>JBBPDA010000019.1:15361832-15385724 GCA_037974385.1 Arnoldichthys spilopterus
ACACACACACACACACACACACACACACACACACACACACACACACACACACACACACACACACACACATACACACCTAGCTGCATTTGGAAGTTTGAAGTCTGACCTTTTAGTGAACCCCTTTGGACTCTCAGCACCCAAATATGTATACACACACTCACACACATGCTTAACCTACTCACTTAACTGACTGCTCATCTGCTTTTATTTAATTATTTGGAGAAAAATATCACTGTGCTAATAAAATCATATCTTATAGCAATATCTTAAAGTCTAGTCTATCTAGTCAGTAAACACCATATGGTCGGAAGTATGTGGACAATTGACAATTGAGAACATTTGACAATCACACCTTGTATATGAGCATATTGGACATTCAACTGCAAATCCATAGGCATTAATATGGAGTTCACATTATGTGGCTACTGTACGGCTATAATACCCTTCACTTTTGCCATTTCTCTATTGGCAGTGTGCCTTCTGTTAGGCAGCATTCTCCTTGCATCCACCAAACACAGATTTATTCATTAAACTGTCAGATTGTTAAGTTTGATTCATTACTCCAGAGAATACATTTCCACTGCTATAGAATACAGTGTCACTACAGTACACCATGCCTAACATTGTCCATAGTCATCTTAGGCTTCTGTGCAGCTGGAATTTGGTCTTGAAAAACCATATCGTGAAGCTCCTCTCAAACAGTGGCTCCACTCTGTGAGTTTTCCTGGTCTCCTGCTTCGTGGCTGAGCAGTTGTTGCTCCTAAACACTTCTATTTCACAATGATAACACATCTACTCAGGGCAGAATGAACTGACTTACTGCATGACAGTGCCATATTTAAAATCACTGAATCTTTCAGTAAGACCCATTTTACTACTGCCTGTTAGCAATGAGCATGGCTGAAACACCTGAACTTGATAATTAGAAGAGTCCACATGCTTTTGGCCACTTGTTTTATCTAGAAACATTTTTTTTATTCTGTTTGCAGATGTTTGATTCAAGAAATAATGAAGACAATTTCATTTGTTTCAGAAATTATGTTTGAAACAAGCAGAAATGTTTATGGAAGAAAACAATTTAAACATTGATTTTAATAAATTAAGATGAGTTTTCATAATACTCTTCCATCAATCTCATAATGAAACCTTATTGATGTATTGACAAGATTTTGGATGATTTTATTTACCAAGATATCATTTTTGCAGTATGACCTCTCTGCTGTGTTCATAATTTGCTTTTCTTTGTACTGTGTGTTTTGTATCTAGTGGAAGACGTGGACATGACTGAAGACAGGGTTGTTTATGGCACAGAGAATAACAGCACATTTCTGGAATGTGTACCTCGCTCTCCTCAAGCTACAGTTACCTGGCACGTGCAACGTGACGAACTTCTGGAGGAGGTGAGAGAAACAAGAAAACTAATTCAAAATAAATGCCTTTGACTTTCTCCAGGTGCAAGATTACAAGCACAATCTTAGACCTACGACAAACCCTCCAAATGCTTTACACTGAAAAAAAAGTGCATTGATTTAAATGTGTACATTGGTTTTACTTTAATTCAATATCTTATTCCAAACCAATAACTCCTTTTTCATTTACTTTTCTTTTGGCAATAATCATGTTGGTGTAATATATTGCAGTCATATTGGACTAATGTATACATTTTAATCAGGAAATTCAAGGCACATTTGTTTTTAGTGTACCTCATATCATTTGTCACAAATTTTATAAAGATCAGTCATGCCATCCTACAACAACCCAAAGGTTTACTGCCTAGATACATTTTCTTTAACACATTGTTGTCATGAAGTGCAGTACTGATATAGCAAGATGTTAGTCTTCACCTGTTTAGTCCCAAAACTCTATCTGTACATAGAACATACAACACTTTAGTCAGGCATTATTTTGTCTGCAGTAAAGTGTCATTCACCATTTTCTTTGTTGCCTACCTTAGAAACTATTTTGAGGTAATATTCAAACTGTAAGAACCCAAACATAAAATTTAAACCCTACCTAAGCTTCTCACATATTTGGGAAATCACATCTACACTTGAATAAAGTTCAGACGTGAGCAGTCGGGCTTGTTGAGTTGAACAGATATTTTAAGCTCTATCTCAGTCTGTTTCACCTATGACCTAAGGTCACATTGACCAAATATTTTCCATCATTGACTAAATATTTTTATCAGTGATTGAAAAATCTGAAGGCCTGATGTCTTCTCATCAGATTGGAACACTGAGGATTATTTGTCAGTAACTCTAGGTAATTCCCTGTCCTGTCCAGTTAATTAGCCATTATCTAGTCTTGTCTTTGATCTCATGTACATGACCTTGTCAAGCTGGCTTTGCATTGGTATCGCAAAATACCATTGCAAACTTTCACAGCAGCTAAGTGTCTCATGTGTGTTTTTTTTGTAGAGGCATTGATAATGAAGTGAAAAAAGAGAAATTGATGTGGTGGAGGATGAAGGACAAGCAAGTAGTACTGATAACTTATCAGCCAGTGGCAGCTAGTGTTATGGGGAAAGCAAGTGGCAGCAAGGAGGTCAAGAGGGAGTATCGGGTTCATTGGGAGCAGGAGTTCACAGGGCAAGGAGGGAGATCTGAGTCTGAATCTAAGGAAAAACTAAAATGAGTAACGTTTTTGTTTGAGGGTGTAAACAGTCCAGACATTTGGCATTAAACGATCACAAAAGTAACCACAGACACATAAACGCTGTAAGGCTGGTAAGCTGGTAGCTGGTCTTTTAAATGTTTTAGAGTAAAAAATGATACTATATCAATATAAAGGGTCATATTTTCTCTGTTTTTCTTAAAACAACATTCCTGTTCCATTTGGGAATATTTATCTTGAGTTTTGTATTAGTATTGATTTGTTTTAGCTTTATGCACCAACAATCAATTATCAACAATGTTTATTTTTGCAATATCAATTAACAGTCATTTGCAACATATTCATTGCAGAACATGAGCCAGAACTTCCCAGCATTTTTTCTGGAGATCTACACTCCAACTCCAACTACCCTACAAATCTTATATACCGAGCACCAAGTCATGTACCCAAATTAAATACACACCACCATTCAAAAGTATGTAATCATTGTAATCATATATATATATAATACACTATATAAATATTGAAAAATCAGTAGATTTCCCTTGTAAGATGTTCCCTCTTTTCAAGAAACCAACATTAATACAAACATAGTTTGAATTGAATTGTACATAATATGTAAACTTTAATCAACTGATAAAAAAACTTAATCATAGAATTTTGAAAATAATAATAATATATATATATATATGCATATATAGTAGGTTCAAGTCCTGGTCCAGGTAACACTGAGGTACTCTTGAGCAATGTACCATCCTGCTACACTACCCCCAGGGTGCTGATAATTGCTTCCAACTGCTCCATATGTGAATGGGTTAAATGCAGAGGTCACATTTTATTGTGGTGCATTTTGTGTGATGGGGTGTGTTCACAATCACAAATAAGTCACTTTCACTTAGTTTTTTAACTTCACTGGTAAAAAAAAGAAACATTTGGGATCTTCACTTTTTACAAATGTACCACAAAAAACTATTTCTTTATTTAATATAGGGTTCCAAACTGCCAGCTTCAGTTGGTGTGTAAGCACAAGAAAATTGCAAACCCACAACACCATGAAGAATTACTGAGATTTTATACATTTCTTCAATCGATTTTTGCTCTCAGTCAAATATGTTATTTAGTATTTGTTTTTCTTTCCTGTAGGTCTTGCTGGATGAGCGTGTGGTAAAAACAGAAGAAGGTTTGCTGTTCCGTCGCCTATTACGGCATGACGAAGGTGTGTATGTGTGCCGCTCTCGCGAACACGGCTTCACTCAAACAATATCTCGCGTCTGGCTGGATGTCTTACGAGGAGACACTCTTTCTGATTTATTGTCACGGGACAGCAAGCACAAGGCGTGGCCCCCATGCCCTGCCAACCTGGGCCAAGCCAATCGCACCCCAGCAAGGGCGTGGTTTAAGGATGTATTGCAGTTGATCGGGCCATCAAATCTCCCACAAGTAGAACAATACTGTGAGCGTATCTGGTGCAATGAGAAGCTACGACGGAAACACAAGAGCATGATGGACAAATATAGGCAAGCACAAGATTTAGCACGGAAAACCAGGATCACCAAGAACACAGGAGAACGGAACCGTACACCACGAGATACAAGCAGTAGAGTGAAACACACACTAAGAGAAAAGTGAGAGGTGGACTTATGGACCAAGAGGGTTATTAGTTATAAGGACTGTACTTTCCTGCCTGTAAAGACTATATACACTCCAATATACACACTTCTCTCACTCGACCGACTGACAAGATGTTGTATATATTGTATGTTTACCATCGCAGCTCTTCTCCAATTAGGATGAACTCTGCATACCTGTGGAGGCTTTTTTATGTCTTCTTTGTTCATGCTATTCTATGATGTCATTTGTCATATACCTTGACGATAGTTGGAAGTTCAACAGGACACATTGACTATATGGGTTTACTCTGCTTCTTTGCTTTCGTTAGTGTCTAACTTGCCTTCAGTATTCAAAAGTATCTTGAATGGGTGGAACATCTTACAAGAGAAATCTATTGATTTTTCAATATTTCTGCATAATTTAGTCCTCTCAGAGGTCTTCACTGGACCTTGAATCCAGATTTCAGTCCTAAATGCTGTATTCACCAGTAGGTTTGACCTACTTAGGTGGCTAATCAATAACACCAACAGTTCAGTTCACTACTAGTGATTTACAAAATCCAGGAGCAGAATTTGGATTTGAGGTCTTGAATTGAAGACCTCTGCTTTAGATGTTAACAAAGTCATTCAGTGTGGTTTGATATGAAATGTTTGAGAAATGTCCCAAGCCAATAATGGTGATAGGATCAAGGCATCCCAACTATGTAATGCCTCTAAAAGTTATCTCACAGAAAGTGACACCTTGTAGTGGTTATGAAAAGCTGGCTGATCTCTGAAACATTTTTGCACGATAGTTGTGAGAAGGATTTGGCCTGATACAGATTGTTCTATTCATTGTGGAGCACTATATGCAGGGGCTTCTTAAGGCAAAAAAAATTATAGAATTTTTTTTAATCAACATTACATATAACATCTCACTAAAGGATTTTAAAGGACTATTTTTGCACTATATACATTGTGACCCGTGGTAACTATCAAAATCACTGTAAAGGAGTAGCGGTAAAGGAGTCAAAATTACTCTGAATGACTACTCCTTTAAAACACTGACATTGCAAGAAAAATCTGTAGAATTCCTCTTTATATGTATGCAATGTAGCTTACATTCCTCAAAATTGCTTAGATAATTGCACTTGACAAAAATGACAGTAGGTAAAAATGTCTGGATATAGGTATAATCATCTTATAATATTCTTGTGAGAAATGATACATTGCCTACATTTAAGATTCTTCCACATACCAAGATATCATACATTTGCAGCATAGCCCAAGTTTTTTCTACTCATTTAGTAAGTCAGAGTGCTTTAACTTTGAAGCACACTAGTTGAAGGAACACATTTTTCAAAGCATCTATACTTGATGAAATGACTAAAGTTATTTATCTGACCTTGCTCTGCTAGTGAAACCTACTGGTTATAATAATAATAATATAATATAGGTTAATAATTAAAAATTACATCAAGATCATTACTGTAACTATTACATTATTTGTAATGAACTAAGTATTACATTGACATCTATTTTTATTGCTAATTGCAATGAAGCAATGAGTGCTATACAATACCATATGGCATACAGTTATACAGTTCTATTGTATTTTGTTATTTATTATTAACATTGAGATAAAAATGACACAACAATTAATAAACAAGGATGTTTCTCTTTCCACAAACAAAATTTGTGGATAAAGCTCCATGGATATTTGTGGATAATGCTTGGTTACAGGTGAATAAGGTAAAGTATTTCCTGAAAAGAATTTAAAAACTGTTAACACAGTGCCAGTACTGAAAAATATATAAAATCTGTCAGTCTTATTGGTAGTGAATGTGTATAAACGTGTCCTCTGTTAGAGTCATGGTGCATGGGTGTTCTTTAGTGTTCTTGAACATTAATAAATCTTCAGATTTCTCTGGAAAAGGAAAGCAATATGTGGTTCAATATTAAATATTCTTTCTTTCTGCAAATGTTGTGGCTCAACAGGAGTAAAAGGGGAAATGATAAATGAAACATGAGGCCTGTCGCAAAGCTTGCAAGCAAAACATTTGCTTTTCTTTTTCCACATCACTTTAAAACCTTGTTTGTTTTTCTCTTTTTTCCCCCAGAAGAGAAGCTTCTGCTTCACTCAGTCTATGTTGATTCATTTATGCTCAGCGAAGTCTGGAAACACACAACTTGTTTTTTCTGAAAATATTGCTGTTGATCTAATCTTCCAAAATGAGAGAGTAGTGACATTAAACTTCAAATATAGATCCGCCGGGCCTCTTTGTGGCCTGCCACTGCGTCACAGAGGCATTCATTCGATTGAAATTGTTTTCATACAATATTTTGGTAATTTCAGTTCAGTTCTTATGTCTTCAGTTAAAATTTTATTGGAAACCACTGGATTATAATTCAGTTTTAATTGTCATTGTTCTAAACAATATGAAAAGTAAGTTCACATTCATTATAAGACTGAACCCGACCTCAAGCTAAACAACATGAATATTTCTTAGACTTAATGCTGTATATCTTTACTGCATCTACATCTCAGACAAAGTTACCTTTGTAATTGTTTGGACTGGTTTATGCCTGTTTCAGCACTGTATGTTTGTTTTCTTTCTCTCTGTAGATAACACATGGGCTGAGTGTTTGAAGAGTTGGAATATTTGATGTATTTATGTCTTATTTAAAACCGTCGCTTGCATGCAAAGTGTACAGATGTGGGTTTCTCTTGAACGATAAGTGAATAAAGTTCTATCCATCATATTTTGAGGCCAATTCTCATACTATCATATGCAATGCTAGGGTGTTTGATGTTGCAGATGTTTGCCCTTCTCCTATTCTCTCTTATGCATGCATATGGCTATGTGTTTATGTGCATGTGTTTAAATGTGAAAATCCCTTTTCCCTAGAGAACAGGCCTACGCCTTTGCCTTTATTGGATGTAAGTGTCATAAATTACTCAGTAGGGGTTTTAAGTCATATGTTGGTTTAAAACCATTTTTTTCTGATAGAATATATGCAATACATAAACTCCCCAAAGCATCTATACAGCTGCCAGAGAAAGACCGCAGCAAAACATAAACTCACTCTATAAAGCTGACTGATACTGAGCTGTACAGAACCAAAATCAAGTCCAAATGCTGTTTGTTGGTTTGTGTGATGCAGGACATACCATGTCACTGTAGAGATATCAGCTTTCTCACCAATGAAGTTCAAGTGCTCTGTAATAAATTATTAAAAGTCGGATTGTATGATAATTTATGTGTAGTTGTAAATTAATTATTACTTTCTGTATAAAGTATAGAAAGCACCATCATCAAGCATATCCTTAAATGTTTTCTGTAGACCACGTGCTTTCAACAAGTGATATCAGTTTATTTGTTATTCATAATTTGGCTTGTCGACTATATATATATATATATATATGCAACATATATTCTTTATTTAACTTTAAAATCATAACATATAACATTACAATATTTCTGTTTATAAATGATTTATTATCAAGTTGTTAATTCGTTAGGTTGTAGACAGTTTACAAAACACTAATAACAGTTATAACAAATTATAACAGTTCTTACATATTGGTATAGGCTTATTATTTGGCAAGATCATGTTATTGCTATGCTTTATATATATTCTGTTAAATTTTACAAAATGGATAAGATACAGACAGCTAAGAAGCTAATTAGATGTGTGGCTTAACATTGCAGATAAATGTTAAATGGCTCACTATTGGGCAAGCACCATGTCACAGTTGCCCTTTTTATCTAATGAGTTATAACAGTTTATTAATGGCTTGTTTACATCCTAATTAATAAACTGAAGTCATGTTTAAATACATTATAAGGTTAAAGTGGTACTATATTTCTTTCATTATAGTTTTGACCCTGTCAAGTTAAGAGAAGTTGGCATGATGCTGAAGGACAGAAAGTTAGCAATGACTGTTCAGTAGTGATTGAATGGTTGAGAAAGTGAGGCAGAGCTTAGGAATAGTCCTTTGGACTGCCTTGGAGAAGGGCATGTTATTTAGGAAACTGCAGTGAGTATTGCCAGCAAAGGACATTTCCTAAGGAGGTATGTTCTTGTATAAAGACATGGAATGCTGTGTGCAGATTTGGTCAACTGTGACCATGTAAGGGGATTCATAATGGAATAAACAGCATATAGTCCATGAGTGTGTGGATGGCTGCTAAAGTGATTGTATGTGTTTGAGGAAACACACGTTAGCACATAGAGCACGTTTTAAAAATTGGAGAGACCCAACTGTAAATATTCTGTGTAAATATTATGCACATCCAAACAGGAAACAGAGAGATGTAGCACAGAGCACTGTTTAATGTGGCACACACTAATGAGCCAAAAGAACATGGAAAGACTCTCAAGAGTGCAAGACAGAGGGTGTACCATTTCTCATTTCTCTCAGTTTGCAAGGAATGATCGAAGGAGCTTCAGTTACACACACTCCTCAACTGGTTAGTGTTTCAAAGGGAGCAGTAACAAAGGTCTGTCTTTAGGTCTGTGTTGAAGGAAATAGTAAATAGGCTTGGAATTTAAAATTAAAGCACACATTCAGTTGTGAAGCTCTTGAATTTGTAGGATATATATGTTAAGCACACATACACACACACATATATATATGTGTGTAACAATTTAGGGCTAGTAATGAGGTAAATCAACAGGTGATGTCAACAGGTGATGTCAACAGGTGATTGTAATTATGATTTGTTACAAAAGCAGCATCCAAGAAAGCTCTAGTTCTTTAGGCGTAAAGATGGGCAGAGGATCGCCCGATTGGTCAACAAATACGTGAGAAAATTATTGAAATGTTTAAAAACAATGTTCCTCAAAGAAAGATAGGAAGAGATTTCACCTTCAACAGTGCATAACAACTAAAAGATTCAAGGAATCTTTCTAGTGGTTAGGACACTGCCTTTGAAACCTGAAGGTTGCAGGTTCGAGTCCTGGCCCAGTCACTACTAAGGTACCCTTGAGCAAAGAACCGCCCCACTACACTGCTCCCCAGGTGGTGTTGATAGCTGCCCACTGCTTCACGTGTGCATGTGTGATGGGTTAAATGCAGAGGTTGCATTTTGTTGTGGCGCTTGAATGTGCTTACAATGACAAATAGTCACTTTCACTTTCATTTTCACTAGAATCTGGAATTTCAGTGCTTAAAGGACAAGGGCGCAAGCTGAACAGCCCTGATCTCCGATCCCTCAGGCGGCACTGCACTAAGAATAGTCATTCATCTATAAGCAATTTGGCAAATCTTTGTCAAGTACCACAATATGTATTTACATCCACAAATGCCAGTTAAAACTGTAAACTGTGCCAAAAGGAAGCCCTATGTTAACAGTGTCCAGAAGCGCCATCAACTTCTCTGGGCTCTGAGGCTTCTGGGATGGACCATCACACTGTGGAAACGTGTACTGTGGTCAGATTAATCAGTATCAGGAGAAATGGAGGCTGTGTGCCTTGGACCAAAGAAGAAATGGATCATCCAGACTGTTACCAGCAACAAGTCCAAAAGCCAGGGTCTGTCATGGTATGGGGTTGTGTCAGTGCACTTGGCAAAGGTAACTTATAGCACAATTTGCTGCCTTCAAGAAGACATCTTTTCCAGGGACGCCCATGCATATTTCAACAAGACAATGCAAAACCACATTCTGCACACATTACAAAATCCAGGCTGCAAAAGAGAGTACGGGTACTTGACTGGCCTGTCTGCAGTCCCGACCTGTCTCCAATAGAGAATGTGTGGTGCATTTATAATTGCAAAATGCAACAACGAAGACCCCGTACTGTTGCCCACCCTAAGACTTCTTTGCAGGAAGAATGGGACGAAATTACACCTGAAACACTTCATCACTTGGTGTCTTTAGTCCCTAAATGTCTTTTTAGTGTTATGAAAAGTGATGGCAACATTACAAAGTGGTAAATACTTTACCACTGAATGACAGGAAAGGATGTATATTTACAAATTAAATGAAGTTGACCAGACAAAACATGATATATTTTGTGTTCATATTGTATTGTTTCATATTATATATATACACACAAGGTGTGATCAAACCATGTCAGCAACAACAGTCTGTCCACAACTTTATGGAAAAAGACTTTATACCAATAGTCCATAAACCTCTCCTCACCAAGGCAAATTGGTGGAATAAAGTGATTTGGTCAGGTATTTTGTCCTCCACTATTTACATTTACAGCAATTAGCAGATTTTCTTATCCAGTGCAATGTACAACAGTGCTTTATAGCCCATGTCTGTTCACCATGTTCTCCAAGTGAGTAAGTGCATGTGTGGCATACAAGAGAACGGGACAGGCCAGAATGGTTGACCCCTACACTGCTGACTCTGTTATGTGTCACGATATGCTGCATATGTATTAACTATATGTAATTATGTAACTATACATATATGTTTATGACAGTTTTGTACAGAAAATGTGAAAACACACTACAGTCATATGAAAAAATTGATGCATCCCATCGAAACTGCTGATCTTTTTTACATTATTGAAAAAACTAAAATTTCACCTTTGTTAATACAGTGCCTACACATAAAGGTGATTATAGTTTATAATGACAACTATAATCTATATATAACTATAATGACACATAAAATTGACATTTTGTAGGCATTTTGAATTATTTGCATAATTACTTTGCATAAATTAAAGAAAACAACAGTTTAACTACACTTTAATCATTACTTTTATCACACCTTAAACTTAAAAATAGAATCAGGTGTTTGAGATTAGTTGCCATTGATTACAGCCTCCTGCAGCTGTCCTGTCTTATTTAAACCTGACATCTACGGTCTGATGTTCTCTTTATTATGCAAGTGTGTGGTGTCATCATGTCAAGATCTAAAAAGTTCTCTAAGGCCTTTATAAAAAGGAATGGATATGATCCTGGCAAAGATCTCTAAATAATTTTAAATAAATCACTAGTAAATGTGAGGAAAATCAATAATTGGACAGCCTAGTAAAAAACACTTTTGAAACCCAATGAAATGTTTAGGGGATTTGAAAAGGGCAGAACATGCAAGAACAACCTCAAACTCCTTGTAACTGAAGGAATTTTGTATGGAAGAGTGGTCAAAAATGTCAACAAGCTAATGTTAGAGACTGATGGACACTTAAAAGATATTGTTTTTCTAAAGGGGGCAACCATAGCTTTTCGGAGGTCAAGGGTGCACTTACTTTCTCCTTTTTTTGTTCAATAATGTCACGTTTATCTGTAGGGACTAAAGAGAGAGACGTTTGTTTAATTATTTTAAAACGATTAACTATTTTGGGGCAGGAATGGGATATGTCAGCTGCCCACTGCTCCTACATGTATGGGTTAAATGCAGAGGTCATTTTTTCATTGTGGTGCACTGTGGGCTGTGCTGTGGTGCGTTCACAAGGACAAATTATTACACTTTATAATTTCCATTTGTACTTATTTTTTTACAGTTCTACATGTTGGAATAAATGTCTGAGTGTTAGAGAATGGAGAGAAAGTGTTCATGGGGAAAGCACTTAAAAAAGATCAAACTGAACTATTTCACACAATTTGTTTTTACTCTTTCTCAGCTGATCCTCAAAGCCTAATTATCTCCACTCTGTTTAACTTTGCTGACTATGTAAACTCCTCTCTCTCACTCTCTCTCTCTCTCTCTCTCTCTCTCTCTCTCTCTCTCTCTATCTCTCTCTCTCACTCTCTGTGTGTTCTTTAAATTTCTCCCTCTGCTCCTCCATCATCTCCATCCGTTTGTTTTCTCAACCTCCTTTCAGAAACATCCCTTCTGTGAGTGTATTGGAGGAGGAGAGAGATTGAGAAAGGACAGGGGGTGTTGCAATAGAGAAATTGAGGGAGTGTAAGAAGGAGAAGAAGAATTGAAAAAGACATAGTGAGCAAAAATAAAGTATGAAGAGAAAGTGTGAAAAAGGAGAAGAGTGGCTGAGTTCATACGAGTGAAAGACAGATGAAGGGAATGAGTGAGACTGCGTGTTTGGATGTGTGACAGAGTGTTTAGCTGGCAAAGAAAGGAAAGGGGTGAATGAGTGAAAGTGTGCTGGCAGAGAAAAGCTGACTCCTTTATGTCAACATGTCTAAGTAGAGGTAAATAGGTTAATGAGCCTAGTGAGCAGAAGGTAATTAGGCTTAATTAGGACCATTAATCATTGTGGCTGTCTCTGGGTCGGCCTATGTATATGTGTGTGTGTTAGAGTGGAAAGGTGGCTTCTCTGCACTTTAGCTGAATTCTAGACAATATGACCACCAGTCTGTCTATTAGACTAGAATACATTGAGTATTGTAGAATCTGAGGATTACAGCGCCTGTGTATTTGCCCTTTAAATGGCAGGGCTGATGTTGTGATGTCATCATAAGCCTTGAGAGTTGTCCTGACGTTCACAATGGCTTGTTTCCCTGCATTTACATTCATAAACACCATATATCATCAAACACTGGATGATGTTGACCCCAACATCACCAAGCTCTGTGCAGAGATGCTCTTGCAATCTTTATCCCTTGCGCCCGAAGCTATCTGGGATTTTCACCATCATGAAAAATGATCAGTTCCACTGATCCACTTTGGTGAATTTTTCAGTCCTTCCATTAAAAATCTTCTGTTTTTTCTCATTGTTTCTGTATGTGTCAAGATTCCATGCCACACCCTCACACATTCTCTGTTCTGTGCCAGCACATAACTTGTTGCTGTTTTAAATGTTTGAGTGTGTTTTGTTCCATTCTCTTAAACTGCATGGTCTTTAAGAGTTGTAATGATAATAAATAGCGATACATTACTTTTATGTATTAAACATATTAAACAATAAGTAATTTTTATTGTGGTTTTAAATGTGTCACTGTGTCAGGGCAAATCATCTCCTCAGCCTCAAAGGGGGCTTGTCAAACTTGGTGAGGATGTGGAAAGAAGTGCATGACCTAAAAGGTTTGGGAAACTGAGTTCCACAGTTTCAGAGCATTTAAAGAAGAACACAAAACAAATCCTTTGGTTTTGTTATTCTGTGTTACTTTTTAACTATGATTCACCAGACTCAGTCATCTAGCCATCACATTAAAGCCTTTGTCAAAGTGACCCAGATCCTTACGCTTGTCCATTTTTCCTGCCTTTAGCATATCAACTGACTGCTGCTTAATATATTCCACCATCCAGACAAACTGACTGTTTGCTGCTTAATATATTCCACCACCCAGACAGGTACCATTGTAATGAAATAACTAGATAGTCAGTGTAAATAATTTTGCTGCCAGTGATGTTAATGTTATGGCTGATTGGTGTATGTCATCTGCTAAGAGTACAGTAGGCTGCGGCTGCTAAGCAGCATGACAGTCAGAGATTTTTCCATGAACAGTATAATAGTTTTTAATTACAATGTACTGCGCTAACTGTATATGGTCAAAAGATAATAAAGGCCTATTTGACTTGACCAAAATAAAGTCAAGAGCAGAAAACTCTAAGAATCTTCAGTTACTGTGCTGATACGTCTGTTGCGGTCTTCACTAATTCATTTTTTTTTTTAATTTACATTTTTTTTTTCCTTTTTCCTTTTACTTGAAAAAGTACTAAAACATTCACAGAAATTGTCTATTTTACCCACCTCTGAATGCAGGTATGGTGAAGAAAAAGCTAGTGCATCCCTAATCCAAATAATTTTGGAAAAAGACTTTATATTTCATGCATACATATATATCATATAAGATACTGTATTTTCTACATGTCAACATTTCTGGAGGTTTGCAGCATGCATTAAAAATAGCAGTGGCTTCTAAGAGTTTTACTTGCATTTATTAGCTTCTGAGAAATCAGAGGCCAATACTGCAATAACAATTAACAAACAATATGCTCTGTTACTGTAATACTCAGACATTCATGAGCAATGTCTGTCAGTGGAAGCCCTTTAATGGCTGCAGAGCGTAGAATTAGCCCTGCAGCAGCAGCCTCACATAAATAACCTGCAATTACCAGCAAATTATAAGAAAGGGGAAGTGGAAAATGGAGTCGTAGGGTGTCATGAAATCACACTTTTAGATGTTAAACACAGGTGAAGTGTGTAAAAACATGCTGCACGTAAAGCAGAAAGAAATAATGCCAAGGAACAGAAGAAGCTGGTGGTGCTGAATGATTCTGCCACTTTAGGAAAACAGAAACACACTCTGCTATGGCTCTAATGGGCCAGAAACCAGATGTGTGCTTATTCTCTCGCTCTCGCTCCCATACACAGACACAAGGCAAGTCCATACCTACTACACACCTAGTCTGGCAATTTTTCTGTGGGTAATAAAACTGTCAGAGGAAATGATTGGCAGTGAAAGTGTGGGTTAACTGCCGTTTTTATGTGTGGGTGTAAGTGTGTGTGTGGGGTGGGGAGTATGGGACATTTTTAGCTCTTTGTGGGCACCAAATGTTCCCAGGATGATGGAGAACATGATGGAAATGTGTATCTCTGGAGAAACATTTGGCAGGATAACAAAATGACTTGCTTTAAAAAGCAAGTGTAAAAATTTGTTTTGGTTCCTGATGTGAAATTAGGACTGGATGTGATCCAGAAGAACATCGCTCTACAGAAAAGTCACATGCACTGATGAGCCATAACATTAACACCACCTGCCTAATATTGAGTAGGTCCCTCTCATGCTGCAGAAACAGCTTTGACTGTTCTGAGAGCTCTCTATCAGAGTCACCATTCACTTTTTAAACCACAGTAGCTCTTCTGTGAGAACAGACCAGACAGGCTAGCCTTCACTTCCCACATGCTCACCTATTTTTCCTGCTTTCAGTACATTAGCTTTAAGAACTGACTGTTCACATGCTGCTTAATATATCCCTACCCAGCTGACAGATGTCATTTTAATAATATCACTAAATAGTCAATGTTATTCATTTTACCTGTCTGGCGTTAATGCTATGGCTGATCTGTTTATATGTGTGTAAAACCCAATGTGTAAACATGAATAATCGGAATCTGCATTTCTGTTATCATATGTTTTTCTGTGTAATTTTTTGTTGGGCTTGCAATAAAACCTTTTTCCATGTGATATTTGTATGTGTCTTTCTCAGAGGACACAGCTACTTGGCCCTGTGAAATGAATGGTTAAGAGCAGTGGTGCCTAAAACCTCCTTGTGTCTTGGGGGGTTAAAGTGTAATGTTTGTAGTGGGCCGAGGGCCTAAAAAAGTTAAACAGCTAGCTGGAAACTTGTCAGCTTTACTTTTTGGCACGTGAAGAATGGCACGTGCATATGAAGAAACTGTATTCTTTAAATATGGTTTTAATTATGGTTTCTTTGCACACAGGCCATGGAGCCTTGCCTTGAAAGATCTTTACACCAGACGTCTTGTTCATGTACCTCCTGTTATGTCATGTTTTAGCTACATATGTGTTGTCACACCTGTGTTGCAGTCAGTGATAAGGGTCAGAGACAGGGATGCAAACTCATAAAAGGTGAAAGAAGTGACAATGTTGTGAACCTCCTGGGGATGGAGTGGGGGAAAGACTAGTTGCACAGTCGCTTTAGTGGTTTCAATTTTTTGACTGGAAGGGGTGCATGGCAGCAAAAGTTTTTGCTTGGTGACACTGGTGAGGACGAGGGGAGGTTGTGTAATTAATTAATCACAGATGTTGAATGTTGAAAATTTTGTTGTGCATTAAGTTATGACTTTGGTGTAATAGTAAGTCAATTATCACACTTTGGAATTACAAACTTAATCAAAGTGGTGAGAGACATTTCCTTGATTTTTAGTGAAGTTTAGTGACTTGACTGAGGGAAAGGGAAGTTGCTTGCTGACCACATTTTGATCAGCCCTGGGGGAATGACAGGTGTTACTCTTTATTTGGAAGTAACTGTTGCCCTCTAGTGATAAAACGGGGTACTTGCCAAGCAAGCTAGCTGAGCAGTGACCACTGCAGCAAGCATCTGTTAGTAGAGTCAAGCACGATTCAGTACAGCGGAGGTGTTTCGCAGTAACTGTTTATTTCTTTGTGTTAATCAAATACAGTCTGATGCAACAAACCACATGGATATAGTCAGGAAGTACTACAGTGTTCCACATCAACTTTGGCCTTCCAACATTTGACCTCTCCATAAAATAAACTCACACTGTTACCCAATAGATTACACAAGTTATAACATCTAACAGTCCACACACACACACACACACACACACACACACACACACACACACGTTCTCTCATTCTGTCTCTCAAAAGTTGAGAAGTGTCACAAGGCAAAGAAATCAGTGGGTTTCGGTCATTTGGATGATGTTTCACAAAGCACTGAGAGAAAAGAAGGCAAAGTAATGGCAAACGAAAATTCCTACAAGGAGTGTTTTGGATTAAGTCCTTAAATATGGTTTAAAAAGGAAGGGAATAAACAAAGAACTCCAAAATATACAAAAAAAATTTTCCTCCAGTTTTCTCCGGTAGAACAATGGATATATTACAAATGTCAATTTGTCAGCACAATTCACCACTACATATTAGCTTATTAAGTTATAAATATGCCATAAGAACACCAGACGAATCAAATATGACGCTGTGCTTCCTCTCCATTGTCAAAACGCTCTACTACACGTCTTTAGTCATGCAAAGGAACAAAAACTGACATAGCCATGCTTTACATCGTAAAGCATTATAAATAGCACACGACAATCCACCAACCTCAACCGGAAAGACACTCTTTATATATGCGTGGTTCAAAAAGCAACCAAAACAATGGTTTGATTATCTTACAATGTCACTCTCTCACCACCAACCCTCACACAATGTCAGAGGGCAACACTCATCATGGCCAAATGAAGGTGACCTTGGCCAATGCGCTGAATAAACTGGACAATGACCTGCATTGACTTGAATGCCTCTCATCTCCAATGGCCTGTCTCAAAGTCCACACTTCTGTGTACTTGTTCTGTGTATCTGTTTGTGTTTATTCTGGTTAGTGCTCAGTAGGCCCTGTTTAAGGAAAGAGATTGTTTAAAGATAAAGACACCATAAACATAAATAAGCGAGTGTGCACTTCTTATGTGCCTAGTATGATCTAGTTTATCCTACGCTACGAAAAGAGAAAATAATTGTTTTAAAATACTTTTTTGATTGAAGTGTAGTGGAGGTCCTCAGGGTTTTGATTACATCATTGTAACCTGTACATACTGCTTAGACACCCACTTCAACTCAACAACAGATGGATTTGAACTGATTCATTGGATCGGATGTTTTGGGATCAGGAAAAACACTTAAATGTGCAGAGCAGGAGGTACTCCAGGGCCAACACTAGTGTACTGGGTAACACCACATGCAGGAATCTGGTGTTTGATTTCCCCCTCCTGTAGCTTCACCGTACACTAAGAAGAGTTATGTCCTAATGGTACATTCCCCTACCTCTGTTGTATGATTACATTGTAAGTCACTCTGGGTGAGCATGTTTGTCAAAATGTACATTATTCATGTAATATTAACCCATAACAGAGACCCTCCTTAATACTTTGCATCTTTCAAAAATTGTAACAGTATGAAAAGAGAATGTGCTATGATTTCAGAGTCACATAGACTTTAAGTGAGACCAATAATAGACCTTGAGACAGGCCATAAGATTATTTCTTTTTCAGCATCTACTCTCACTCCACCAAGCCAGTGCTACAGTGCCCCCTAGTGGCCAATTCTGAATCCATTAGTTCCAACTTCAGGCTTTGGACTTAGCTCCCTGCTCCCACCCACGCTTGCCAAAACCTCAAACTCCTCTGGGAAATAATAGAATTTGGCATAGACTGTTTGAAACTGCAGATATTGCTGCCAAGTAGGATTACACTACATATCAATCTGCTGAAGCATTAACTGCATATAAAACTGGTACTACTGACTAAAGCCAGTGTGGTCTGACTGATGAGACATGATTTATCACCGAAAGTGACTGAAACTGACTCCAACTTGTTTACAGTGTTCCTTTATCAGCAGAAAGGGCTGGTGGGTAAATCTGATGTCAACAACACTATAGTCGAGGACCTCTTTTTTATGCTGTAATCACTATTACTACTTTTGGATATATTATTAATACTGAATTATTTTGTACTTATTAAAGCATGTACTATCATGACTGTTGCTTTAATAGGTGCAGCTATGTTTCAAAGCCATGAACATGTACATTGATCTAAACACAGACACACGCACACACCTAGACACAACAATGTGGCGCCACACATATCTCGTAAAAGTGACAGTGACTTATTTGTCATTGTGAACACGCTCAATCACACAAGTGCACTACAACAAAATATGACGCCTGCAATTTAGTCCATCACACATGCACATGTGGAGCAGCGGGTAGCTATCAACAGCGCCTGGAGAACAGTGTAATGGAACGGTACCTAGCTCAAGGGTACCTTAGTGGTACCCAGGCCAGGACTTGAACCTGCAACCTTCTGTTGTAATTCAATAGGCCACCACTGCATCCTTTCCTGTCATCCTGTCAACATCAACAGGTAAACTGTGAGTAAAATCTTTTTTAAACTGAATTTTCTTTCCCCAAACGTAATGTTTTTTTGTTGTCCCACACTGCCCCTCTGCACTGACACCACCTCTTTTAGCACAATACACATCATCAGAAAGCAAAGGAAGTGATCAGGCATACCCACACACAGAAAGCTTCAAAACAAAAATAAGCAACAGCTTCCATTTCTCTGTCCCCAAAAGCTTTGATCTTAAATCCCCAATGGTCAGTACCTCATAGAAAATTGTGATTTGTGTGTAGTGGCAGAAAATGGCTCACTTAAAGCTGCTCAAAAGAGTTTTTGTCCAGCAAGGGGTGTTTGTAAGATTAATCTATGGGCTTTACCAATTTTCTTAACTGATATTTTAAGTTCACAGTGCTGAAATCCTTTATTATTGCTCTTTTTAGACTATTCCTTGTTGTTTTACAGGGCCAAGCATGCTTTTGCAATTAGAACTGGGGACAACCATTATGACCAGGTTTAAGTAGGACTTGCATGATAACACTGTCAAACAACCAACATGCCATCAACCTATAATATACATTGTCTTGGCTGGACAAGGAGATATGTGTATAATGTGTGCAGAGAACACATTATAGCACTATCTTTGCAACAGTTGCATTTTTGCTAGATATCTTGTTTTCCCTGTTATCATTTGTACTCTGGACATTAAGGGACCAAGGGCTAGATGGAGGTTTTAGAGGGTGTGTGTCTTTGTTTATGGTGAATTTTGCAACAATGGTTTAACAACTTCTCCCCAGACATATCTCCTTATTATGTCCGACCCAGCAAGGCTCTGTTCCCTTTGGACAATAACACCTCTGGGGAGCTTAAGTGACAGACAGATGGAGTGGTTTCACTTACAGTGGTTTAGGGTCACAGAGAGAAAAAAGCAAAGTCTAACTCTACAAGCAGCACAAAGCACAAACACACATATAAAAACACATGAGCAAATATACATGGATTTAGTTAAAGAGAGTGTGTGTATGTAGAGAAATGTGTGTATATGTCTGTGTCTGTGTGGTGTACCAAGACAATGCAAGACATGTTTGTGTGTGCGTCCGCAACAGTTCATTGTGCATGGTTTAGAATATTCCTCCATATGGATCCTTAGTCAAAATGAGACAGTTTTTTTCACAGTGACCTCATCCTCTTCTGTACTGTCTCAGCCAGGCATTTGTCTTCATGAAGATACCCACACAACGGATTATTGCATTGGTTTGTATGCCTGTATGTATGCAGCTTAAAGAGGGTGTTTATATTCTGCGTGTGTGTTTGTGTGCGTTTTTGTGTATTTATGTCTGATTGGGTATATTAACAGTCTTTCTGAATGGGAGTGGATAAGGTGGTCGTCTGCATGGTAGTGTGTATAAGGGGAGTGGGGGGGCAGTTTGTAGGGATCAGTGACTATATATAGAGTGGACAGCATGGCTCCACTAACTCCCATTGTGTACTTATGCAGTCTAAAAAAATTTACTGGATCTACCTGCAGCAAGTAATGACTGGTCAATGTCAGCAATTTCGCTACTGTTAGCAAGCAGCTAACAATGTAATAAAATGGGCCACGTATCCAAAATACTGCAAGTACTCTCCCACAGTTAGTGTAGCTTCACAGCAAAACAAGTGGGGCTGGGCCAAAAAATTTGAAATACCAAAGCATTCATTTTTTATGTTTATATCTGTTCCTCTATTTAGTTTTTGGTCTTTTTTTAAGCCACAAAACTTGTAGCCTAAAATAAATTTAAACAACAAATGCTTCATGCTTTATATGTTAAATATAATTATATCTGGTTTAACTTAATGCATAATTAGTTATTTTCATGAACACAACTCAACTCAGAAAGCAAAAAATGAATTGAAATTATGTCATTATTTTAGAGGCACAACAAGTTTGGGCTGTATTTGACTTTGAGCCAATACACAGACAGCCTCCACAGACAGCACAGCAGCTGCTTTTCAGTTATTACACCAACAAGATCATCATATTTAAGTAAATTACTATTTTAAATTGCGCACAAATGAAAAAAAATAGACTTGTGTTTTAAAGATGTAACATGCAAGACTAACGCAGCTAGTGTGGACTGACTCATTGATCAAAATGAAAGTTGACGTTAGCGTATGGGTTTTGGTATATACGTGACATTACTGCTTCAATAGTGTCAAATTATATCTAAATGTAAAAGTCATTACTATTCTCAAACAGTCAAAGCTGTCAAATGACTGAAATCCACACTCCAATTGTGTTCTGTGTCCAATTGTCTACTGCTCACACATCCACAGATCAGTAGATAGATAGATAACTTCTATACAATGCATTTATCATAAAAGAAATACAAAGTGGGCCAGATATCACCGAGAACGGACACCACAATTGCCAAGAAAACTGACTGAATATGTAACTTGCACTGGGCTTTAAACGATACTGCAGGCAGCTGCTAGAGGGCATCAGAGTGCTGGTTTAAATTTTCATGCCTTAGAGCCATCCACTAAAATATACAGTCATCAGTAGGAACAGTCAGGAGCATTACCCGGGCAGTAAAATGTTTACCAGGCAGGGGTAGGGGCATTAATGGGGCAATGGCATGTGGTACTTTGGGCAATAAGAGCAGTAGAATGTTGTCAGTGGAATTATAATGTATAGAAGAGTTGTGTTAGATGATAGTCACTAAATGAGATGTAGTGTGCAGATTTGTTCAACTCCAGTGATCTCTCTCTCTCCATTTTCTTTCTTAGTCTCTCTCTCTCTCGCTCGCCCACTCCTCCTCCTACTCTTCTCGCCCCTTGTTACTCTCCTGCACTCCGAGGCGCTCGGGCGGCGGGTCTTCCGTCATGCGTTCTGCGGTTCCGTCCCTTTCTCACCTCCTTGAGATGCTTCCACTTTTTGTGTGACTGCTGAAGAGGGTCGATAGGTGGTGCCTCATTGCCTGGCTCTGACATGCCTTTGGCTGACTGGCTGTGCTTACGCGACCACACCTGCTCACAAATCTGGTCTACTGTGCTCAGGTTGGGATGATCAACCAGCTGCATAAAGTCCCTGTACCACAGCTTCTGATTGGTGGAGGACGGTCCTTGGTTGTAAGGGGGGTTGTGAGGGTTTGGGGCTGGAGCAGCAGGGCCTGCAGAGGGCACAACCTCCAGTGTGATGCGCAGAAGTGTTTGGGTGAATCCATGCTCCATCGCATGACACTGGTACACACCCCCATCTCTACGCAACACGCGCCGCAGCAACAAGCCACGGTCCGTCTGAAGTACACGGTCGTCTAGACGAGCCTGCAAACAGATGCACACACAGAGGTTTGTTTTTATTTAGTTAAAATGTAAATACTTAAGAGAGAAATGATGTATATACACCAATCAGCCATAACATTAACACCTCTAGCTGGTAAACTGAATAATGTTGTCTATCAAGTTATTTCTTTACAATAGCACCAGTCAGGGAGTTGGGATATATTAGGCAGCAAGTGAACAGTCCGTTCATGAAGTTGATGTGCTGGAAGCAGGATAAATGGGCAGCAGGTCTTGTGGAGTGTTCCAGGTCTACAGTAGTTAGTATCTACCAAAAGTGATCAATGGAAGGAGAACTGGTGAATCGGGAACAGGGTCATGAGCACCCAAGGCTGCTGAATGTGGGGATTGCACAGAAGAGCTACTGGTGTCTAAAAAATGAATGCTGACTCTGATAGAAATGAGTCAAAACACACAGTGCACCACAGTCAGAGCTGTTTCAGCAGCATGATGTTTTAGAACCATTTTTTGGTCTTGTAGCTCCACCCTGTTGTTGTCTAATTTTCCTACAAAATAAGAAAATGTTTTGTTCTAAAAATGTACAAAAAGAGGAACATACACAAAAGGGAATGAAACTAGCATCTGTTCCGGATGGGAGCAGTCAAACTGATATGTTTGGCGAGATGGTAGATCATTAATTAAAAACAGTTAAACACATTTATCATTTCTTATCAACCCTGTCCCTCTTCTTTCCACCTCTTCCACTCTCCATTTCGCCTCCTGTCTACCACACACAGCCTGCACCCTTCTTTATCTGTCTCATTCTCTTTCACTTACATTACTGCATACAGCTTCCCCATCTCTCTCTTTCTGTCCTTTCTCCCATCTTCCACCATCTTTCCATCTTTTCTATTATTTAACTTATTATTTTTCTCTCCTCACTCATTCTCTGCCCCCTCTTCACTTATGTCTCTCTCTCACCTCTTCTCGTGGATTGTTGGTGTGTCTCTGGTAGGTCCAGGTGACCTGAGCCTGCAGTGATTTGGGGATGCACTCCAAAAAAGAGCTGCTGCCTTCAACTGCATACAGCTTCTTCTCCAAAACACGCTGCTTCTGGTGGTCTACACAACACATTGTAAAGAATTTTTAACCACTTTGGCCTTGCCAGACCATGTGAACATTTATATATTTCTGTTAATACCTTGTTTTGAATAATTTTGACTTTATTAAGCTGCAAACAATAATGCAGTCTATGCACTTATAGCTTCAAGTCTAATTTTTAACTTTCATTTTAAGGTGCATACTTACTCATGGAAAGGACATTGATAATCTTATTTCACTTCCTAGAATTTTCACAGCCACTACATGTGGGTACTAGCATGAAAAGGTAAATGAAAAATCTCACCTCCTGAACATAGTGTGTTAGGATCCCCATTCCTTACATCCTGGCGACGGAAACGCCTACATAAACACAACACAGATATACAAATCTACATGGTTAACATCTGAACATAAAAAACCACAAGTTGTACTTGTGTGTTAAATAAATGGGCTAGGTTTTATCAGAGAGGCCATGTTAGCATGATACAAGTTAGGATTCGATATAATACAATGCCTCATGTTATGGCTACTGGATCTGGTTATGTGCTTAAAATTAAGGCAAACTCTAAAGACAGAAATTAAGTTAAATGCCACTGATACCTCCAACAATGAATGAGGATACAAAACTGTACAAAACTGTACAAAAAAATACCAATGACTAATTCACAAGTCTCATAGCTGATTCTATTTCCACTATAAAGAATGCCTAAAAAAAGTTGAAAAAGCTATAGAAGGGGAATCTAGTTAGGTGGGTACCAATCTACACTGACTGAACTATAGAAATAGGTATAGATAGATAGATAGATAGATAGATAGATAGATAGATAGATAGATAGATAGATAGATAGATAGATAGATAGAT
>JBBPDA010000019.1:15412558-15425678 GCA_037974385.1 Arnoldichthys spilopterus
ATATTCAGTGTAGTACTGTAGACGCTGTAGAACTATGGTCAGTGTAGTACTACAGTGTCTGTAGAACTACACTGACTATAATACTACAGTGTCTGTAGTACTACACTGACCATAGTTCTACAGTGTCTGTAGTACTACATTGACCATAGTTCTAGAGTGTCTATAGTACTACACAGACTATAGTACTACACTGCATATAGTACTACACTGACCATAGTTCTACAGTGTCTATAGAACTACACTGACTATAGTAGTACACTGTGTATAGTACTACAGTATCTAAGGTACTACACAGGTCATGGTACTACAGTGGTTATAGTGCCTCACTGACTGTTGTACTACAGTTCTGTATTAATGCTTGAAACAGCAGGGTAATTGCTGGTGAAGTTGTCCATTACTCATGGACTGCAGCAGTGCAGCTTATGTAAAGCTTTTAACTTAATATTTACTCATGTAAAGACGTGGTATTGCATTAGGATAAACATGTGTAATTACACAAGTAAAAACAGCAGCTCATACATGTGTGTAATTACATATGCTGGGCTACTGTAATCTTGTAATATCAACAGTAATTACATTATTGCTGCATGCATTGTTAATGTGTAATTACACAGTTATTAGGGATATTTACTAGAAAGTGGGACAAAAGAATGCCTTCATAAGCTAGACAGTCTGTGCTTTTTATGAGTTTGTTCACCAGAGAATGATGCCAGTACTATTAAGAGCATAAACATGATTAAAGGTAGAATATTAATGCAAGCAAAACACACACACACACACACACACACATTTATTAATGTATAATTTACACTAACACACTGATCATCAGTAAGAAAAGAGACAAAGAACTTCACCTCAATTACTGACCCCCTGCCTATCCTGAAAACCCTGCTCACACACACACACACACACACATAAAACTTCCCTTTTCTTTGCTTAGGGGTGCCCTGGGGCAAATAACCATTAAGGGTGTGTACAGAGTTCAGGTGTGTGTGTGACTGACAGGTATTGGATTACCTAGACGCTCCAGGGTGCCAATGGTTAGAATGTCAATGATTTTTAGTGAAAGACACTCAATGCTACACACAGGAAAGCTCACACTGACCATCTGATGTGTAGTGAAATGCCCAGCACACAAACGCACACATGCACACATAACATCATAACCAGACACACACTCTATACTTCTGTTTCAGCAGTGCATTCACTTACTGCAGTGCTCCCTCACTCTTTCTCCCTCTCACACACACTTACTCCTCTCTCTCTCTCTCTCTCTCTCTCTCTCTCTCTCTCTCTCTCTCTCTCTGAGTATGCAAAGCATATTGAAAATATGTGCAAAGCACAGATAAGTGTCATTTCACTTATGAGCTTAAGTAAATTTGCTCAGAGTGGATTAGAATGATTTGCTCGGATACTGTCTCAGTCTCGCTCTCTCTCTCTCTCTCTCTCTCTCTCTCTCTCACACACACACACACACACACACTCACTCACATGTACACATACTGACAGGCAGCTCCTCTCATTAGGGGTGTGTGTCTACTAGAGCACAGACTGCAGATAGTCCTGTCTGCACTGATCCTTATACTACACACACACACACACACACACACACAAACACACAAACACAAACAGCTCTCTATGTCCATCTCTTCCAGCATCTTTTATTATTTACAGACTGCCTGCTGCATACACACGTTGGCCTCTCACAGGAAAGGTGTCAACACACACACACACACACACACACACACACAGACGCACACACTTTTGTGTGTATAGGGGATTAAAGTATTTTACAACAACATGTTAGTAAATGTAAAGAAGAAATGTCATTAAGTTGATGTAAAATATTGTGTGTAATGAAGAAGTGATGGAAACATTTAAATCATATATATTTAATGCATGAATTTAGTTCTGCACATGCGCAAACACACTGGCACACACACACACATACACAGAGTTATCTATGTCCATCTCTTCCAGCATGTTGTATTATTTACAGAAAGTCTGCTACACACTTTGGCCTCACGCAAGAAAGAAAAGGCGTCAATAAATGTCAGCATGTGCTGTGATTCACATATTGTACAGCACATAAATTGTTAAATAGTAATAAAGTTGTGCTTATATAATACATGTGTAATTAAGCTGTAATGAAGTTGTAATAAGTCAAAATAGTATTTTATTAATGTGAAACTGACGGAAATGTTTAAATCAAACCTATTTAATGCATGCATTTATTTTAGCACACACACACACACACACACACACAGTCAAAGAAACTTAAAAATACCTAGCCTTTTAGGTAGATTTGTGTGCATGGACACACACACACACAGCTCTGATGAGCATTAGCTAATCCATGCCGACGGCACTGCTCCATTACCCATAATCTTTAATGCCTTTTTAATGTCTCTCTCTCTCTCTCTTTCTCTCTCTCTCTCTCTCTCTCTCTCTCTCTCTCCCTCTCTCTCCTTCCTTTTCCACCACTCCCTTTTCTATCTGTCTAACTATCATATAATGATAATTTAATTGGCGATGGCCTGTATACAAGTATAGAAACTAAATGAATATCATTACATTTCAAGGTCTAACAGCATTGGAATGTATAACCCTGCAGAATGGTGAGAATAGACCAGGTCATGCTTTTTTTCTCCATGAGGCCATCTCCATTTGCCTCTCTCAGTATATTGTGTTTCGAAGGGAATACATCAGTGTCCTATGCACTCTCACTGCTTTTACACTGGTGTCACACTGTATTGGATTCCCTGCCACACAGAGTTTGGGTTTAATCGAGAGAGAGTGACAGTGAGAAAGAGAGGGGGAAATGGAGTGATGAAGGTGGTGTGCACCCCACCCCCCACCCCAGTCTCTCCAGCAGGGGAGCAACAAAGTTAAAATTTCAAGATATGCGCCCAAGCTTTTTAAAGCACGTTATGATACATTTTCCATACAGAAGTAAAAAGAAATTCCAACAATGTAAAGACATATTAACACATACACCAATCAGACATAACATTAACACCATCTGCCTAACACTGTGCTGCACTGTGTGTTCTGACACTATTTAATAAGAGTCAACATTCCCTTTTCACCACAATAGTTTTTCCAGGCGGGCTAGTCCTCATACCCCATGTGCATTAGTAAACCTTGGGTCCCCTTGACCCTGTCGCTAATTCGCCAGCTGTCCTTCCTTTTATCACTAGTGGTAGATACTTAATACTGCATATCTAGAGCACCCCAAAAGACCTGCTGTTTTGAAGATGCTCTGGCTCTGTCATCTAGACATCACAATTATGCCCTTATCAAAGTGACTGATATCCTTATACTTGCCCATTTTGTCCTGCTTCCAGCACATCATCTTCAAGTGCTGACTATTCACTTGCTGCCTAGTATATCCCACCATCCTGACAGGTGCCATTGTAATGAAATAATGAGACAGTTAGTGTTACTGTAGTGGTGTTATTGTTATGGCTGGTTGTTACATTTCCCCTTCCATGTTGTACTTACACAGTGAAGAGGCCTGACACTGAGCTGCCATTGTCTATTTCTAATAACTAGGGCTGCCTCCTTATAGTCAACCATTTAGTAGTCGATGAGAAGAGTTTTCGTTGGCCATGTTTTCACTAGTTTTTTGTCCTCAAAATCCATTTGGGAGCTGCACCTTGTTGTTAAAAATGAATATCCTGGAATTCCACTGGTGCAGATCTAAAATGTTTTTTGGTTTGTTCTATTCTCCACATGGCTTTATGCCCTTCCCTCTTTCAAAAGCAGTTTTGTCTGTTTGATTTCAACTATATAGTCTACCACAAATAGACCCATACAATAAAAGAAAAAAAGGACCAAATTAACAAGTGAACAAATTTGCTCTGCATTCAGAACACACTCCCAGTTGGGTATGAAGCCATGCAGAGGATCAAGCACAAAACCATAAGGCAATAGATCCACATAAACAGGAGTCCTGAGGTTGGACTCTGTCGGGCAGGAAATCATCCAAAGTGTGGAATCATTTCTAGCATGTAAAGGAAAAGGCCAAGATGGTGGCACTGAAACCTTGCATGCAAAGATTAACTCAACATTCCTCAACCTCAAACATGGCTAAATAAATGTTCAGTCTCCTCTCTGGCTGTTCTGAAAGAATTAATTTGTCTTTAGAATTGTTGTTAACAGGCGGCTCACTCTGTGTGTCTATGTGCATGTATGAGTGTATATTGTAAATGCTCATTATCAGGGTTCTGTATTTCTCTAATGCAGCACAGCATTAACAATGAACATTCTCTCTTAGCCCAAAGTCCCAAACCATACACTGGTGCCTCAAAAACATATATTACAGTAACTAACATCAAAAATGATATAAGATTCAACTTTATTGTCATTGTGCAGAATGCAAATACAAAGCCTATGAAATGCAGTAAATGTGTAACTAGTCAACTTATGGCTTGAACTAATGACTAATAGACAATTGGAACCTTTTTAATCAGAGGCAGAACTGACTGAAGCCTGGTTAGATTACTGCTCTTATTCAGAGTCAGTGAGGTCTCTTCCAGGAGACCTTCAGCAGCCCTATCATGACATTTTGTTTTTCACAAATTTGATTTAACCATTTTTAATCAAAATCTCTTTGGCTAAGTCATCTGTCTCTTCAAAATTATGCTGCTAGCTAATCTCACATTCATGGCAGCCCTTGAAGGCCAAACCAATGGAAGAGTGTGCTTGGCTTTATCTTCCCAGATAGCACAAAACTCTTGGGTAATTTTCCATATAGTCATATCTCATGACTTTAAACCTTTTTATTCCAACCAAAACTTAATAAGGAGTGAGGGGCTACTTGAAACAATACAGTAATAAAGCACAGTTAAAATATTACGAACAGGGGAAGATTTTAACATTTTGCTAAAATGGGTGATGGCAGTCCCCTCATATCGACTACTAACTACTACTACAATTACTACACACACACACACACACTCACAGTTAATCAGACAAGTAGTGGCATACTCACAAACCCCTACACACATCTACTCCCTGCTTTTAATCAGCAGTGTTTAGTTAGTTATTGTTGTATTGTTGTAGTTTAGCATCTATACATGCACATACACTCCTATACCAGTCTAACACCCCCCTTCCCCCCAACACACACACACCTGCAGGTCATGCTTAATGAGATTGCTCCTCTGTAGGGGCCAGATGGCTAGTAAATAAACATTCACTTTTACAACTCACACACACACAAACACACACACACACACACACACACACACACAAACACAGACACACACAATGAATACTCTGTTAGAATTTGCTATGTTTTTACTAAAGACGCAATCATGGCACATAAACCAGACACTACGATTCAGCATAACAAACACACACACATACAGACACACACATTGCACTTTCTATAGTAAATGCTTGTTAATGATAAGCAGTCTTCAACTAACCCATGTGAAAATAGGTCTATCACTCTATTTATTAGGGATTCAACTACTTGCACTGCCTTATGAGAGAGAGAAAGAGAGAGAGAGAGAGAGCGTATATTTGTAGTCACAGCCCTGCAGTGTGGTCTGAGCATTACAAAAGGCTATGACAAAGACCTTAATCAGCGTATGTACACACACACACACACACACAGTGTTTCTCTAGGCTGGATAAAAAAAAACTACACTCTCTTTTTCTCTCCACTAATGCTACCTTATCTCTCCATCTCTTCCCCTCTTCTCTCTCTCTCTCTCTTTCTTTCTGGCACACTCTCTCACAGCACCCCCCCCCCCCCACACACACACACACACACACACACTGTGTTCTCTATGTTTTACAGAAAAGAACCTAATCAAAAGCTTTTAAATTCCATGCGCACCCCACAGAGCTATGCCCCTCTACTAACCTATGACCCTAACACAGTTTGGTGTCCGGTTTCTTTCTTTGCTTTAAAATGGGAGCTGTGAAGCTAATGTGGCTAACAAGTGCATCTTCAGCTAGTAAGCATACAAATGAATAAAATAAAACCCCTAAAAAATAAAGCCCCTAAAACAATGCACTTTTGTCCGTTGGGTCAGAAACTCCATAAGGAAGACTTGGGGTCATGGGGAAAACTGTGTGAATTAGGTTTTTGAGTGAAGAGTTTAAGGTGCAGTGTGCATACTGTGTTACAAGAGTTTGTTTTATTGGGTTTGGCTGCCTGTGTTGTTGCTGATCTGGCTGATGCAGTGAGTCCTGACCAGGGATCTAATTCTGACGATGAGGGTAATGAAGTACGCTGAGATGAGCACAAATGCTAATCTTGGTTTCACAACATGAAATATTTATCATCAGACTCACTACCTCAACTCTAGTTCACAAGCACATCAAATAAATACATGCATTTACAAATCCTGTTCCTCCTAATAAACCACAGCAATGAGGCATGAGCTGAAAAGAGAACATGCATTAAGTAGGTAATCCTGCATTATACAAATAGCCTTACAGTCTAATTAAACCTTTAGAAGTTGACAGGCGGTCAAGTTGAAGAGTGAACAACTAAGGTATGGTCATTTTATATGATTTTATGCTTGTGTGGTGTAATCTGTTTTTTTGTTTGCTTTATACTATTTGTGGTATGTTAGTAATGTGTTTTGAGTTTTCTTTGATGGAACATTTTTCACTGTAGACTAAGAACCATTCAAAATGCTTTCACCACAGAAGCTCTGACTGGGCCGTAAGTCAGGACATTTTTCATGGAGTTTAACTGTGTCACAAGCTGGGGGACTTTTCACTATGGTATTAGAGTTGAACTGGGCCACAACTGGGGGACTTTTCAGCATGGTACTGGAGTCTGACTGGCCCACAAGCTGGGGGACTTTTCACAATAGCAGTGGAGTTTGACTGGGCTACAATCTGGGGGCTTTTCACCATGGTATTAGAGTTTAACTGGACCACAAGCGAGGTGACCCTTTACAATAGCAGTGGAGTTTGACTGGGCTACAATCTGGGGGCTTTTCACCATGGTATTCAAGTTTAACTGTATCACAAGTTAGGGGACTCTTCACAATAGTAGTAGAGTTTGACTGGACCACAAACTAGAGGACCCTTCACAGTAGTAGTAGAGTTTGACTAGGCCACAAGCTGAGGGACTTTTCCTCAGGATAGTAGAGTTTAACTGACCTGAAACCAGGGTTCTTTTTGCTATGGTACTGAAATTTGACTGGCCCACAAGCTGGGAAACTTTTTGCTGCTTTACTGCTGACTTTGCACCAGGACTGAGAAGTTTAATTGGGCTATGAGTTGGTTGATATATCTTGCAGTCAGGAGTTTTCTACCCTATTGTCTGTGCATGTTTTGTTTGAAGATAATTCATAGTTTCATAGGAATTATGAAATGTCCTTAGGTTTGAAAAAGGCATTATTATTATTATTATTATTACTATTATTATTAAAAGTAGTAGTAGTATCACATTGAATTAGTGGGAAAATTCTGTTGATGTGCATATTTTACATGTTCAATCAAACCACTTTTCATTTCTTTTATAAAGAATAAAAGTAAAGTATTTTACTATCATTCAACCTTTATGGTCGGTACATTTTGACATAATAAAACATAATAAATAAAATATTCAGAAGGGCATACATACTGAGTGTAAATCAAATGCAAATGTAATTCAATATGTATCTATGCAATCATGTAAATATGTAATTAGATTCCAGTAACTATGTAAAATGTGTAGCCAACTTTCATTATAATTACAGACTTCTGAGGGTTAGGAAGGTAATCCAGCAATGCATACATGAGCCCTGGCTTTGATTTAATGAACGTTACTCAAAGTCTGGTACGACATAAGCTTACATTTGTTTTGGTCATGTCCCAGCTCCTAAACTCTAAGCTCTAGTGATGTTTCAGGGACGCGCACACAAGTGGCCACTTGCTTAGGGAGGGGGAGAAGTAGGGAATGTGTGCTCAAATGGAACGCCCCGCAGCGACAACACACCTGGAACTACTGTTCATCATCTGTCCAAACAGCCACAAATGGATAAAGCCACATTAATGGCTCAAAGTATGCAGGTGCTATATAACATTACTCTGTTAAAATAAAGCTGCTGTTATGACGTTACACTTTAAGTGCCGTGCTGTACATTTTTTTTCACATTTTATGACAATGAAGTGAACTGTTCCTTTAGAGAAAGAAAGCAAAGCAAATTTGTCATTATGTTTGAACTGTTGAGCAAATCAGTACATTGTTCAAACATAATTAACTCTTTAATTCCTTTAAGTCGAAACACACTTGAAAACTGCTTTCTCAGCCATGTTCCCAGGAAATGATTATGAAGTTGAGGACTTGAGAAAGTTCTATTGAAAGCGCTGATTTCTGGTGACACCCAGCTGCAGAGGCCTTGTGACTGGCCTTTTCAAATTCAAATGCACACTGGCTGCATTGTACGCAGATGAGAATCTATAGGAAGCCTTTCTTCCTTCATGCTCCAGTCAAAAGCTGGACTGTTTGAGACCATACAGGAGAGAGAAAAGAATAGTGGGTTATAATGGACACAGATTAATGCCTGCAGCCCAAACAGCTGGAGCACAGGAGGTGCAGCTTTACTTTGTCCCGATCGTCCCCCACACCACTATACCTGGAACAAACTGTCACAATGGAATAACTTGCACAATATTTGCAGTGGATGAACACAAATGGAAGGAATTCACAAATCAGGTTAATGACAATCAAAATCATAACTGTGTGTTTTTGTATTAAAAGTCATGAGCATTTGTCAACCCTTCTTTATCCCTTGCAGTGAAATGTGGTGTTTTAGTTACTGTGATTTTAAGACCGATATATGAGAATGACCTCTGTTCTGACTGGTTGAGGCAGCTATGAGTTTACAAAAGCAATACATAATGGTTAAAATAGTTTATATGTTTTGTATAGTTTATATAGTTCATGTATCACATGAAAAGGGGAGTGAATGATACATTTTGAAACTTTAGGCATGTATATCAAAAAAGGGACCTTTTACTACAAAGTGCCTGTATGTGGGCCATCAGAGCTATTTAACTATGTTTCACAGCAGTTAGCAAATGATTTACATTAGTTTTTCAGTGAAGGATCTTTACAGTAATAACTGATTAATGAGTCGGCAGCTTCAGAGGTTAAAAATAAGTCCCATCTTATATGAGAACAGGAAACACTTGATATTATTATCCTGAAAAAGCATATTAAATTATAAAGTTTAATCTGCAAATACATTTTCTCAAACACAAAACTACATAACTGAACACACACACACAGATTTGTCATCAGAGCATTACAACAGCTGGGAAACGGACGTCACTGAGTGCTCCTGAGGTCTGAGAAAAGAGGGAGAGTGATGTTTCTTTCTGTGTGTGTGTGAGAGAGAGAGAGCAAGAGACAGAGAGAAAGAGAGAGAGAGAGATGAAGGGGAGACAAATTAATCTGGGGTCTGATACCCCCCTTTGGGAGCAGCTCAATTAACGACCTATACCGGCTGAGGCACTCGGCTAAAAGCCATCCACTCCCGTTAACTCTCTCTCTATCTCTCGCTCTCTCTCCCATTCTCTCTCTGTCTCTCTCTCACACACACACACTTATGTACACACACACACACACCTTACTACCACCATCACTCTCTTTCTGACCGGCTGAGTGTGGTTTGTAGTAATGAATGTAAGAATAGGTAGAGGAGAAAGAGAAGAGAAGAGAAAAGAACAGAAGGAAAAAGAAGAAAATAAAGAGTAACAGGGAGTAAAATACAATAATGCAGTAAAGAAGGGGTAAAAAGAGAAGAGAAGAGAAGAGAAGAGAAGAGAAGAGAAGAGAAGAGAAGAGAAGAGAAGAGAAGAGAAGAGAAGAGAAAAAGGATGTATGGCTCACTGTATATAGGTGTGTGTGTGGAAAATCAAACAAAGTTACTGAATGACAATCCAGAGCAGTCTTTTGTGTGTGCGTGTGTGTATCATGTGCTATGCAGCTGCACTTGCAAACTTTGCTCTGAAAAGCTCAAAGGAAACGTTTTAACCTCAAACTCAAACCTAATGTAAAAAACACTCCATCCTACCAAATCATACAGCACACACACACACAGGCTGTCTGACTCCTTTAATCTATTAAAGGAATGCTGTGTGATTTAAGAACAACAAAGCGATGTCCCTGCCTGGCCTGCTATACAGCTCAAGCAGGAGGGAGGACGGCTACTGTCTCTCTCCTTCACACACACACACACACACACACACACACACACACACACACACACACACACACACACACACACACACACACACAAACACACACATGCTACCAGATCCAGTATTCAGACACCTGACAAACCAACCACAGACATTTTAGCTGCTTTATTAAGTAAATTTGACCCTTTAACTCAAAAATCAGCTGCAGTGAGCACACACATACACAGGGCCATGTTCACTAACTTGCTTTCTTTCTCTTTCTCACACACACACACACACACTCACTGGCTTACACACTGACCTTTTATTCATAGTGCGCTGCTCTACAATTTGCTAGGTTATTTAAACGACCAGACCTTCAATTAGCATTACACACATACATGCACACACACACACACACATACCTATGCCATCATCCAACTCATACCATACACCACCCAAAGTACTAATTAACCACACACACACACACGGTCAGCTGTGTTTATAGTGAGTCAAAGAATGTTGTGTTATTTAAGTGGAGCCTCTGAGGGGACAGAGTCATAGTGTTTCAGCCAAGGGACTGTGTATGTGTGTGTGTGTGTGTGTGTGTGTGTGTGTGAAGGTGTGCTTCTGTGTGTGTTTAGCACATCATCAAATGAAACAACGCCCCAGTATCATACAGCTCACTGGAATTTCAGCAGCATATTTAAATGCAACACACACACAAACACACACACACACACTCACACACACACACACGGCTGCTCGTGGTATGCAGCTCAGCGTATGGGAGTTATCCTTCCTGTTGAGGTTGAAAATAAAAATCTCATAAAAAGTTGATGATGACAGCCTTTTGCTTTTTGTGTGAATGAAAGAACAACTTCTCCTCTTTTTCTACTTCCCTCCAGCAACAAGGCAAAAGTCAATATTTCAGCGCAGAGGAGTAGAGTAAATATTTCAAACCCCAAAACTGACAGAGATCCTGAATCTACTAGTGCCCCCTCTCTCACTTTCCTTTACTCTGCTCTTTCTCTCTCTGAGACTCTCTCTCTCTCTCTCTCTGATCCTCTCTACTCTCCTCCTCTTTCTAACACACTCTACTGTCCTTCTCTCTCTCCGACTCACCTTCTCTCTCTGACTCACCTTCGTTCTCTGACTGTCTCTACTCTTACATGCTCCTTCTCTCTCTCTGACTCTCTCTCTGACTCTCTCTACTCTCCTCTCTCTCTCTGACTTTCTCTACTCTCCTCTCTCTCTCTGACATGATCTACTGTCCTCTCTCTCTCTCTGACATTCTCTACTGTTCTTTTCTTTCTCTCTGACTCTCATTCGTTCTCTCCAACTCTCCTTTTCTCTCTCTGACACTCTATACTGTCCTTCTCTCTCTCAGACTCACCTTCTCTCTCTGACTCTCCTTCTCTCTCTTTCTACTGTTCTTCTCTCTCTCTGACTCGCCTTCTGTCTTTCTGATTCTCTCTACTCTCCGCTTTCTCTCTCTCTGACTCTCTCTACTGTCCTCTCTCTCTTTACTCTGCTCTCTCTCTCTAACTCTCCTTTTCTCTTTTTAACTCTCTCCACTCTCATTTTCTCTCTCGGACTCTCTCTACTGTCCTTCTCTCTCTGACTCGCCTTCTCTCTCTCTACTCTCCATCTCTCTTTCTGACTCGCCTTCTCTCTCTCTACCCTCTTTTCTCTCTGACTCTCTCTACCCTCTTTCTCTCTGATATGTTCTTTCTGTCTCTGACTCCCTCTACTCTCATTCTCTCTCTGATACCTTTTCTCTCCTTCTTTCTCTCTCTGACTCTCTTTACTCTCCTTCTCACTCTATGACCCTCTCTCTGACTCTATCTACCTCTCTGGCTCTTTATCTCTCTCTCTCTCTGGTGTGCTCTCTTCCCTTGACTCATTTTCTCTGACTCCCTTAACTTCCTCTGACTCTCACTTTCAATTTCAAATTTGCTTTTTCTTGGCATGAATTGGAATGAACAATTATAAACAATAAAGCAACTTTCCCTCTCTGTCTGACTCATTATTTCTCTGACTCTCTACTCTCTTTCTTTCAGACTCGCTCTGTTTCTCTCTCTTTGACTTTTACTGACTCATTTTACTCTCTACCTCTTCTCTTTGACTATCTCTGAATCTCGATTCTCTGTCTCTCTCTCTTTTATTAGGCCTAGAACCGATGTACAATGTTGAGTGTATTCGCTGATGCACAGTCAAGATGCTATTTACAGATGAATGCTATTAAAAGAGGTATTTGGCTTTTGAAGGTGACTGACTGACTTTTTCTTTCTTTTTTTTTTTTGGTTTAAGTTTAAGCGTCCTGTCCAAACTCTGAATACATTTCTTCCAGTTCTTTCCTCTCCCTCTGTCTTTGACTCTTTCTTTCTTTCCATGTATGCTTTCTTTCCCTTTCTGTCTCACTCTTACTCTGATCTTACTAGTTCTCTCTTCCTTTTCCTCTCCATTTCTCTTCTTCTCTCCTTATCTCTGTCTTTTTCTTATTTTTTGTCCTACTCTACCGGCGTTCTCTCTCTCTATTTCTATCTAGCCACTGTTATCCTGCCCATAACCCAGGAGTAATTGTGGACATCAAAGCACATTCACCTACAACATGAACAGGTCACTGTGTCCTGTTACAGGAGCATGAGAAAGTGATAGAGAAAGAAGAAAAAAAAAAGAGAGAGAGAGAGAGAGAGAGAGAGTAATAAAGAAAGAGACCGCACATGGAAGTATATGTATTTCTAAGAAAGATTATGTGTGAGTGTGTGTGTGTGTGTGTGTGTGTGTGTTAGAGATAATGAGATTTTGAGAGTAATAAGGATTATGCTGTTCAGTAAAATGCTCATGAACACAATGCAGTCTAACAGTGATTAGTGTGAAAACACATTCAGATCAATTCACACACAAACACACACACACACACACACACACACACACACACACACACACACACACACACACACACACACACACA
>JBBPDA010000019.1:15429563-15451726 GCA_037974385.1 Arnoldichthys spilopterus
GCTACGGAACCGTTTGCCTGAGTTCAGTAGCCGGAACAGACAGTTACTGGGGTGGGACGAGTCCTTGATGATTTTTAAAGCTCTGGTCCTGCAGCGCTTGGTGTAAATGTCCTGCAGAGAGGGCAGAACAGATCTGCAGCAGCGTTCTGCAGCTTTGATCACTCTCTGCAGGGCTTTACATTTAGGGCTTATTACAAAGTGTCCTGTGCTAAAGATATGGCACATTTAAGTAAGGGATAATGTATAGGCTGAATGTTGGGATTTACTTTTTGATAATAATCAGTGGCCTATACATTCTCCTTTACTTGCCAAAACACTAAAAGACATTCACACTCTATTACATTTTCAATAGTTTCACTGCCATTTCATGACTTCCACTGAGAGGGATGTTTGCTTTCATAATGACGTACATCACAACAGACAGAATGTCAGTTTGGTTCTATCTTCCCACGGGTTGGGTTAAAGCAACTGAACAAAATTCTTCCAGCACATCAAACTCTAGTTCTAGGTGTTGTGTAACAATGTTGTAGACTTGCCAGTTTCTGTAATAGGAAGCGCATCAGCAGGAGAGATGGGAGGATGGTGTTGGTTAGGATTGTTTCCATTTGTGTGAAGTTCTTGGATCACAGATTTAAAAACGCTCTACCTAGACTAAAGATTACCAGGATGTTTTGTGTGGATAGACTACGTGTGGCATGATCTGAAAGATGTGAAATATAACCTGTTGCCAACAGCAGTGGCCATTGATGTTTTTCAGCAATTTTTTTTACAAGAAATAACAGACCTCCTTATGTTGGGATGGCCTATTCAGTTCAGTAGGACTTGTCACAGCATTCTGAACAGCTGTATAGTAAAATAGTCTTAAACAAAAAAACAAAAACATGTCAGTGGAAGCCTAGTGGTTAGGACTTAGCTCTTGTGAACAGAAGGTCACAGGTTCAAGTCCCGGCCTGGGTAACACTAAGATTCAAGGTACTGTCCAGTCATACTGCTCCTTGGGTGCTTTTCATAGCTGCCTGCTGCTTCGTGTGTGCACATTTGATGGGTTAAATGCAGAGGTCACAATTCGCTGTGGTGCACTTTGTGGGTGTGTTCACAATGACACATAAAGCACATTCACTAATATCTTTGATTTTATTTTTTGCCAGTTCGTTTAACTAGTAAGTATATAGGTATTATGTGTTTTAAATGTGTAGAAAACCGCCGTATTTAATTCCTGTGGAGGGTTTTTTAAACATTTTTTTTAGGTTACAAAAATAAGCAAAATGTAACTTGTCCTGTTTTATGCAAACTTTTGCACTCGACCGCATAACAGATACAGTAGAGACACTGTAGAAAGCGTAGGTAGGTTATTGCTGGCATTTCGCATGTGATAAGTGATTTTGCTTCTGATGTTTGACAAGTGCACTTGAGAATTCAGCTGAGGTTCAATGCCTAACCTGCAGTCTGAGGGGAAAACCCTGACGCTCCTTCCGAAGCCCAAATCCACGCGCTGCTTCTCTTTAGCTTTGTGTTTGTAGCTGGGTGTTTGTGGGCTCCGAGCGCTCTCCCCGTGCGGATGCTCGTGCGGAATCAGAAGAGAGCAGCAGCAGCAGCAGCAGGGGGAACGACTGTGTGAGATTGCAGAAGGGCTGTCAGCCGTGATGGATGCGTTTTAATATACGCCTCACAGAAAGACTACAGAACAGAAAGAGTGATTAGGGGGCGAGAGGAGATAGTATTAAAGCATTGCTCTGCCTTCTGGCCTGCCTGTAATGGAGGAGAGCTGTGGCAAAAACAAATGTTTGGGAGAGACAATAGAGTCGGTGGATGAAACTTAATTACGGAGCCTCGCTTTGATATGAGGGTTTTGCTGCGGTGTGTTTAAGGGAATGAGGCGTCACATCACGCTGAGGATATTAAATTCGCGTACGTTTTACTCTGTAGATTTATTTATTTGCTTTTATTTCAAGGGCTCCATTATTCTGCTCCGAGATTTCATGAAGGTGCTGGAAACGTCGTGAGTTTTAACTCCTTCACCCGACCCATTGATTAATAAACGCTCAACTCTTCCGACAGAATTGCCTCAGGGCTCATCTTTTATGTAACCTGGCTGCGCTGCTTGCGTATTCTGACGGTGAATTTGCGACAGTTAGGCCTAAAGCTCTCTCAGCAACCACTTAGGTCCGATCCACAACCCCCTACCTTGCCCCCCCCAACTTGCCCAGATCATTAGAGGCTTAATCCCTGTCTAGCCTTCAGTGCTTGGTCATGCTGCTGCTGATGAATCCAGAGTGTGATTCACAGGCGTTCTGTGTATAGATTCAGCCTTTTTAAAACCTCATGAATCACTGGTTGGCCTAACCAAACGCCTGGAGATGATGTATGATTCTCATGGCAGGCTGCACACACCGTGACCAGCAGAGGGCACTATGGTACCATGGGTTGGGCCAGTTTCTGCTTGCATTTCAGCAGTGATGTGGCTTGCATGGGAGGGCGAAACCGTTTCCATCTTGCTCTTTTCTGTGTGAAATTAAGCACGGCTCTCGACTGTCTTTAGGCAAACCGCATAATGGCCGTGTCAATAGAAAATGCTCCTTTCCTAGAGGCCCAGAGATTTAAACAAGATGCATGATTTCAGGGAGGAAAGTGTCCTGCTCGCCCCCACTCAGCCTGTGACGCCATGGCCATTTGTCCTCCCCAGGCTGTTCACGTTCAGCTGCAGTCCAGTAATCCACAAAGCCAAACTCCACTGCCAATCATTCCTCTTATGGGCAGGGTTCCAGCTATGGCCTATCGGTTCTATATTGGGGAAAGTTTTTAGAGCTTGGTTTGTTCTTGTATGTGTATGAGCTGATTGATTTATCCCAGACTGCGGTCCATGAGTAAACCTGGCCTGTATGGTTAGGGGTTTGGGGTCTGCAAAACATTGGCAAAACTCTTCGCCGAAATCAGTGGTTTGCAATATACGAAAAGTACAGCGACAAGCTTTAGCTCAGAGGTCAGCTGGGTAAACAGTCCAGAGCAGCATATGGTGGTATGAAGGGAAAATTTGTCATTATGAACACACTCCTCACACAAAATGCACCACAATAAAATGTGACCTCTGCATTTGACCCATCACATGTGGAGCAGCAGGCAGCAGTGTAGCAGGGTGGTTCTTTGCTCAAGGGTACCTCAGTGGTTGGGACTTGAACCTGTGACCTTCTGTTCAAAAGGACAAGGGCCTAACCACAAGGCCACCACTGCCCAGACAGTGACTAAACTTGTCAGCTGTGTTGTAGTTGCCATTTGGTGAAGTAAAAGAGTAAAAGTTGTGGGCAGTGGTGGCCTAGTGGTTCGGACGCTGCCTTTGGGACCTGAAGGTTGCAGGTTCGAGTCCTGGCCCGGTCACTACTGAGGTAACCTTGAGCAAGGTACCGCCCCACTACACATCTCCCCGGGCACTGTTGATAGCTGCCCACTGCTGCACGCGTGCCATGTGATGGGTTAAATACAGAGGTCACATTTCGTTGTGGTACTTGAGTGTGTTCACAATGACGAAGAGTCACTTTAAAAACATTTAAAACATTTAAAGTACATGCCTAAATGCCCAAGAGTCGATACTCGGAAGCTCCTAAATTATGGTAGCAGCAGCTTGTGCTCAGATAAGCAAACGTTACTAACTGCTGCCCTCTAAAGGTGATACAGCACCAGTCAGAAGTTTTTCTTAAGATTTTCTTTCTTTACGTGTTTAGTGTTTTCTGTCATTTACGTGCATCTGCATTAACCCCAAGCAATCACTAAATCACTTTTTTTATACATAGATTACAGTGGCATTCGATTTAGACTAATTCTATGTACCAGTTGCATGTAATGTAATTACTAGGGCTGTAACAATGAATCGATCTATATCAATGCATCAACCAAAATATCATACAATCCGATGTATCGATGTGTGTTCATTCCTCAATAAATTCTCCTTCATTTTGCTGTGAGTAGTGTTTTGTACCAAGAAACTGCTGTTTATGACCACACTGCTGTATTTGACCTTAAATAATAAAATGTTCACATTATAATTTGTTTGCATGTGTGAGTTGATGGAAATGTAGCAGACTGTGTGATATGCATTATGTGCAGACCCCAGAAATGCATCAAACCGAACCACATCGCTGCAGATTTCAAAGTATTTAAAATGTATCGGGTTGCTGGCTAAAATAATCCGATGGGATCGGATCGTGATGAAACTTGTGAATTAAATCCCTAGTGTCTACTATGCAAAAACAAATAACCCGGACCTGGTTAAAAGGCGTAATGTCAAGTTAATTAAGGTTTTCAATTTTGAAGTGTGGTTTGCGCGTGACTGGCGCAGGCCCCTGCGGACCGCTTTCATATGCCGTCTGTTACCGCCTGTCAATACATACTTGGACAGCACGCTGTAACCTGGTTGACAAAATCCATACGTCTCTCTCATGCGGTTTGATTCATGTGCTGCGAGGCGGGCGGGGGGGCATTTTGTGACTTCTTTAACTCCTCCTCCTTCTTGATGCGAGCTGGAAGACTCCCTTCAATTATATATGGGCTGGGCCGGCAGGCTCGGAAATGATCAATATTTCAACTCCCGGTGGAGTAAACATCCCTGAGAGCAGCTGCTCCATGAAGGCTTACACACACACACACACACACACACACGCACACACACTCTCTCTCCCTCTCTCTCTCTCTCTCTCTCTCTCTCTCTCTCTCTCTCTCTAAAGCAACAGGGCACAGAGATCTCCACAGCAGGAGAGGTGAAGAGATGAAAAATGGGAAAAATGAGCTGAGAATGAGAAGAAGGAGAGATGGAGAAATGTGAAGGACAAAATTAAGAATTGTGGAAAAAAAAAGGAAGAGAGCGGGTGAACTATTGTTGATGTTCCCACAATGTGTACTTTACTGCTAATTTTACATTTAGCAGTCTCCATGGCTTTCTCTTTCTAGTTATCTGCCTGTCTCTGTTCTGTATATTTCTCTCCCTCTGTGTCCTCACCATTGACCATAAAAAACTCTCCCTACCAAAATCTGTGTGTGCGTGCACGCTGGTGCTATACTGTTCATTTTTATTAGGGCTGTTCAATTAAAAGTAGGTCACTAATCAAGATTTGTTGTAATTTAAGATTGACCTAAAATGAAAATGGACCTTGTTAATTTATGTCCCTAGTCCTATGAAGCACAATGCACAATTCAGTATTACACACATTTCCTGTAACCATCCATCAAAATGTACTGACTTTTACCCACCTCTACAATGTCTTTTGGCTTTTCACGATGTTACCCTGCACCAGTCAGCACAGTGAATTAGTTATGTACAACCGCATTAGTACTCACTGTTAGGGGCTAATGTGGTTGTGCACAATAGAACTGTTGTTTGTTGGATATTACAATCTTGTGTATTTAAAATAAATACTATATGGCCTAAAAGTATGTGGACATCTGAGCATCACACCAATTTAGGCATGTGAGCTTATTCCCAAATCGCACACACCCACACACACAAAAACACACCTTAAAGCTATAACCGCTGACAACAGAAGTGAGAACACGTCCAAATTGTGCCCAATTAGCCATTTTCCTTTTGCCATGTGACTCATAAGTGTTACAAGGTCTCAGGTGTGAATGGGGAGCAGGTGTGTTAATTTTGGCTCTCTCACACACTCTCATACTGGTCACTGGAAGTTCAACATGGCACCTCATGGCAAAGAACTGAAAAAAAGAACTGTTGCGCTACATAAAGATGCCCTAGGCTATAAGAAGACCCCAACACCCTGAAACTGAGCTGCAGCACGGTGGCCAAGACCATACAGTGGTTTAATAGGACAGATTCCACTCAGAACAGGCCTCCACATGGTCAACCATAGAAGTTGAGTGCATGTGCTCTGCGTCATATCCAGAAGTTGTCTTTTGAAAATGGATGTATGATCTGCCAGCATTGCTGCAGAGGTTGAAGGGTTGGGGGGGTCAGCCTGTCAGTGCTCAGACCATACGCCACACACTGCATCAAATTAGTCTGCATGGCTGTCGTCCCAGAAGGAAGCCTTCTAAAGATGATGCACAAGAAACCCTACAAACAGTTTGCTGAAGACAAGGAGACTAAGGACATGGATTACTGGAACCATGCCCTGTGGTCTGATGAGACCAAGATAAATGTATGTGGTTCAGATGATGTTAAGCGTGTGTGGCAGCCACCAGGTAATGAGTACAAAGACTAGTGTGTCTTGCCTACAGTCAAGCATGGTGGTGGGAGTGTCATGGTTCGGGGCTCCATGACTGCTGCCGGCACGGGGGAGCTACAGTTCATTGAGGGAACCATGAATGCCAACGTGTACTGTGACATGCTTTGAAAAACTGGTCCGCAGGGCAGTATTCCAACATGATAATGACCTCAAACACACCTCCAAGATGACCACTGCCTTGCTAAAGAAACCGAGGGTAAAGGTGCTGGACTGGCCAAGCCTGTCTCCAGACTTAAACCCCATTGAGCATCTGTGGGGCCTCTTGAAACAGAAGGTGGAGGAGTGCAAGGTCTCTAACATCCACCAGCTCCGCGATGTCATCATGGAGGAGTGGAAGAGGATTCCAGTGATAATCTGTAAAGCTCTACTGACCTCCATGCCCAAGAGAGTTAGGGCAGTACTGGAAAAATAATGGTGGCCATAAAAAATATTGACACTTTGGACACAATTTGGACATTTTCACTTAGGGGTGTACTCACTTTTGTTGCCAGCGGTTTGGACATTAATGGCTGTGTGTTGAATTATTTTGAGGGGACAGCAAATTTACACTGTTACAGCTGTACACTGACGATATTGAATCAATGTGTCATATATCTTCAGTGTTGTCCCATGAAAATATATGATAAAATATTTATAAAAATGTGAGGGGCGTACTCATTTTTGTGAGATACTGTATATCAGTTGCCAAGTCCATTTGTATTGGTGTGAGCCTGTGTATTGTGAAAAAAGCAGATGAGCTCATGGTTCAGTTTCCCTTGCCTCTACGACGCCTTCTGTTGCCCCATCTCCGTATTAGAGGCAGAGAAGCTATCTGCCATTCCCTGCTGATGATACACAGGGCTCGAGCGGACTCCGCCAAGAGCCATGCTGCTTGCTTTTTTTCCTCACAGTTTGAGAGGCCTGGCTTTCAACTTTCACACTTTCTTAAGTCCTCAAGACTTAATTGATGAACCTACAACAACTTTTCCTTATTATACATCTTGATTTTAGGTGCAGCAGTACATAAATGTTCAGGTTCAGCGATATTAAGATTCAGCTTCTTCTTTGATATATGTGAAAATGTTTATTTCCTCACTGCTGTAATTATACATACTTCAATTATTTTAGCTTCTGAATTACAAACTTTATTTCAAAACAAGTTGTTTACAAAGTATCGTGTATTCCTGCAAAGTGGTTATCTCGTAATACAGCGTACAAATTAATTGGACACAGATGAGTTCATGTTAGTTTTGATCATTGTAAAAGGTTTCCATGAAAGAAGACCGCGCGTGAAAAACCATCTGAGGAGATAAAGCGGTGTATAACGAATGCTGTTTTGAATGCTAATTTTTTTCCACATATTTCCTCTTAGTTTTAAGGGTATAACACGTAGCACTGGTACATTTGCTATGACAAGAGAATGTGTTAAATTTTTTTTTTTCAGAAGAGAAAACCTGAGAAAGAGCAGAGAGATTGGTGCTCTCGTTGGGTGGTGTGAGTGGTTAGTTTGACCCCCTCTGTCCTTATGCTAGCCAAACAAGGCCAGCTGTTAGATCATGTACCCAGAATTGAGCAATTAGTGCTCTCATCCAAGTGTACTTGGCTGTCCTGTGCAACGATGTGTCCTTGGCTTTGCTGTGTAATGACTGGCTACATGTCTTAGCGTTCACCTTCTTAGTTTGGTAACCACTGATAAAGAGACTGTACAACTGCTATTAGGACAAACATATGAAAAGTAACTTATTTAGGGAGTCCCAAGCAATATTTATCATCATTATTGATTAAGAATTGAAGAGATAAATAGGAGACAAAAGTAATTCTAAAATATTTGATGGGCATTTTATGAAATACAATAAAAACAAAAATCTGCAATATGTAAATTCTCTTGAACCTTTATTTTACTGACAAAAGTAGAAAGAAATAACTACCAGTGTTTGGACCGGACCAACTTGATTGCATTTTGTAAATACAATTACTGTTTTTGATTTTTTTAAAAATATTTTTTAGCATAATCAAATAAAAGATGTGATATGAGGAATAGGAATGAAAAATGTAAAGAACATTCACACCATTTTTGAAAAAGTACACAATAAGCAGGTGAACAGGTAACAGCTGTGGTGTCATGATTGGGAAATTGAAACTATTGCACATCAGTTCCCAATCCATTAAACTGTGTAATCAAAATGAAAGGTGAGGTAATGTATTGGTGAATATACCTCTGTCCCACCTTGGGGACATCTGACCATCTGTTGCACACACCAAATTGTACATTTTTTTAAAATTTCTAAAACACACTTAAGTTGATTAAGGTTCAGGAGAATGACTCAATCACAGATTCGCGTTTAACAGGTTTCATATTGATTTCTCATTTTACAAAAGTGAGAAAGATACTGAAACTGGAGTTTGTACGTGTGTTTTGAGTCCATTCTTCCAAATTCAGATTTCAGAATTGTTTAAATGAAACAGCAAAAAATTATTACTAGTTATTTTACGTTGTAAAATAATTTTTGAAGTAGTAAGACCTGTGTGTTTGTTTTAGTGTCGATTTCATCATTTTATTTCTTCCCTTGCTATTGTCCCCCACGGGGGTGTGCCGTTAAAACACAAGCAGTTTGTAGTGCCCACAGTGAAAGGTATGTAGTGACTAGTTCTGTGTCCCAAAGTGGCTGGTAATACCGCATATGAGGCACGTGTAGTCATTTTTTCAACCATTTTATCTCCTGCTCCAAGTGAGCTCCAGTGTCTGAGCCACATATCAACAGTGCCACATATCAACAGTGCCACATATCAATCTGAAGGAGAGACCTAAGTGAGTAAGGTGTTCATCAGTGGTTTTATGTGTCAATATGTGTATATTAGAGTCTCTCATCCCAGTAATAGCACCTTATTGCACATTTTATTTGACGTCATTACACATAATTATAGATAACATGATCGAGCATTGCATTACATGTGCACATCATAGATGTAGGGCTCAAAATTAGTGCAGGACTTAAAACCTTTGTGTGTCCTTGTGTGCCGGTATTATTGTCCGACCATGCACTACAAAGGGGGCAGCAGAGAATAAGCTGAAAAAAGCAGGACGACTCCAACGTGCCATTACCATCCTTATATAGCCAATATTTATTAAGCTAAACGATACAGTGCCACCTGGCCATGTTAATGAGGGAGCAGATGTGTGTGTGGGTGTATTAGTGTGTATGCATGCTTGTACACATGTGTGTTTTCATTGGTAATGCTGCTTGAGTTTGGGCTGGCCTGTGTGCGCTGGCAGTCAGCAGCTTTTCTACATCATTAAGCAGGGACTTCATCTGGATATTCCACTTGGAGCCTTCACTGTAATACTAGGCTATAAACACACCAATCCTGGATCATGTGTTATTGCCTAAGATGCAGAGGGTTTAATTTTTATGAGTGGAATAATACACGGTTTGAGTAGGACTAAGAAACATACAAATGATCTGAATGGTTTTTTTTAACTCATAAAATTTCCTCAGAAAACAGACTTTGTCTTGCGCTAGTGATGGGCGATATAGACTTAAAATTGTCGGGATATTTTCTTGGATATTTCGGGTGATGATGTAAATGACGACGTGAGAATAAGTTCTTCAAAGTGATCTTTTTGGCCACCTAGTCTTGTGCAAACACAAATCTTGATCCAAAAGAGTCAAATACTGACCATTAAATACTAAAGCAGGTCTTTAAATCTGGACCTTGAATCCAGATTGCTCTCCTGGGTTTTTCACCAATAATTATCTGAAATGTTGATGTGATTTTTTTGAGCCACCTGGACTCATACTAGTTTAGGACAATGCAAAATAAAATACATGTAGTAAGACAGTAAAACCCATACTTACCTGGCAGGGGTGATACCATGATCAAGAAGGTGGTTCGCCCAAAGTGAGGCTCAGCCATTGCGCTTCGGTTGTGCTGACCCTTGCGAATTCCCCAAATGTGGGAATCTCAACTGCATCATTTCTGATAGTGGGGGACTGCATTTGCGCTCTCCCCTGATTTGCCTGTAGTTAATAAGAACCGATCTGCGACAAGACAGCAAGCCTAGGGCAGTGGTGGCCTAGTGGTTAGGACGCTGTCTTTGGGACCTGAAGGTCACAGTTTCGAGTCCCGGCCCGGGCACTACTGAGGTTCCCTTGAGCAAGGTACCGTCCCACTAAACTGCTCCCCGGGCGCTGTTGGTAGCTGCCCCTGCTCCACGTGTGCACGTGTGATGGGTTAAATGCAGAGGTCATATTTCATTGTGGTGCTTGAGTGTGTTCACAATGACAAAGAGTAGGCAGTGTCCTAACCACTAGGCCACCACTGCCCACCTTTTTTTTTTTTTTTATAGTGATACCTGGGTCAGGACTTGAACCTTTTCTTCACAAGGCCAAGGTCCTAACCACTATGTGAACACATCTTCAGCTACTGTCACTATCGTGATATGACAAATTCTTATGATGGGTATGCACCAATCTTATCCAAACTGCCTGTTTAGCACAAGGAGCAGTAGTGCTCCTCTTACTTCATAAAATTACATCACAGGTCAGCCAGAATCAATGCATTCATTTGGTTAATCATTGATGCTTCAAGCCAGAACCTACTGATTCTGACCTTGGGTGATTCTGATTGTCCATCACTACTGCAAATCGTTGCTTTTCACATAGCAATCAAATGTGCTGTGAGTCTTTTCTGAAGCGCTGACAGAGAGTGGTTTGTTTCTTGTTTACATTTCTGCGTTGACCTGAAGAGCATCGCCATTACGTGCTGTAGAGGACGAGACCATGCTTTTAATTTGAATATGGTGAGCTGCAGAGCCTCTTTAGTTCCCACCAAAATAAACAAAAACAAGGCCTGGGCATCCAGTCTGGGGCTGTTCATGCAGGAATAACAAAGGCAGAACAAATAAGAGCCTGCAGCAGTCAACACAGTTCCTCACTGAACAATCAGAGCAATGCTCCACACACACACACACACACACACACACACCACTAGCTATATTTAAAAAGTGAGAAGGTTTAAGTCCTTCCCTAATGTGCTTGTATGTATGTCATTAATAATAGTTTTTAATTGCAAATATATATTTTTTCTCAATTGCTACCTTTATGTATTACCTGATGACTGAATTTATTTGACCTAATTCACTTTTAGTTTTTAGAATGACCATTGATCCACAGATGTTTTCTTGTGTTTGTCAAACTTAATGACCAACAAGTGCAAGAGCAGATCTGAAAAAAACAGCCAGAGCGGTGCACAGACTTTTGCATACAAGTGCGTGGAACAGATGTTTCATTCAGACATTGACCTAACATCCCTCTCTCAGGTATACCATCCCATGAATAGAAGTCTTTTGACCCTCTTTGTGAACATGTAACCTACTTCCTAAAAATAGAGTAAGTCCACATGGAGAAGACTGAGAATAATTTCAGTGGCTTTTGATAGAGAGAAGCAGGCCTGTGTAGCGAAACCCCCTGATCGTTTTGAATTTTTTCATAATTCACTTATTTTATTAAACGGTGCAATAAAATCTGATGCTTTAATATAATAACTGCAGCTGTAGACACAAAAACCTTTGATGCTTAACATTTTCTACAGAAAGTCCAGTGTTTTTTTAGGAAATCCCCTGCGGAAGGATCATTTTTTTAGGGCAGTGGTGACCTAGTGGTTAGGACCTTGCCCTTGTCGACAGAAGGTCGCAGGTGCAAGTTACCATCCCATATCACTGCTCCCCGGATGCTTTGCATAGCTGCCTGCTGCTTTACGTGTGCACGTGTGATGGGTTAATGTAGAGGTCACGTTTCATTGGGGGGCACTGTGTATGTGATTGAGTGTGTTCACAATAACACAATAAGTCACTTTCACACCTTTAACCCACTCAGGGCCTACGCTACCACTGGTTTACTACTTTCTAATTCACTTTCACAGTCTAACTACAGCCCCAAGTGTTTAGCAATTTATTTCTTTTCTATTACTTTTGTTTGATGCCCACATGCAGAAACACACTCAGTGGAGCAGCCATGCAATGTGCTCTTCCCATACAAAGCGTCGATGTTGTGTTTTTACTACGACTTCGACCCAGTGTACTCCCAACACGCCCTTCTTTGCCTTAATTAATCTGTCAGCAACAGAACGGCTTCCCTATAATCCCTCTCTCTGTGTGACAGCTGAGCTGTCCTCCGCTGCACTAGATGATGCTTTAATGCTTCTCTATTAGTACGCTGCACCATTGCCCGTTCTTTAAATGCCTCCTCCTCACTAATGATTTGTTGAAGATGTTTTCAGGGAAAGTGTCTTTGCGTAAAACTAAGCATGCTGTTCTTGGCAAAGCTTGGATTGCAAGTTGTTTCTCTCTTTGATGTAAGGGTCTTTCACATGCGGAAGGCTTGCTGAGACTTCTAATAAAAACACGAGCAAACTACAATAATGAATCTTACGCAGGATCTTTATCTCATACTGTGACCCGTTTTTAATGGTTTTTCGAAAGCAGGGCTACATTCTGACAGTAGCCACACAGGAAACTGCACTTTAACATTATCTTGCCATTATCAATAAATAATTCAATATATTAATATCAATATATTAAAGGACTGTCACGATTCCTTGATTAAAACTGATTACTCAATTTAAAAAATCAATCAATTATATTGTGCATTATTCATTATCTTAGGCGGTTTGATTGATAAATGACAGGACGTTATAAAGCTCTGTTTAATAGACAGAAGAGTCATTGCAAATAAGGAAACCTCTGCGTGGTCTCAGGTTAAATGTTTGCTGTTACAAATTATTTTTATGAAAAAGAGTTTTTTCATAGAGTTTTTTTTTCTTCCACAAATTGCAGTAAAGGGCGGCACGGTGGTGCATTGGTAGTGCTGCCGCCTTACAGCGGGAAGGTCCTGTGTTCGATCCCTGGGTCGGCCACGGGTGCCTTTCTGTGTGGAGTTTGCAAGCTCTCCGTGTTCGCGTGGGTTTCCTACGGGTGCTCCGGTTTCCTCCCACAGTCCAAAGGCTGCAGTAGGTTGATTGGAAACTCTAAATTGCCCGTAGGTGTGAATGTGTGTATTAATGGTTGTCTGTCTATGTGTTGCCCTGCGATGGGTTGGCCTCCTGTCCTCGGTGTACCCCGCCTTAGGCCCGCAGTCAGCTGGGATTGGCTCCAGCTTCCCTGCGGCCCGGAAATGGAAGAAGCGGTTTAGAAAATGGATGGATGGATGGATGGGTGGATGGAAATTGCAGTAAAAAGTAATTTTTATCCAAGTCTAATACAGCAGCGATGCCTGGGGGAAAGCAATGTGGAGCTAATGGACACCCCATTCAGGGCTCATACCTGCGCTGCTATGTTTGCAAGGTGAGCGCGCTACCACGGCCCACAGGCAGACTCGAGTTAGGATGGAGGGAAAATCCCAGCAGACAGCCACACATGCTCTGCTCAAGGCCTCTCTGATGGGGACACAACAAGATGGGGGAGAGCAAGGTAACACTGAAACACAGAAGCTTTTAAACACTGAACAGTGTGAGAAAAACCTGGGGACAGATTTCACATATGTGGACACACTTAACATGGGGACAAGGTTGGGAGGGACTCAAGGCACCAATGAAGCACATGGTAGGGAAGGGCTAGGGCAGAGCACAGCAGAAGCACATGGTAGAAAAGGCCACAGCAGAAGCATATGAAGAAAACAAATTAGAAACAAGCCCACACAGCACCTTAGACATTGTGGGGCAAAGCATAACAAAAGCATGTGAGGATGTGACCAAGAAATGAAGGTTTAGTACAATGCGAAGAGCAACTAGTGTTTTCAAATGACCTAAAAACAACTGAAAACATATTCAAGGTTTTGTTCCAAACAAAATTGTTTGACATAAATGCATAAATGGATTTTACAATCAGGATGTGCTTTTTACTGTAGAATGGAGCAGGGAGGTTTAAACGGGTTTTAAATAGCGTAATTATCATCCTGCACAATGGAAAAATACTAACAGAGGAACAGCTGGTATACAGAATAAACAGAAACAATCAGTGTGTTCGACATTATTGGATGAATTATACATTATACGCAGCCATCTTTACTGCTCTAATGCATTATTTGACCAGATGTAGAATCATATCAGCTGTTCTGTTTTTTTTTTTTTTTATGTGGCGATACTGAGCAGCAGACACTTTCACTGAAAACCATTTTAAATGGGGGATAGAGGCCCTGTGGCTGTTGTTTGAAGTTTGTGCGCTTGGTACCTGGGGGAGCAAAAATGTATTGCTTCACACCATGGCCCAGGCTAGAGCAGCCACAAAGAGTCAGTGAGATAAGTCTGTTATGGAGATAAGTCTGTAAGAAAGTCTGTTAGGATCACTGAAGCCCTTGTGTATTAACAGTCATTTGCTCTGAGGGTTTTAAGGCAGTGCACAGTTTTATCTTTACAGACATGTGTTGCAGAACTGAGGTGCAAATAAAAATGATGTAAACATGAAGAAAGTTGAGATGAGCTGTTGGATTGAGATCAAACCACCGTCAAAGTAAAATGTACACCGGCTGTCAAAGGTTCGATGACACCTTAAGAAAAAAAATATAGGTAGAGGTTATGTTCATATACCCCCCCCACCACTACACACACACACACACACATACACGCACACACACACGCAAAACATCAGCTACAATAAATGATATCACTTTGCCAGAACTTACATTAGAAGACATGCCAATACGATAAGCAAAGCCACCATTACATTGGATTCACTTTCACTGTGGTTCTCACCACCGGGCAGAGAAACTAGCTGAGTTAAGAGGCCCCGTGCTGGAAAGAGGTGGAAATACACGTCAGCAGGAAGCGGTTTACCCCTACCACTTTCAGCTGATGTGAGATGAAATTATGATGCACTGTTTGCTAGTGTACACTGCTACAATAGCTTGCTAGCTATTTGCAGTGAGCTACGCTGGGCCAGCCCTGGGGGGCTACTGACAAGGGAAGACTTCGGGGCATAAGGGAAATGGGAGTGAATCTCTAGAAGCAGGCACAGGGCCTAATATTCCGAACTGAAGTGCAGGAGCTCGCCGAAACCAGACGCGAGCCTCCTGTGCCACCGTCTGCCTTATCGGGAGCCAGCCTCCCACTGGTGAGCGCCTCCAGGCATGCGCTCGCCACACCTGCTACTGATCCGAAGAACCCTTAAATTGAGGGAGTGTGTGGAGGCAAACACTTGCATGGAAACCAGAGGAAAGAGGTCCCCTGCCTATCTGTACTGCTACCATGGCCCATAGGTGGACTCGAGTTAGGGTGAAGGAAAAAAGGGAGAGAGGGACTCGCGGGCAAGCCTAACAGCCTAACCGTTTTTGCCAGCTAGAGTCCGGTGAGGCCTAGGCACCATGCAAGCCAAACCTACCAACAGGGCCAAGGACTTGGCCCTGCCCTGTGGGACAACCACGTCTATATAGGGGCTTCGGCCAAGCTATTACACATAAGCACTGATTGTCCTCGCCATGGTGAAGCGTTGCCAAAGCCCCCTGCGAGCCCAACATGGCGCTGCACCGTACAATGTGTGGTGTATTGCATTTCATTTTTTCACTGTTATGATTGCATTTCAGTGAGGGATGGTGAATTACCATGTGGTGGAAAGCAATTTAGCCGGGCATTGATTACATTTCAACATGAATTGTATTCAATCTCAACATGAATTCAGCATTTCCTTTTACAAATGCTAATGCTTACATATTGTTTTCAGTAAAGACATCAACGTGGAAACTGCCAAGGTTTCGCTTCTCATTTAGTTTTGCATTCTGCACATCACTGTGGAAAGTAATATCATGTGTGCATTGCGTTTCTAGTTTTTCCACTGCATCGACTGAAGGAACGAAGAAGTTTAGCATACTTTTGAAGGAAACATCTTGCATGAGGTTGTTGGTGGTGTTGAGTATAATAGAAGTGGTTTTGATTTATGGGATTAAAGGGTATGTCCTGCAGATATTGCTGTTTAAGTAACGCCATGACAGATTCTCTTCAGGGTGTCCGTGTCGATGGTTCTTCATTCATCCTGACTTGCAAGGCTTGGATCTGAAAGGACTAATCATGTAATTCAAAATATGACAGTGCTACACACCACCTTATTCCTTAGGCCTTTTAATATAGGGTGATTGATTAGGAAGACAACCTCCCCAAACCCTTCCTGACAAATGACATAAAGAATGGAGACTGATGGAGCCACAAAGGGAACCATCAAGAACACAACTAGATGGCGGGAGAATATTAATTGGATTGATTGGCTTTCAATTTTTTTCAGGGGCATGGATTTATTTCAGGTCACCTTGTAGTGTGATGATGGAAGGGCCCATATTATGGAAAATTATTTTTAATTCCATTGTGAAATAAAAGTATATAAATGTTGCTTCAAACTGTACTGTTCACTCACCAACATAAAAAGAATAAATATGTAAACAAATACAATAGCCTGTTTCGATTCCTGTGATTTTATCATGAAAATTCTATGCACTGATCAGCCACAACATTAAAACTACTGACCGTTAAAGTGAGTGGCACTGATTATCTCCTAACAGTGGCACTTCTCAGAGGGTGGGATATATTTGACAGCAAGTAAAAAGTCAGTTGTGGTAGTTGATGTTTTGGAAGCAGGACCAATGGGCAAGCATAAGGATGTGAGTGACTTTGGCAAGTGCCAAACTGTGATGGTTAGAAGACTGGGTTAGACCATCTCCAAAAAGGCATGTTAGTTAGGAGGACTGATGAATCGATAACATATAGCTGCATAGCTTGAGAATGGTCAGGGTGCCCATATTGACCCCTGTCCACTGAAAGTGAAAGTGACTCTTTGTCATTGTGAACACCCTCAAGCACCACAACGAAATGTGACCTCTGCATTTAACCCATCACACGTGCACATGTGGAGCAGAGGGCAGCTACCAACAGCGCCCGGGGAGCAGTGTAGTGGGACGGTACCTTGCGGTCGCAAAGGCAGCGTCCTAACCACTAGGCCACCACTGCTGAAATGATGTACAACAGGCACATATGCATCAGAACTGGACCATGGAACAGGTGGCCTGGTCTGATGTCACTTTTTCTGAGGATGGCTGGTGCATATGCATTGCTTACCTGAGGAATAGCTGGCACCAGGATGCACTATGGGAAGAAGGGATGTTGGTGGAGGAAATGCTCTGGGTAATGTTCTGCTGGGAAATCTTGGGTCCTGGCATTTATGTAGATGTTACGCTGACATGTGCCACCTACCTAAACATTGCTGCTGACGAAATACACCTCTTCATGGCAACAGAATTTCGTATTGACCATGGCATCAGCAGAATAATGCCCCCTGCCTCACTACAAGAACTGTTCAGGAATGGTTTGAAGGGCATGACCAAGAGTTCAAGATGCTGACTTTACCTCCAAATTCTCCAGAACTCTGATCGAGGACAAACTGGCCAAACTAATGTGATCCATTGAGGTCCCACTTTGTAATCTATAGGACTTCGGTGTTAGGCCTAATCAGTGTATATCCACCTTTTCAGCCTACAACCCTTTAGTCCCTCCCAGTCACATAGAAATATCTGCTTGGTCATTTACATACTTCAGTCTTAAAGGTACAGTAACACCAATAATCCTTACAGGAGAAATCCCTGCAGGGCAGTGGTAGTGTAAGGGTTAGGGAGTTGCAGTTACCACGGAGGCACCAGTGAGCAAGGTACCGTCCCCAAGCACTGCTCCCCAGGCACTGCCCACTGCTCCTACCCAGATGGGTTAAATGCAGAAGTCACATTTCATTGTGCTGTGCTGTGGTCACAAATCATCACTCAAATGAGGTCTTATAAAATGTGAATTATGGCTGTTTTTGGTATATAAACCCACACAAACACACACACACACATACACACACAAATCACATATGACCTCTTTAATTCTAATCAGGAAACGATCATGAGATTTGTTATTGTTATTATTTTTGTCACCAAGCTTCATTTAATCTCTAGTCAAGGTTCCTGCCTTATCTGCTAGCTAAAGCTTTCATCTTACAGTGAAACTGATTCACAGTGGCAATGTATGAAATTGGAAAGAGAGCAAGAGGATGATGAAATAGGCTGGGTTCAGCGTAGGTCTAACTCTGTTAGATTAATGTGAACAGCAGGCAACCTTTTACTTTGAGCTACTTTAAATCTTTACATTTATATCCAGATCAAAGTTCTATGTAGGGAGGATATTTTAAAGATCAGGCAACAGGAACAGACATCCTGCGCACATATTTAGGGGTTCACAGTGCCGAAATAGCCAGCGTCTTGGGCAAGAAACCTTGCCTCCGTGGTCATGGCTTTTTCATCTTTCTTGCGCTGTTTTCTATTGAATGTACTTGTGCTGCAGCTGTTTGATTACTTCACTCTTGGCAAATGCATTTGGTTAGCAGTTTGGCTAAGCACTTGTTGTTCACTACTGTTCATGCACTGGCTGTAGTTTAAAAGTTGCAGTCTCCAGTGCTGCAGTGTAGGTTGTGCCACACAATGCTCTATAGTAGCGGTGTGTAACCCTGGCCCAGTGTTCAGCACAGTTTGGCAGGTAGAAAATGATCAATAAAAGCTGTATTTATAAGTGTTTCTGTTTTTTTTAAAAAAAAAACTAATGTAAGATTAAATACAAATACCAGTAAAACAGTAAACAGTGATTTTATGTGTCTGTTTGTTGGCTTGACCATTCCCATGGCTCTCCTAGTCGACACCCAGTTTTACTTGTAGTTTTCATCAAATCGCTGGTTTGGGCTCAGTTAGTCCTGATTAGATGAAATCAGATGCTGATGGAGCTTCACACACATCCATGCAGTGACTGGAGGCATGGAGGAGAAATCTGGACCCAAACCTGTGTCTTTTAACCAGCTCACACACAATCCCCTGCTTTTTACCAACAGATCTTTTCACTGCTTTCCTGTTTCTTTTCATTAATTCTAACGTTCACTTGCGTTTTGCTGCAAAAAGAAGCTCACTGCTGTGATAAATGGCTTTAAACTATTAACACCGGTGCCTAAGACTTTTGCGTAGTACTGTAAGTCAGGTGCTGCTAATGGTAGAACTTAACAAATCCACATGATGACTGGGACATCCAGGAAAAATCTGTGACCAGCTACTTTTTTTTTGGACAACAATAAATCCCTGTTATTTTTTACTGCATTAATGTTAAGCTATTTTTATTTTATCATCAGATGTATTGTAAGTAAACACTTACATTGCAGTGGTTTAAACAATTCGCATATCTGTCTTAGACTTTGCACAGTCAATAACACAGTGTTACACACACACACAAAAAGTGTTGTTTCAACTGTTTATGTCTACAGCCTGTGTAAAATGGCTTAATTCGTCACAAACTTTGTATGACCACAGCCTACAAAAGTTTCTTATTTATAGTAGCAAAACATGTACATTTTTATCTTTTCTGGACACTCCCAGAAAGTTCTAGAAAATGTTGGTCAATTCTAGAAACTTCTGCACAGTTCACAAAGTCTACTTAGCATTTTAAGTGAGTGGAGAATGTTCTTAAAACCAGATGCATTTCAAAATGTCATTGTTTTGCCCACAGCAGCGAAGCTGTGAAAAACAGCCAATTTCACCCTGTTCATTTTAGGCATAAGAGTTTGGGAAAACACACTTTGTACCCAGGAACAAAAATAAAATACAAATCTGTTCCATAGTGTAATAATAATAATAACCTTTACACATTTTTGTCTATTTTTTCACTACTCACCCGAAAGTCTTTCCCCATCTTGGCCTCCAGTGCTCGGAATTCGGAATAAACCTAACAAACTTCAATTTCCTCATACTCCGCTTCAATCAGCCTGTGTTCCAAGAACTAACAAATCAAATAAGCACAGAAGCATGAAAAAGTGATATTTACTGCCAGTCACATTTTTTCTGCAGTTTATGGTGAAGGCCACCACTCAGTTTCACTCTACTCACTTCCACAGTGAAATTATGCCATGTCCAGACATCATAACCCAACTCAAGATGGCTGGAATTGAGACTAAAGATGTGCCAGCACTTCCTCTGCAGATCCGGCCCTGCTTTGAGGTTTCTGCGTCGTGTTTTTTTTTAACTCCAGTGATGAGCGTGAAATGAGAATTGGATGGAAAAGATACTCCGTCTGGAATTGTCATTGTTATCAGGGCTTATCCTGCTGAAATGGGAAGCGTCAGAGAGGAGGAGAGGAGAATAAAGAAGAAGCGGTATTTGAATTGGAAATGTGCACATAGAGCATTGACCACAAGGCAGAGCACTGACCACAAGGCAGAGACACACACGTCCGCCCACACACACACTGGGGGATAGCAACCTTAGCCACACAATGCAAATCAATATCTCCACCAGGGAGGCAGCTCATGGGGAATATGAATTCACATAAATCCATCTCTTCAACTCAAAGCAGTTGAGGTTCAGGGGAAAAAGAGAGACTTCCCTATGACAATTATACACAAACAATGTAGTTCAACTCCTGGCAGATTTAAATGAGGCCTGTTTTACACATTTACACAGTTTTAGTCCGTTTGCCAAGCCATGTTTGCTGTCTGATGTTCGTGCACCTGGATTCCATTGATCACAACAGGCATGAGCTCCAATATGTGTGACCTATGACTGGTCCCATTCTGCTGTCTGGACCAGCCTGACCCATCCTGATGCCCCATTTCAGCCTGACCCATCCTGATGCCCTATTTCTGGTTGAAGGTTTTATTGCTGGAACCCATTCATTCCTACTGAGGGAGATCCCATATGAACAGCCCTAAGCTCCACTGAACTGACCGAAAGTCGTTGCGGCAGCTGTACACAAGGAACTGCTGCTGCCTCTTTAAACTGAGATTGTTTTTAAATTCTTACTTTTGTCTGTTATTGCTATCTGGTGTCGACCAGAGGAAGAGCATGGGTTCCTCTTCTGAGTCTTGGTTCCTCCCAAGGTTTCTCCCTACAGTTTAGAGAGTTTTTTCTTGCCTCTGTTGCCTTTGGTTTGCTCATTAGGGGCTCGGACTCGGATTCTGTGAAGCTGAACACAACAGCGAGATGTCATATGAATGAGTGGTCATGGTGCTTCACAGGGAGACCGCATCAGAAATCAGTGCATAATTTGTAAATCGGGGTCCTGGAACACAGAGGGTCTGGGGTTAGGGTTAGGTTTTGTTGCTGTTCTGGCAGGGCAGGGAAAAGAAAAATGCATGGATGAGAAAATAGATTTTGGGCCGAAAGTTTGTTTACAACACCAAAAAGTGTCAAAATTCAAGACACATGTTCTGTCTGTCTGTGTCCTCTGCTCTGTAACCAAAGCAAACAGAAAATCTCAAAAAGTGGGGCATGTCTTCCCCTGTTTATTGACCTGATCATACACACAGCAGAGCATAGTGAATGCAGTGTGCTGGCACGGCTCCAGCTTTTTAACTAGAGAAGAGCACAATGAAATTTACAGAGACCCACATGTGTCTCAGCCAGTATGTTTGCTGTTTTTGCTATTTTTCTTAAACAGAGGTGGCAAAAATACAAACATCTGAAGGGACAGTCAAGCCCAAAGTAGAATACACATGCACAAGTGTGCCAACAGCCATGGGACTAACACATTTAACTTTACAGTTTTAGACTACAATTGTACTTTTTGCTGCTTGCTGTAATGATGCTGCTGCCACATTGCTGATCCATCAAAATCACTTTGACGTGCCTAGAGTGTGACTGACTTTGATGAAATTAAAAAAATTAGCTTGTCTTTTTGACATTTTACCATTGACGTTCAAATCTCAATAATATTAGCTCACGACATGCAGAAAACCACAAGCTCCAGGTGTCACTGCGTGACCTGAGGGTCTCTCTCCCTGAGTAATGTGTGTATACAAGGTCTAGCATATTTTATCCATCTCTCTCTCTGTCTTTCTCTCTCTCTCTCTCTCTCTCTCTCTCTCTCTCTCTCTCTCTCTCTCTGTCTCTCTCTCTCTCTCTATCTCTCTCT
>JBBPDA010000019.1:15505481-15520236 GCA_037974385.1 Arnoldichthys spilopterus
CTCACTCACTCACTCACTCCCTCATTCACTCACTCACACTCTCTCTCTCTCTCTCTCTCTCTCTCTCTCTCTCTCTCTCTCACTCACTCACTCAGATATACACACACACACACACACACAAATTATGTTTTTCTCTTTCTCTCTCTAACTTTTTTTTCTTTTTTTCTTTCGTGTTACACACATGGACAATCATTTTCTCTTTCTCTCCCTCTCTCTCCTTCTCTCTCTCTCTCTGTTTCTGTCTCCCTCTCTCCCTCTCTCTCTCTCTCTCTCTCTCACTCTCTCTGTTTCTTGGTTTTACTCCCTTCCTCCTGGATCTCTGGAGCATCCGTGTGTTTCTCCCAGAGGAAATTAAAGAGCCATCCTTGGCCAGACAGCTTCAGTAAATAAACACATGAGGGAGAGAGATTGGGGGGGGTGTCTTAGATCTGAAAGGGGGTGGGTGAGTGGGGGGGTTGGTTACAGGTAGCAGGCTGGTGGTGATTCCAGCTATGTTTTCCAGACATGTTCCACTTGGCTTGGCTCAAGGTCTCACTCCTGGATTATGCCTTCCATTGTGAAACTACACAAACACAGTGCTGCACTACAGCACCTCCACCTACACTACAGTCCAAAAACAGACATGTGGCACCTTGTCCCCAAACCCACTTTCTATACACACACAGCCATGTACTAGTTTGGCTGTTCCTGGGTCTTCTGAAAGCTTCCGTGGCAACGCCAGGCGTTCTAACATTTCATCGAAACATCCTACCATTGGGTGCTGCGCATGCGCACGACGACTTCGTGCCTTTTTCAATGCTTCAAAACCACTCGCAAACCTATCCTACCTTGCAGCAGAGAAATGGGTGTAAGAGAAGTTTTAGCAGTGGTAGGGCATTTTGATACGGTCTAACAGTGTGTTCAGATGTGCTGTCTAAGGTTTATAGACAGCGGTAGAACGTTTTGATATGGCGTTGCAATGTATCGAGATGTTCTACCTCTAGTTTAAACGGTGGTGGAATGTTTAGATGAGGTCTTATAATGTATTGACATGTGCTACCTTCATTTTTTTACTGTGGCAGCACGTTTTGATGAGCTCTTATGGTGTATCTAGGTGCTACCTAGGTTCTTAACAGTGTATTGTCATAGGGTAGCATCGTTCGCGCTATGGTAGGACAACATGTTACAGAATGAATGCGTTAATGAATGAATGGATGAGCGAATGAATGAGTAAATGAGTGATTTTTAAAATATTTTTATTGTGTTTGATGACAATTATAAAGCTATTATTTGTACGCCTTTACGCATTGCTGCTGTCAAATTTCACACACCCACCAATACACAAAGGAGCGACGCATGTGTGTGAAACGCAGTCTCCTGATCGCTTCTTTCCTTTGGCTACGTGACTGTTTAATGAACACTTGTCTCTTAACTTAAGTCGGGGGAGCGTCTCTCAATTATGTGCCTGGCTGAAAGGTAGCCACGGTCCCCTAGCAGGACGAACAATGTTGGCGCATCTGCACTTTCATTTTCCACCGGTTCGGGTTAAGAGAGTCACCAATTACGGGATAAAAACATGCAGGCATTCAGCGCGCCTGTTAATGGCGAAGCTCACGCTCCGTACGCCAATTAACTCCAGCAGAGACGAGGAGATCAGCCACAGCGAGAGGGAAGCCTGCGCACACTGCTTCCTGCATGTGTAAACCCACAGTGCTCCCACGTTACACGTTCATTAGAGTTCAGTCAATGTATAGAGCGCAGGATGAATCAGAATCGGGGGCTTGTGGTTCACATGTTTGTTTGTTTGTTTGTTTGTTTTGGGGCTAAAGTCACTGTTTTTTTTTTCCAGTTCGGTTCAGCTCATTTATACCACAACAGCATAATGAAAAGCTGGCGCCGCTTCATTCTGTTAATTAGCATGTTCTCTTTGCGCTTTCCTCGTTGGTTTGAACCTGTGTCCCAAAAGTGCCTGAATATTTCCAGCGTCATTGTATCTTTCAGCTTTCTCGCTTTTGACCACAATTGTGTAGATGTAATATGTTTCATTCACGTAGAAATGATGTACACTTGTGAATCGAATCAGGTCAGTGCAGGATTGCGTGCAGTGCAGCATGGAAAAGTGAAAATAACTGCTATTGTGCAGGAGAGTGACAGTTAAGGTAGTACACAGTGAAATACGCACAGTTTTATCAGAACGGTGCTTTTAAAGAACATTGTGCAAGCTGTTTAAGCATTAAAGAAGCCACGTTTTACATTTTCTCTTGTACTTTCTTTCCCTGAGGTCCTTTCAGGCCATTTATGAGGTCTTTTGTGCTGAATCGGTTATCTACTTTTTTACATGGCCAGTCTCTCTTTATCCTGACGAATAAAACAGGTTGTTACTGCAACTGTGCCTCCCAGAAATGTCACAAGGATTTATTTTTCAGTTTACAGGAAGTACGTGTAATAAGCAAAAAAATACATTATTTAAAATAAGCAAAAAATATTAAAAACCGATAAAATCTAAAGAGTAAAAATGAGTAAAAACACGAAAATATGAATTGTGTGAATTCTGATTACTAGTAAAAAGCACTGTGCTACATCCACATGATCAGGTAGATCTGCAGGTCTGAAACCATTATTGGGGATTAAACAAGTGCATTGTTCTCTTTTAAGGATAAAGCAGTGTCACACAATTTTTGTTCCTGGCATCTGAGTGCTATAGTTCAGCTGCTTAGGTCTAAAGTCTATGTAAAACAGCTCTCTCCATCACAAACTTTGATTTTATGACCACAGCCCACCTTTTCGTATTTATAGTGGCAAAACAGGGACATTTTGTTCTAGAAAGTTCGAAAAAATTCCAGAAAGTTCAAAAAAATTCTGTGCAATTCGAGGGGACATTTTTGTTCTAGGATGTCCTAAAAGACTCTAGAAAGTTCTCTAAAATTCTGGGCAATTCGAGGGGAAATTTTTGTTCTAGAAAGTCATACAAGATTCCAGAAAGTTCTATAAAATTCTGGGCTATTCGAGAAAACTCTGCACAGTTGTCACAGTACCAGAATGTTGTGCAAGTCTACGGGAATGGGGAATGTTCTGGAGAACAGATCCTTTTTAAAATGTCATTGTCTTTAGCACAGAAGCAACGTTTTAGTGGAACGAAAGGAATACGGGATTGGGAAAACACACTTTTCACCCAGGAATCAAAATAAAGCAGAATTCTGTTAGGTAGTGTAATCACGTTACTAGACTAAGTGGAGTGAGTGATCTGACTGTTTGGGAGAGCCTTGTCTGTATGACCTGTTCTCTAATGCTCTGTGTATGAACAACCGCCACCTCGTTCACTCTTTTAACCAAAAACACTACAGTACACGGTGTCTTCCCCCACAGTCATTATTTATTGTGATATGGGAAATTGCATGACAACATGTTTCTGAATTATGGTATCAATACTATAGGCTGTTTACTTCTTAGGCAATCATTCTGAGATACACAACATTTATTGTTTCTTCAGAAAACTGGAGGATATGTCCATTCCATTCCCTCTCATTTTACATTGGCATAAAATGTTGTAACTATAATAACTGCGCATTTCAGCTCATACTCCACTTTTAAACAGGTTCATGTGTCTCGTTTGATCCAAAAAGCTTAGTATATTTGGCCCTCAGTGCTCTGCGTCTGTTTGTTTTGAAGACTCTTGGCTTCTTCGCGGAGTTTTGCAGCCTTGTTATATCCGAACTTCTGTAAGCTATAGTTACTTCCTGTGTTTCCTGTGTCCCGGTGCCTGTTTTTGTCTCGTTTTGTGTTTTCTTGCTGTAGTTTTCTCCCTGTTTTGTTTAGCCCTAGACTGCTTTGCACAAGCCTTCCTCTGCATGCATCCACTCTTTCCGTCTCACGCATCACAGCTGTGGCTCCGCTGTGAAACGCTGCAGCACTGTATCCCCTCCTAAGCTGCTCACTGAGCTCAATTAAAGTTTGGGAATAATAATAATAAAAGACGAAGCCGCGTGCGTAAATGTTTTATGAAGTGAGGGAGGAGGAGGACGTGGGCGAGAGAGACTAATTGCGTGGGCTGCTGTATTTTTAGCACGTGTTGGAGGCTGGTGTCGTGGACGTCACTGGGCTGACTAATATAGCTGGAATAAAGGCTCAGGCTGCTGAAAACCTGCGGCTCAGAGGCGCCTGCCTTCTCCCCGCTCTCAGTTATTCTGGAGCTGTCTGATTGGCTGAAATGCGTTTGAAGCCGAGCCGTTGTCAAACTGACTCACTTGCAGTTTAAAATATCATCGTGCTGGTTGTAATTATGTTGACTTTTTCACCCGCGACTTTCTTTTTTTAGGAAGGGATATTTTCATCTCAACCGTAGTCTCACCTTTAAAAGATTGTTGCTATAAGGCAGTTTGGTCATTAATGCTGCATCATATATACTGTATTACACTAAACGGTGTAATGCACATGTATCTCATTTATTCTTACCTCTGGCTACTGGTTGTAACTGTTGTTTTTTCCCCTTATTTTTTAAAAAACACCACGACATTGAGTAGCTTACACTGTCTGTGGTGCACGGTGTGTTCTGACACCTTTCTCTCAGAATCACTGTTTGCGTTTTAAACCAGTTTCTGTGTGAGCAGAAAGTCTAGCCATCAATTCCTAAATGCATCAGTGAGCTTTGGGTGCCCTTGACCCTGTCGCTGATTCACCAGTTCACCTTTGGTACTAACTACTGCAAACCTGGAACACAAGACCTGCTGTTTTGGAGATGCTCTGACCTCGTTGTCTAGCCATCACGGTAAGGCCCTTGTAAACACGGCTCAGGTCCTTTCTCTCGCCCATTTTTCCTGCATCCGGCACATCAACTTCAAGAATTGACTGCTCGCCTACTGATGTGTTAATATGTGGCATCAGAGATTAAACTCATGATCTCCCCATGATGGGGCCCATGCTTTGACGGTAGTACCACTCGGGAACCCCCAAGAAGTGATATTTCAGTGTAATTAATACAGTCAACGTCATGATTACGCAACAGAGTAACAAGGTTAATGAGCTAAACCTTGAAAAGAAATAGAGAAATCTAACTTTTAATTGAAGTAAAATGATTTAAGGAAAATATCCTTTATCAAAAGAAAATGCATTTTTTTACAAATAAACCACATGCTGCTGTCCTTCACCTAGGCAGTTAGTACTTGGTGCACCCTCGCTATGCCATCGTAGCAGCAATGATTCCTCCCCCATAATTCTTTGGGATTAGACAACACAGAGCAAGAAACATGAGACCACTTCTCAATGCAGAATCTCACCAGATCCTCTCCTCCTCAGCTCAACCCACAGTGGCTTTTCGGTGGGTTTACAGTGGTGCTTGTTTGTGAAGCCTATGCCGTTTTCTGCATAAATTTGACCCAAAACATTATCAGATTTCAGTCCTAAAATAGATGAAGAGAATCCAATGAAACCAAAATCATATATTTGGCCATTTATTTATTGAGGACAAAGATCCAGAATTCTGTGTAAGTGAGTAAGTGAACTTTTGCTCTTTGTGCAACAGTAACAGCAACGAAATCATTCTGTGCTGTTAATGTGTGAGAATGTTTTATGATGTCGCTTTAATGCACTGTAGTAAACTATAATGTTATATATAATACATGGCATATATTGCATTTGACATTTGGCTGGCTGTGTTAATCTGTGGACTGCCTGGCATTAATGATGTATGGCAAATTTATTTATAATGACATATATGTGTTAGAATGAGGCTAAAATCTAATGCATTATGTACGGCAAAGACTAATGCACTGCATGTGCTGTACCATACACATCTGGGGGAGTAGAGAGGGCAGTGGTAGTGTAACTGTAAGGGAGTTGCCCCTGTGATCTGGAGGTCACCAGTTCAAATGCGGGACCAGTAAAGGTACCACCGTGAACGAGGTACCGTCCCCAAGCACTGCTCCCCGGAAGCTGCCGATGTCAGCTGCCCACTGCTCCTACACGGCATGTTATTGTGCTGTGGTGTGTTCACCATGACAAATAATCACTCACTCACTCACTCACTCGTATGTAAATTGAGAGTTGGTTATAGGGCTGTATTGACTAAATGCTTTGCTGATCACAGTGTAATGCGTGGACTGTCGAAGTACAAAATTTGAAGGGGGTTAATATCTGTTATTACTCTGATAATGCAGCCTATATTTCCTCACAGACGTTTCTTGCACACTTTCCTAGCACCCAGGTAGCTGGATCAAAGAACTTGTTTAATGGAGTGTGATATGCTTTTAGTTCAGGCCTGTAATTAATCTCCCATTGAGGAGCTTGTCTTCAGTGAAGTGGGATATCAAAGGGCTTTATGCTGTGGGTGTGGCTCCTTAAGCCCCGTCTCGCTCTGACTGAGATGGATGTAGCTCATCTCCTGTTGCAGCCGCGTTCGCTGAACTGTGCTCAGTTAAGAGACTGCTCATGAACACAAGGCCAGGTCTTGCCATTAAAGCTGACTGCTAATTAAACACCTCACCAGCAGCAGGCATGCTTACCTCAGTGCGCTGATATTTCCACCAGTGGCAATGCGAATGTGTTCTTTACCTCACTGAAAGGTTAGGCTTCTTCCAGACCGTCAGTCTAATGAGCCAAAACAATGTTCTGCTTATCTTAAGCAAGAGCGCCAGAAGTTCAAGAGAAAAGTGAGAGTCACGTATTTGTCGTTGCGCACACTCTCAAGCACACACAAGGAAACATGACCTCTGCATTTAACCCATCACACGTGCACATGCGGAGCAGCAGGCAGCTAGCAACAGTGAGCAGTTAAGTGTTGGTAGTGTGGTTACAAATGTTGTGTGCAGAGGGCATCTGCTTGGTTTGGATTTTATCAGCTTTGCTTTTAAAGTTGTAACACATTGCTTTTGAGTGTAAAAACCGAGTATAAGAACTTTGCCAGTACCTGTCAGTTTCTCTCGCATTTCTGTTTAAGCTCAGAGTGCCAACAGTACATTGGTCTCTTCCGCAAACCAGTGCTGGATCGACTTTTTGCTGCCGCCGCTGCTTTTGCTCATACTTTAAGCCAAGTGGTCACGCAAATCCTGTGATAGTACACACGCCTATAGCCACTCACATCATCGGTTTCAACTCCAGGACCAGCACCAGTCTGTTTTCAGCAGTTTGAGGTCTGGAACCAGCATCAGCACCAGTTTGGTGGAAAAGAGGTAAAGGGTACATCAGTGGCACCGGGGTTGGGACCTTCTGTTCCTAAGGGCAAGGGCCTAACCACTGGGCCACCACTGCACTGATAAGACTGTACATATGATTTACCATGGCTTCCTAGATTAATGAATTAAATAATTGATTAAGCAACAGCCCGCTAAGAGAGTCACACTCTTAGCTCTGACACTGTGAGCTAAAGCCACACACTGACCACACACGTTGGTGGATGCGGCAGCATAGACTGGCTCAATTTTCAGATGAGGTATTTAGAGGAGTAATCACTGTTTTCCAGAAAGACAATGCTACTTGCAGAGTTCCTATTAGAGGATATCCAATTGGGGCTAACTCAGTTTTAGTTCATTCTAGCAGCCAAAATAGAAATGGGCTTTGTCAAAAAAAAAAAAAAAATTAATAAAATGGCAATGCATAGAAATATATACACCAATCAGCCATAACATTAATACCACTAGTAAAGTGAATAACATCGACTATGTAGTTATTTCATTATAATAACGCCTGTCAGGTTGGTGGGATATCAGGCAGCAAGTGAACAGTCAGTTCTTGAAGTGGCTGTGCTGGAAGCAGGAAAAATGGGTAAGTGTAGGGATCTGAGCCACTTTGACAAGGGCCTTATTGTGATGGCTAGACGACTGAGTCAGAGCATATCCAAAACGGCAGGTCTCGTGGACTGTTCCAGGTCTGCAGTAGTTAGTACAACGCTAACTGGGAACACTGACCGGTTCCTGGCTGCTTCTGATTCGCGCTGATTAACTCTCATGCATCTCTTGATATGAAATTATTCCTATTGCAGTGTTGTTCTTCTCATTTGCATATCAGCAGCAGCTAAAACGTTACCAAAATGTCGTAGTTTATATTATATATTACATAGTTCTCTCTCCACTGCCATCCTTCATATCTGACTCCCATCTCCCCTTCACCTCCCCTTGCCTCCCCAGCTAACGGGCACTGCCTGACTGCTTCCAGAACAGTCTTACCGGCTGCCACTGGGTGGAGCTGTGGAGCTCAGAAGCAGAGCCGTTCTCCCTCTTTTCCTCTCGTCCTCGCTCCTTCCCTCTCACAGCGATGCCTAAGCTACTGTTTACTGTGTTTCACCACCATGCAATTATTCCACTAATATGTTTTGAGAGATTTGCCGAACGGAGTATCGCAAAGCTAGTGACTAATTAGCAAACCACCAGATTGTGGCGCCACACCTTTCCGAGCATGTTACCGACGGCTCCAAAGCAAGCGGCTTTGGGGGAAAAAACGAAGAAAGTACATTAAAAAAGCAACTTTAAAACGCAGGCCTTGGAATCAACCCAGCCACTCCTCAACAACGAGCTACAGATAAACCACCAGCGCTGCAGTGCATGAGAATTCATTCCCCTGTTCCTGCTTTTGCCTTTTTCACTCTGCCTTCATGAATTTCACTCTGGACTAAATTCGTACTTTTTTTTTTACCATTTGCCAAGAGACGGAGAATTAAAACGAAGAGGGAAAGGAATCATCACAGAGGCGTGAAGATCCAGATAAGTCCCAGATCCTTCAGAGGTCCCAGTTGTGTGGAAGAATATGCAGAAATGTGGGGCTCGTCTGCACGTTTGTTTCAGAAACCGCTGGCATCTTTATTTCCTGGGTTTAGCTGCGTCTCTGCCTTTTCCTTCACTGCAACACGCGCTTTTCCCTTTTTTACACGTCACCTACATGATACGACTCTGGCCTCATCGCTAAATGAAATGTAGCATGGCTTTAGCAGTATGGAAGACCGAAATAGAAAGACTGTCACCGAGAGAGGGTGATGTGAGTGAACTCGCTGCGCTTCCTGCTGCGCTGCTTTACTCAGCACACTAAGGCTTGTGCAGCTAAACAGCAGAAACATGGAGCCAGTCACTACAGATTTGCTGTGTGCCGTTACAGCCTAAAGCTGTCACACTCCAAATCTCCACAGCATTTTCAGAACTTGACAGCAGCCCAAATGTCCATTTTTGCCTCAAATCTCTCCCCTACCTGACGGCTCTCGCAGGCAGTAAATGGGCAGTGGGGAAAATGCTGAGTGACTGACGTTTACACTCTGTGCTGCTGTGGACGGAGGGTGTTGCAAAATATGTTTGCGCGTTTTAGGCTTGCAGTTCTTCAAATCTGAGTTGGAAATATACATTAAAATACACAGGATACTTCAAAAATGTCGACTAAATTGGCTGGTGCCATGAAAACGTGAATCGAACGTGCCAGTTACAGGTGAATAACACGTGACCTGCACAGACGAGCCACTTCATTAGGTACATCTACCTGCTATGTGCACCCATAACAGCTCCTCTGACCATTTAGTGCATTTTTGAGTTTACAGTCACAGACTGTAGTCCATCTGTTCCTCTATCATTTGTTAGGCCCCACACCATTGTCAGTGGCCAGGTCCCCCACAGGTGCACCAGTGGGCAGGTATTGTTTGGGTGATGGATCATTCTCAGCTCAGCCCTGACACTGACACTGTGTGTGTGTGTGTGGGGGTCAGTTTATTTATGTGGCTAGAACTGATCTTGTAACACATTACATTGATGTGCAATCAGTTCATACATGTAAACCTTTGTACATAATAATAATGTAATAAAGGTTCGCTGGCTCTAATAATTTGCATTGAGCATTTGTGTTACACTGTTTTCCTCCTTTTGTTAATAATTAAACCTTTTTACAGCAGATTTAAAGCTTGACAGCATGTTTTTACCACTGGTAACAAGTGAACGTGGCTTATTTGTCATTGTGAACACACTCGATCACACACAAAGTGCACCACAACGAAACGGGACCTCTGCATTTAACCCATCACACATGCACACATGAAGCAGCTGGTTGGGGGAGCAGTGTACAGAGACTGTACCTTGCTCAAGGGTACCTCAGTGGTGCCCAGAGTGGGACTTGAACCTGCAACCTTCTGTTCACAAGAGCAAGGGCCTAACCCACTAGGCCTCCACTGCCCAGTGATGTTGGTTTAAGAGAACAGTCACCTCCACACAAAGGGCAGCATAGGACCTATAGGACTGGTGTTCAGCACAGTTTGGTGATTTCTTTGCTCGAAAAAACACACATGGTTCAACTCCCATGTTGATTGACAGGTTTAGTGCTTGTGTTTAAGGAGAGGAACTGCTGGACACTGGCCCTTCAGTTGAGCCCCCCTGTTTTAGATCATTTCATTATAGCAAATCATAATGTTTGTGCTTGATGCGACTGGATACCTGTGGGGTTCACACTTCACTCATGCACAACTGTAAAAAAATGAAATGAATATGTAAGGGCTTCCCCCTCTTACGGAGCACGTGTAGCACCGCTGAGGACTGAAGCATTGATTTAAAGAGCGAGTGAATTTTGACGGAAATAATGACTAAAATGAAGGCTTCAGATATTCTTTATGAGAATGAACAATCCGATTTTCAGGTTTTTGAAGCCTCTTAGTCAAGGGTTAGCCTTCATCTTTGACTGGAAAGCCAAAACAAAAAGGGGAGAAAAACTTCACAGAGCGTATGTAATTTCTGTTCTGGCCCTGATTTCAACCCTTCTAACTCTGTCCTGTTTTAGCCCCTGACCTTAAGACTTATCCTTCCAACTGCTGCTCTCAGCTTTTCCAGTGATTCTGTAAGGCCCTTTCATTTCTGGAGGCTCTCTCTCTTCTCTCTCTCTCTCTCTCTCTCTCTCTCTCTCTCTTTCTCTCTCTCTCTCTCCCTCTCTCTCTCTCTCCTTCTCTCCCTCTCTCTCTCCCTCTCTCTCCCTCTCTCTCTCCTCTCTCTCTCCCTCTCCCTCTCTCCTCTGTCTCTTTCTCTCCATGCAGATATCACTGCGAGATAATCGAGCGCTTGACATGAGGAAGTGAGTTGAATTAATTTAAATGCAGCCTATCAGCAAAAGTTAAAACATGGGCCCAAATCCTTTTTTCCTTTTGTTGGATTTTCCACTCCTGCGCTCTCTTGCCTCGCCCCTATTCTTCTTTGCTCTCTCACTCTCTTAGCCATGCCTTTACAAGACTGACAGCTGATCTCCACACAGATAGCTCCTAATGCTAGTCTGTCAACACCAATTTTCCGAAGTGCGGGCTGAAGTGCGAGCGGTGTTCAACCCGTAGCGCCGCTTTTAAAGTCTCCAGATCAGCGTCTGTCAATGGAGCGCAATAATGTAATAAGCGGGGGGGGCAGGAGTGGCCTAGTACACGCCTGCTTACTGCTGATGTGCACCACTGTCGTGCTCCACAGTAGACCAGAAAGATCATCATTAATATAGTCTCATCATGATTCAGTCTGGCCTGATTATTTTAGCCAGCGATACATTTTCCATAACTGCTCCCTGGGCGCTGTTGATAGCCGCCCGCCGCTTCACGTGTAAAGGGTTATAGGCAGAGGTCACATTTCATTGCGGTGTTTGAGTGTCTTCACATAGACCAATAGCCACTTTCACTGAATATAATGCCACGTTTTGGGTTTTAGAATAATGATTTGCTCTTGTTCTGAATTCACTGAAGATAAAGCTTATGTGAATTGGAATATGCTAATCTCACAGGGCAAAAATACCCTCGTTTTCTATCTGCTTTTGGTTTTGAAAGTGGTATGTTTTTTTGGGGGCCGTGGTGGTGTAACTTTAGGGAGTTGCCCCTGTGACCTGAAAGACGCTGGTTCAAATCCCAGACTAGTACAGGTATCACTGAGGTACCTGTGAGGTACCCGTGTGTGAGGTACCGCACCCACATCAGCTGCTCCTACATGGATGGGTTAAATGCAGAGGTCACATTCTGTGGAAGCACTGTACCTTGCTTTAATATTTAAGCTGCATTTTACAATGATCAAATTTCATTTGTTACCTGTGAGTGGTTTTACTGTATTATGGCCAGACAAAATGATCACAGTCTCTCCACTGTTCCTGTCCAGTCCTAAGCTCCGCCTTACGTATATCACTTTCACTTTCACATTTGCTTATATATGCTTTTTATATATGCTTAGCCACTGTTGCTCCCTGCTTTTTCCTCGCTCATTCTTTCAGCTTTCTGTGGATATTTAAAGTCAAACAGGAGTAATGCTTTTTTTTAAGTTGCAGCGTCTTTGTCAGTGGTTTGGCACAGTTATCTTTTACTAAAACATCTTCAATAGGCTATGCCAAAATATCTTCTTCCACACATTTAGGTGTCAAAGGTAAGACATAAATGGTCCATAAAAGGTTTTTAAGTTCACCGTTTTCAGTGATGAGATTCGGTTTAGATACTGGGGGGTCTGCAGTTAGTATGAAGGATGATCAAGTTTCTCTCAGTCTGCTTCATTTCCATCAACTCACACACGCAAACACATTATATTGTGAACATTTTATTATTAAAGGTTAAATACAGAAGTGTAGTCATAAGCAAAAGCAACTCCTAGTGGTTAGGACGCTGCCTTTGAGACCTGAAGGTCGCAGGTTCGAGTCCCGGCCCGGGCACTACTGAGGTACCCCTGAGCAAGGTACCGTCCCACTACACTGCTCCCCGGGCGCTGTTGATAGCTGCCCGCTGCTCCACGTGTGCACGTGCGATGGGTAAAATGCAGAAGTCACATTTCGTTGTGGTGCTTGGTTGTGTTCACAATGACAAATAGTCACTTTCACAATTCATTATTACACACCTCGTCATTAAATATCTCAGTCAAGCAGCGGTTCAGAAAGCAAGCACTAGTGTTTGTCTGGCTGTTCTGTCCTACATGTAGTGAGAAAAGTTCGTCCATTTCCAGTGGAATGAAAATATTTATTCTTTATATTTTGCTCAAATTGTTTCTGCTTTAGTATAAATTCAAATTTTAAACCTCAAATTCAAATCCTGGCAATGATGCAATAAAAAAGTTACTCAAGTGCTGGTGCTGGTGTTGTTTTCTAGAGCACTAGAGATGGATGTGCTTATTTTCATATGTTCAAATTCACTGCGCTGGTTGAACTTCCATCATTGCTTTTTAGGGGCAGCGCTGGTGTTACAGTTAGGGAGTTGCCCTTTTGACCTGAAGGTCGCTGGTTCAAATCCCAGACCAGTACCACTGAGGTGCCATGAGCAAGGTACTGACCTCAAGCCCTGCTCCTCAGTGCCTACTGCTGCTTCACAGATGGACTAAATGCAGAGGTCACATTTCATTGTGCTGTGCCTGGGTGTGTTCACAAATACTCCCTCACTCACTTTTTTTATGGCTGATTCCAGTTTTTTTCTTTACAGTCAGACCATCTGATGGCAAAATCTTTTTAAACAGCTTTATTAACTTTATGATTTATTTTTTTAATGAACTTTATCAGCCATTTTATGCGCATAGTGCGTTATACACAAGCGCATCTCAAGGACTTTTTATTTTCCGCTGGATCTTTATGGAACTGCTGCAAATGTTCTACCACTGAACAGCTTAACGCACCAGTAGGAGTACACTAACTGCCAGCTCTGGAATCCTAGGCACAGCCTGGGATCTCCTGATCATCGAGCCAGTGCTCAGGCTGTTGCACTGCTTGGAAAAAAAAAAAAACGTTTTACTAAAAGACCTTCAAGCCGTGTCCGACCAAGCAGCCGATGCTTCTCACAGTCAGAAAAAACGAAGTGGAGCTATATAGGGAGATATTTGAAAATGTTCTTGTGCTCACAGTAATTGCTGTGTAGGCAGAAATACAGTTCTATACACTCCTCATACACTGAAAAACAACGATTATTCACCAGATTAAACCGTGAGGATCAGGCAACATGAAAACGTGAACATCATGTGAGGAACGAAATGAATGTGAAATGTGATGTTTTTGGTTTGTTGGGTTTAACACTAATTGTTAGAAAAGAAAACATTTGCAAAACGGATTCAGCGGCACATCCAGAGGACGTTCTGGTAGGAGGTTAAGTCACATACGCCTTAAACGGATGTTAATAATCCTCAGCGGCACAGTTTACAGAGCTACACCTGCTTTGTTTAAATCTGTGTTTGTAATAGAAACGCTTTCTTTTTGGCATACGCGAATATTAGAACTGCAACAACCTTTACAATGTTCCTTCCTAGTCTCAACACACCGTAATCCACACAGAGAGACAGTGATGCGATTTACCGGTGTGGAGTTAGTGCCCTGCACAGAGACAGCGACGCTGTGGCCAGACGGAGGCTCTTCTGGGAAACGGGGTAACGCTGGGCACAGCCAGCCAGATTAGTTTGATCTGTTGGTGCTAATGGGGTGAAGCGGGTCTAGGAGACACACACACACACACACACACACACACACAGAAGCGCGATGTTCACAGCATCCGCACGGTAATTAGCAGCGAGTTAAGGTTGCGCGTGTGCTGTGTGAAGTGTGCAACAGCGTTTCTTGAGTGTGACCGAGCATGAAGCAGGCGGTTGCGTGTGACAGGAATGATGAAAGCATGTATGATAATAGTGCCCCATCTCACCAGATGACCTCTGACCGGTGTGGCATTTGAATGACAGCGCAGACTGATTACAAGGCTGTGGAGGAAGTCTTATCTGTGCTGGATAACCTTTCATCTCTCTCTCTCTCTCTCTCTCTCTCTCTGTCTCTCTGTCTCTCTGTCTCTGTCTCTCTCCCTCTTGCTCTCTCTCTCTCTCTCTGTCTCTGTCTCTCTCCCTCTTGCTCTCTCTCT
>JBBPDA010000019.1:15522767-15535267 GCA_037974385.1 Arnoldichthys spilopterus
CTCTCTCTCTCTCTCTCTCTCTCTCTCTCTCTTTCTTTCTCTCTCTCTCTCTCTCTCTCTCTGTTTCGCGGTCTCTCTCTCTCACTCTGTATCACTCAAACTTTCCGGTCTTCTGTCATTGTCTCATGGTTAAAACCTGAGTGCATGTATTTGTTTACTTATTTATTTGATTATGTATTATTTTATGTATTATTATTATTATTTGTTCCTGTCAGAAATGTCATAGAAATGTTAATTAAATGTTAATCAAACATCCTGATATAAGTGGGCGCGTGTGTCGAGCATTGTGTTGAGAGGTCACTCCTCCACGGGCCCCCGTGCTCCCGCTGCGAGGGGTTTGCATTGGGAGGAAGGAGCAGGTAGGGAACAATGGCGGCCTAATTAAAATGAATGTCACTTGTTCCCACTGAGAAGTGCATCAATCTCCCACGTGAACCTGCTGCGAGTTTGTCCTGGCGCATGCTCTCCTGCAGAGATGCCTCCACAGGGCTTGGAAAGAAAACCTGTGTTGTGTGTGTGTGTGTGTGTATGTGTACTCTCTCTCCACTTCACCTCACACAGAGCTTTATGCATGTCTGAGATAGGAGTTTTAAAGAAATAGTTTGGGCAAAAAATGAATTTCCTCTTATCTAAAATGTAGCCCCACTGCAAAGACATGTTTTGCATCTGAAGTTTGCTTCTTTAGTTTTGCACTGGAGCTAAATAGCTAATGTACACATCAGTTCCTTCTTACTGGTTGAGGAGCCTTGGTCTTCTTGCTGTGCACCAGCTGCAAAGTAATGGCTTCTTTTACACTGCAGGTCACCAATAACTTGCTAGTCTACTTACTACTTACCACTGACATTTTCTTACAATAATAATAATAAATACAAGTTGTCTCAGGCCCCAAACATATGATTTTCTACCCTCTCTCTCAAAACACAGCCACTTTCTACTTTCCTCCATGCTATTTCTGCCTGTGTCCTTTCCAAAACACCATCATACCAGACTTGGTCCTTCAGCAGTCGTCACTATCAGACAGGTATATTAAGGTCCTGGTTTTATGTCCCAAGACAGCATCAGAGACATACAGACACTTTGAGGCCTCCTATAATTTGAGGAAACCTCTTTTCCACCTCCTTACTGTGTCAGGTTATGCCCATATTTGTTTAACTCTTCTGTCTCTCGAATAAATTAGAACTCAGGTGAGCTGACTGTTTTTGAATGACCATCAGCATGAGAGATCACTACTTACTGCAAGTCAACACTGAGTCACTAACTTTCTACTTTTGCACATATTAAAGCAAAAAAATAAATAGATTTGCTTCCGCATGGCACAATGGTGTAAGCACTGGTTCAACCATTGGAAGGTTGCAAGTTCAGTCCCCAATGGTGCTACTGCAACACCTAGCCAGGTATCCAAGAGGCCTCGCTCCAATTGGCCTCGCTTTCTGGGTGGGAATATGCCAGCACAATGTCTGTTGGCTTACATAGCAGAATTGGCAGTAAGCACATACCACAAAGTGCATCATGCTGTCCAATGAAGTTGTGTTAGTAGCAGTTTGAGAGTGGATGCTGGCTTCACGTGACTCAGGGAAAGCATGTACCAGCCTTCACCCTCCCAGTGCTGGTAGTATCGTGTGACTAAGGGAGAAACCTGACATGTGGGTGGAAGATGACTGAAGTAGAGAAGAAAATCAGAAAAACTGAGGGTAAAAAACAATACATTATGTACAAAATTTGGTAGGATTCGAATTCTGAACCGGTTGTAGCTCCTACCTGTGACAGCAGGTCAGCTAACCGAGGTGAAGTTTGCTAGAAACAAACCTTATGCAGTTCAGCAAACAGGATGAGCTGTGAGACTGTGGCTGGAACAAAATGACAGACCTGTGTAAGTTTTATGACCCAGAATGTTTATAAGCACAACAGTGTGAGATGACCAGTGATATCAATAACAAGGGATTCAGGCACCAGCCAGATAGAAGGCAAGAGCTCGGAGAAACATATAGAGAGCTGTTCACACTGAGGCTTCATTGGACCTTGGAGACCGAGGAGCTGTTTGCTAAACACACACAAATAAGAGTCTTTATAATGTTTATGGTGTTTAACATGTACAACCTCAGGTATCACTTTTGCTAGCATCACGCTTCAAGTGCTGGAGGGAGAGGGAGGGCCACCCAGACAGAGTGAAGCCAGTTTTGCTTTCTTGGACGTCATTTGTTTCTCTGTAGCATGCGTTATCACAAAAATGCAGCGATGATCTACAGCTGTGGTTCACAGTAAGCTCCTGCCTGTCAAGCTTTTTCCACTTACCCTCGAGCAAGGTACTGCCCTGCTACACTGCTCCCCGGGTGCTGTTGACAGCTCCCCGCTGCTCCACGTGTGCACGTGTGATGGGTTAAATGCAGAGGTCGTTTTTCGTTGTGGTGCTTAAGTGCGTTCACAATGACAAATAGTCACTTTCACTATTCAGTGGGCAGCTGGTGTGGGGGCGGTACCTTGCTCACAGGTGTTTCAGTTGTACTTGTACCATTCTGGGATTTGAACTGGCAACCTTCAGATCACTGTGGTAATTGCCTAACCGTTATATCACCTCTACCCCACATGCTTTGTTTTTTACTCTGTAATTAGTGTCATACTGATACTTTTAGACAGTAAAAACCTGTGTAATCTCGAATAAACTTGACCATGTGATTACTGACATCAGATGATGTGCTGTTGAGCAACATTGTCAGATGTTATGTCACATCACGTAGCTGCAGCACCGCCTCGTAGATAGATTTTTCTTTTCCATACTTTTGTCCGTTTTCATAGTTAACAGCAATAAAGAAAAGCTTTTCTGGAGAAGAAAGTGATGTCCTAAGAAAATGTGTGTCCTTATAGTGTGTAGAAAAGGCCTGTAATCTATGTTTAATAGCAAGGGCTTTGTAGAAGAGCAATGAACAAAGCAAAACTAACCAGACCAAGTTCAGTCCTGAGCAGTTCAAAATCTTGCAGAGCAGTCAGCAGTAGAACTTTCTCTTTTGTAGAGGAGTAGTGTGTTTAGCCTAGCTCCTGACATGATCAGTGCTGACACATTAAAGCCCCAGAGTGGCTGATGAAGCGGTAGAGTGCTCCTGACCCGCCTATTCTGTCTTTATCAATGCTCAAATGCTCCAGGCACCCCCAAACACACTCCTATAGCAATACCTTTTTCTTTTCTTGTTCGGTCACACTTTATTCTGGCAATCTGATACTACAGAACGAAGGTTCGGAAGATATATCAGTTAAAGGGAACTTCAGCTTAAATTAAATTTAAGTCAATTTTATTCAGGAGTTAATAGACACTTGTGGTTATGAACAAAGAGCAAAAGGGTTGAATATCTGTAACAATTGTATGTAACTCATTTGTTTTTGGTCCTGGTGGTTATTCTGCTTCGAGTTCTAGTTCATATCCACCCGAATCTCTGGGTGCTTTAAGAATGTTGGTCCTTTGGTTTGGACCATGGGTCGAGGCATCTTTCAGACCTTCAGACTTTTTTGTTTGGTCCGGAACAAAACAGAAGGTCCAGACCAAAGGACCACGATTTAGTCTAACCAAAAGAGGTGGTTTAAGTCCAGAACAAACTGAATCATAGTTCATATTATTTGCAGTGTGAAAACACTTTTGGATGATGTGGACTTTTAGACCATTTACAAGAAGTTAAGGTAGTCTGTTGTTCTCGATTACAGAACAGAAGAAGAAAAAGAACTGGACCAGAAGTGATGGTGAAGACCGGACATTGGTATATCATGCATTTATGTATGTTGTGCTTGCAATATTGCAAAGTGAAAACAAAGCTAACCGAGTCAAATGTACATAGCGCACCAAACACATAAACCTTGGTTCGGATCTTGGTCCAGATTTTCATGTGTGAAAGTGCTCTCAGTCTCAGATGCTCTTCAAGGCTTTATGAACTGAACAACAGCTTGTATAGTTTTCTTAGAAAAGCACAGCCAACAGAAGGAGAATCTCTAGAGCAGGCTCACATGGTCTACACTAAGCCATGTTTAGGTCACCATGTTGAGTGCCAAGCATTAGCTAAAGGCATGTAAAACCCTTGAGTTGTGGGACCGTGAAACGTCTCCATTCTCTGTAGTGAGGGAGCTTCATCCTGTTTGTGATGTAGATCATGTGATCCAGCATTAGTACCTCAAAAATGTTCTTCTGGCTGATCCTAAAAGCAGTGCTCCCATCATCTAGTGTGAAGCCTTTCCAAAGAAAGGCAAAGGCTGTTATGTTTTTAGCAAACTCCCTATAATTTCCTGGATTTCAAGAGAAACATTGGATGAGAAAGTGCCTATAAACCTTTAGGCATCTACTGTATGAAGAAGTGCACTTCAGATTTTGTGTAGAGGTTAGTGTTGGATTTAGGGCTAGATTTAGATTTTGTCTTGAGCTTTAAGGTTAGGGTCAGGGAGATCAGGAACAAAAATAAGTTGAATGGATTTTTAGTTGAATGGCAGTTAAAGACGATCCTGGCACCTACAAACCATCTACGGTGGAACATCGAAATATCATTATCTCTTTCATTTATTTATTTATTTACTGTTAATGCCTTTGTGAGCTTTTTGGGCAGACCGATACACTGACTTTGTGTTTCTAGGCTGGGAATGGGTGAAGCAATCTGCTGCCGTGGACTACCGCCAGCATCACACCATAACGCCTGTCGGAGCCAAGATGGCTTCCACTACCGCCTGGCTCATAGCTGATCAGTCTGTGAAAGCCATGCCAGCCAAATGTCTGAAAACGGGGATTCATTCAGTAGCATTGAGTCTGCAGAGACAGGAGGCTAATAAAAATCTGTTATCAGAGAGAAATCTGCAGCCAGCATCTATATTTATCACCTATATTTACCAAGGGTGTAATGATACATGTATTTTCAGGGTCTGTATGATTTGTGATATTTGTATGTTAGAAATGTCACGATTCTACAAAACTGTGACGATGTCCTATACAGATACAGAAAATACACATTTTATTTCAAAATAAAAGATTGTATAGTAGCATAATGTGTTGCCAAATAGTGTATGGTGGAGTCTGTGACAAAGTGTAACTGAGTGCTTAACAATGTAGATTTTTTTTTCTATATGGTAATGACACAGTGGTATTCTTAGATCCTGTCCACACGTATTTTTGAAAAAGATTTTCCATTTTTTGTTTAAAAAAGAAAATCTCTGCCCACACGTAAACACAAAAAACGATGTCCAACAGGTGGCATGAGGTGGCTTCTTGTGGAATCACAGGCTCGCTCTCAAAGTTTTCCCACCAACCCCTGTTCTGACCAGGTCTCGTCGGAAACCTGCGACGATGTTGGCGACGGGCGCTCGGGTCTGCCAGCGTCTGTGTTGAATATAGTAGCGAAATCGGAAGCGCAGCCTGATGCCTGTGTCTTTCATAATGGAGTGAACATAGCTGTGCGTGTGTGTATGAGCTGTAAAAAGTCGCAACAGCAAAGTTCAGCAACGGTATTTAGTGTGACGTCAAAATGAAGTGTAAACCCTCGTGTTCATCGTCCACGCATAAACGCAAAAACAGCCTTCTCAGAAATCTTTACCTTTTCAGTGACCAAAAAACGCAGTTTACATTTACGGCGTTTGGCAGACGCTCTTGTCCAGAGCGACTTACATGATGCTTTTTAGTCAACAAAGAAAAACTTCCTATACCAGTAAACCTAGGCTTGGTTTAAGAGCTGCTAGTCAACCAAACTCATACCTGAGCTCATGCAAAACCTTGACATAAAGGAATTTTTTTTTTTGTTGCATAATATTAGTAAGTTTGTTAGTTCTGTAGTTGTGGTCCCAAGTACTCTGTGAAGACAGTGAGGGACTCTGCAGTTCGGACAGTTAGGGGAAGTTCATTCCACCACTTCGGAGCCAAAACTGAGAAGAGCCTAGATGTCTGTCTTCGGCCTTTGAGAAGGGGGATGTCCAGTCGGGCTGAAGTTGATGATCTGAGAGGACGAGCTGTTATCCGTGGTTTGATCATTGCAGATAGGTAAACAGGAGCTGGACCATTTTTGGCTTTGTAGGCCAACAGGCTAACAGCCAGTGAAGGATTCTCAGCTGTGGGGTGGTGTGTGAGAATTTGGGTGTGTTAAAGACCAGACGTGCTGCTGCATTCTGTATAAGCTGTAAAGGTCTTGTGGCCTTCAGAGGAAGACCAGCAAGGAGAGAGTTGCAGTAGTCCAGTCCAGACATTGACTGGATGAGAATCTTGAGTAGTGTTGGTGGTGAGGAAGGGGCAGATTTTCCTGATGTTGTGTAGGAGAAACCGGCATGTTCGAGAACGTTTATTAATGTAAGATGAGAATGTAAGACCCTCGTCCAGAGTGATCCCCAGATTCTGTGCTTCCATTGTGGGAGTGAGTTTACGTGTGGACGGAAGGCCAACATGCTGGAGGAGGCTACGTTTTCCAAATGACCTGGCTACGTGTGGACAGGACCTCAACGTGTACTCTGAAAGTTAAAGGTCTATGCCTCACATTTAATGTCATTTGTCATGTTAGCAGTGAGTCTGTAGTGCAATATTGCATCTGTCAGCTTCGTCAGATCGACAGAACTCACAAATTTGTCTCCTTTTACTGTTCTGTTACTTTTTTAGCTGAGTAATGGTTCAACTTTTGTTTTTATTATGATTTTGGCCAGACTGGTCCTTGAAGACATGCAGCTAATAGACTAGTTGTGTAGAACACAGAGACTAGAGAAAACCGGAGGCTCTGACAGTCAAAAATAGACCACCTCAGTAGGGCTTGGTGTTTTGGTTTTGCAGTCCTCTCTTTGAACAGCTTTGATTGCTGATGCCTGTGGGTTTTATTTGTTGAGAAAGAACTCTGGATTCTTTTCGGGTCTGATCACTGATCCTGTGCGTTACGTTAGCTCTGATCAGCCTCAGAGTCGTGCTTTTCTCCCGCTGCCTGACGCAATATGCGCTGAAGTGTTTACCACGCCGCTCAATTCTGTCTTACTTTGTAGCCTGTTGTAACTACACTTGCTTCTGCTCTCGATACTGAATCTTCAGCTTCTGCACTGATTTTCAATTGTTTTATTATTTTTTTTTTTGTGTGTGTGCAGAATTTCTAGACATAGAGCCCTCAGCGTGGTACTGTAGCTGGGAGCCATCTGCAGAAGGCATTTGACCTTTCACCTCGACTTGATTGCGAGACGCGCTCAAGTGTTTTCAGCCATTGCCCGTGTGGGCTCAACACGGCACTGTAATCAACCACACAAATGATAAATCCCCCTTCTGTAATAAGCCAGCGCTCCTGCGAAATTACGGACGGAGGCTTGTTATTGTACTTGGGCCTATGTGTAAATCCATGGGATAATTTTTGCCCGGAGCGGTCATTTACCTTCTGTTATTTCCTTTGCTTGTTTGCTCTCTAAATGCAGTTTAACATTTTTGTTCTTCAAATATAGCCTCGGTATCTTTTTCGCGGCTCCTGCGCTCGCTGCTCTTTGATGTGGAACGCTTGTTAGTTATGTGCTACAGTAGTGCTCATCTACGGCCCCTTTGATTCGATTTTTTTCTTTGATGCGCCGGCTTTGAGAGGCACTCCTCTGCATTGTGGAAATTACATGCAGGCGGCTTCAAAAGGACCCACCAGACACAATTGTGCACGAGATGCGAAGCAGGTGATGTTTCTGCGCTGGTTTCATATCGCATTAGTACATCAGTCTACTTAGTGCCGTCTGAGGCTCCGTGTGGCTTTCTGTTAACCACCTCTCAATCAGATCTAATGGAGACCAACAAGACGAAGACCACATAATCACAGAGCAGGAAACTCCTTCATGCGTCCGCTAGGGGACCTCTCTCAAATCTTTTCAATGGCTTTTTTTTTTTTTTTTCATACCTTTTGCAAAAGTGCAGTCAGACTATTCACTGAGGGTTTCAATTTTCTTTAATATTTTAAAGTTTGTGGGGAGATTTATGTGTATTTTATTGAACACCCACATTTTTTTCGAGTTCCTAGACAAGCAGCATTGTCTTTACATGCTCTGGGGATGAAAAGAATGATGTGTGATGTAGCGGTGTGTTTAACTGTACCCTCCGTTAACTACACTCTTTAAAATCAAGCTTCCTAAATGGTGCATGTACAGTTAGGAGTAGGACATTCGCCACCTTGTTTATGTAAAAACACAACAGATTATTAAAGAACGAAAACACATAGAATCTTCAAAATTGGGAGGCAAATGCTCTGGAGTTCAGAGAATCAAGTAATGTCGAAGTTTTGGTGTTTTATCCCGTAGATTATTTACGAATCTTGGCGTTTTAAATGACAATTGTGTTTGTGACAGAGCCGAAACAGCCACCTGGGGGCAGGGCATATAGGGTTAAAGGGTATATGTTAACACTTACACTAAATGGCCAAACGTACACGGGGCACCTGACCATCACACCTACATGATCTTGGTGGACATTTCAAAAACCTTGGGCATTGACACAGAGGTGGCCCTCCATTCGCAGCAGTAACAGCCTCCACTCTTTTGGCTTTTCACAAACGTATGCAGTGTGTCTGTTGGAATTTGTGGCCATTCAGTCAAAAGAGCATTGGTGAGGTCAGGCACTCACGAGAAGTCCTGGCTTACGGTTCATTCCAAAGGTGCTCAGCTGTATTGACGTCAGTGCTCTGCACAGGCCACTGGAGTTTCTCCACACCAGACTTGTCGAACTTAAAATGCCTTTAAAGACCTCACTTTGTGCACAGGGGCACTGTGATACTGGAACTGGAAGCAGCCTTCCGAAAAACTCTTGCCACGGAGTTGGAAGCATTTAATTGGCTAAAATGTCATTGCATGCTGTATCATTAACTTTACCCTTCAGTAGAGCTAAGAGGGCTGGCCTAAACTCTGAGCTGCCCCCACAACATTAATCTTCCTCCACCAAATTTTACAGTTGCAACTGTACAATCCAGCAGTTCGTGTTCTCCTGGCTTCAGCCCGACCAAGACTTGTCCATCAGACTGCAAGATATTGAAATGTAATTCATCCTGCATTACTTGTACGTTCACTACTGGCACTTGGTATTTGGCATAGTGACCCTAGTCTTGCATGCACAGTGTTGCTTTCAGAGGCAAATTGGAACTCTGTATTGAGGGATGCTACAGCACTTGGTCAATTGACTGAAACCTGTTTAGACCACTGCACACATTTCCAGTCAGTGAAATATCTATGAGGTTCCGAACACCCGGAGCAAAGCTTGTCCCCAAAAATGGTTTTAGCCATGGGAAATCGAAAATCAACCACTTGATTTCACTATAAGTGAAAGTGACTTAAAAGGGACAATAAGTGAAAATGACACCACATGTGAAGACATGGGCAGCTTCCAGCAGCTCCCGGGGAGCAGTGTAGAGGAATAGTACCTTGCTCAAAGGTACCTCAGTGGTTCCTGGGCCAGGACCTTCTGTTCGCAAGGGCAGGGCCCTAACCACTATGCCACCACCTAGAATGACTAGAGGATCCTAATGGTTCGTTCTACAAAATCTAATGTTTATATAATTAATTAAATACCTATGTAATTACAATTGAACTCACAGTGAAACTGCCAAACCTTATGCCATCAAGGCTGGACCCTGATGCTCCCTCCCAGTCTTTTATATATACTGGATTCTCTTGGATCTGTAGCCAGTGGTGTGCACAGCCTCTGAGCCTCCTTTTCTTTCAATGTGCTCCAGAAGTCTGAGACCAGCTTGCTGCACAATGGACTCGGGTTCATTAACATTCTGCCCCGTCTCTCTTTCTTGCTCTCTCTCTCGCTCTCCCTTTACCCATCAGCCCTGCTGGCAGCCCCAGCGTAGCGTAGCACAACGCTACACAGCACGCTCCTCCCGGCCTGCTGACAGCCCTTCACACCAGCTTCAACTCATGCCAACCACTCGTCCCTGCACCCAACCCATCGCAGAACGAATGCCAAATATTCTAGCCTGCTCTTCATTAGGCTAAACAGCATCATAAGCGTGCCACCTGGCTGTGGGCAAAGCATGTGCCTTTTATTTATTTTGTTTTGATGAGCATTTAGTTCTGGCCTTACCCGTCGCCTCAAAAATACAGGATATATTTTAAAAGTGTACAGTTCACTACATTGGTGCACATCTCACTTAACAAAAATACTACAACTGCCCATTGAAAGGTTCTTTAGAGCATCAAAAATGGTTCCTCTCCGGCCCTGAAAAGCCTTTTTTGATGCTTTTATTTTTAAGAGAGTGTGTGTGTGTTTGTGTCCAGACTTGGCTACAGCAGCTATCTCCTGGCTTTGAGTGATGTTAGATTTTCAGCCTTTAAGCTCATGGCTTAGGATTGTTTGTGTCGTTTGTGTTTGGCAGTGTTTTCAGAGCACAATTGAAATCCAAGGCCTTTTTTTTTGGTTTCCGACCAAAAATATTTCCTTCACCAGCTCCAACTTCTCTGGTTTTTTATTGTGCCTGTTGGTCTGCGACTTATATCTAAGGCAACTCCAACGCATGATTCTCCATGTTCTTCTAAAATGTACTCGTTTCGTGTCGCTACATGACGTCTGGTCTTATTTATGGTGTTGTGGATGCTCACAGCTGTAGCTCAACATGCTTTTGAACCTTTCGTTTTCAGCACATTATTCTCCAGACCTTTTCCAAGCACTCCGAGCAGTTATCACCTGTGTCCCTGCCTTGCTCCATCTGAGCCCTAACCCCACACAAGCTGGGAAGCGCCTCCATGCCAAGGCCTCACTGGAGAGAGATGCAGTATTGATTCTCTTCATTAGCTTACACTACTGTGGGAAAAGCTCCAAAACGAAAAGTGTGTCGCCTCCATCGAGACAGGGCATATCAGGGGAACTGAAGAAGGAGTTTTTTTGCAAAAAATGGGGGAAACGTATCCAATCAGATCTGGCTTCAAGAACAGGACTAGGCCTGCAATGGAAATGCAGGAGTTTGATTTGAAGGGGAAGAAAGAAATAGACTCTTTTGGGAAGCTCAAGATCAGGAAGTGTGCACAATGCATGCTATTGCTTTTAGTGATGCAGTAGATATTCAACATGGACAAGTCTATTTGCTGAGACCCTGTGTGAAGTCTCTCTCACATTCCAGCATAAAGTCTGAAAAACCAAGATTGCTGATAATATAAAGAATCTAAATGAGCTCCACGGTACTTTGCTTCTATTAATATTATATATGATGTTAAATATTTATTCAAAAATGTGAAATATTCATTAAGGCAAGCTTTAAATGATTATTGGGAAAGAAAAAGAAAGAACTGACAAGCAAGAGTGAATATTCTGTGGTTCTCCCTGACGACCTTGAAGCCTTGAACTTCATAAACTTTTTTCACACTATAAGAACTATATTTTGCTCATCATAACTCCTCGTTATCATATGATTTCATTGTCAATATTTATTTCATTAATTAAATAATGCAGGCTATTGTTTGTTTATTGTTAAGTAGCTGGTCTAACTTGCCATATATCAGAGAAACAGAGGTTCGGTCTCTGTTCATAAAGTGTTTCTGGGTTTAAAAGGCCAAGTAGCCCATAAAGGGCTAAGAGTCCACAAAAAGGACTATGCATCTTTTACCTGTTATTATACGAATAAAAGAGGTGTGTCTTTGTAATCTGCAATGTTACAACTGAACTTAAGCACGATGGTCACTTCCATGAGGACCTGAATTAAGTACGGCACCGCTGTCTATTTTCTAACAATATTATACTCTGAAATTCATGTTTGAGCAGTAAAAACACAAAAACTAAGATTTAAATACAGTCAAGTGAAAAAAATGACTTCAAGGAAATTGTTGGAGAGAGATGCAGTATTACATTCCAGCATAAATGTAATAGAACATTAAAATTATTGTTATGTGGGGAAAGTGAATACACCCTTGGACTCATAAGCTAGTATTGCCTTCTTTAGCATAAATAACTTTGACATCGGCTTGCTGAAATTTTTGACCACTCTTCCATGGAAAATTCCTTCAGTTCCGGATGTTGGCCGTTAGAGGTGGATGTACTGCCCTTTTCAAAACCTACATGGTATTTCAATGGAGTAAACAAAAAAACAAAAAACAAATCAAAACTTGTTTTCCTCTTTTTGAGCCATTATTTGGTGAATAATATGCTTGGAATCATTATTCCACTGAAACGTTCACCCCTTCATCTTTGTTTGTTTGTTTGTTTGTTTGTTTGTTGCAAGCTGCCTAGGCCCTAAGGCAGCAATGCAACCCCAAACCACTTCCACCACCATGCTTCATAGTTACTGTGGGGATCTTGTCTTTGAACTTGTATACCCTTCTCAGGAGTGGTTAACGCTCTCAGAGCAAAGCATGTGATAGTCCATGAGGTCAACAAGGGAACCCAGGGAAGCTTGTAAGCAACTAAAGACTAAATAGTGTGGGGCAGGCTTGCAAGCAGAGGAAAAAGTTCCTCCAAAAGGTACTTTGCTGCCTGTCTACAGTTTGCTCCAAATCACATGAATAAGCCAGAAGGCTACGGAAACATTGTTTTGTGGATTGGATGAGACTGACATAGAACTTTATGG
>JBBPDA010000019.1:15547513-15558191 GCA_037974385.1 Arnoldichthys spilopterus
CCCTTGAGCAAGGTACCGTCCCACTACACTGCTCCACGTCTTGGAAGTCGCTTTGGATAAAAGCGTCAGCCAAGTGAATAAATGTAAATGTATATTATTTTGATTTTTTCATTTCATTTTTCTCTCATTATTTAGGTCATTGTATGACTTTTATCCCCTCTCTAGGTCACATGATGTTTTCTTCTTTCATTTTTATAGTTCTGAGTTATTCCTTGTTAGTGGTAGGCTGTAAATCTGAAAACTCTTTTTAGCCTGTGGGCTCTGTTTAAGTAACTTTGTAGTTCAGCTGAAATAGTTCACAACAAGTTGGCTTTAGCCTCTCAGTTCATTTTCCATCCTCAGCTTATACATATAGACGGTACCATTGGATAATGAGCCAGTTTATTTTTTTGTCTGAGAATTGACTGGGTGGTAATTAGCATTAAAGTTTCTCATTATTAAAGTAAAGCACACTGCATCTTTATCAGAAGTTAAGATCACTTTAAAAAAGTTTAATAAATCATCATTGCAAGTGCAAGCTGTGATGCAGCCTGTATGTATTCTCTAGCTGCCTTTGTGTATCTGGGCTCCATTAAGGTAGAATATTCTAGGTATTGGTTGTAGAGCTGCATCAGTTAGAAAAAACAATGTTATTGCTCAGTGACACTGATTATAGATCATGGATTTTGCATAGTTTTTTTTTTTTTAATAAAAACATTTCTAATTTTAATGTAGATACAGGCAGCCATTCACACCTAGCATTAAAGATTTTGGGTGATCTGATAAGTGGGCAGCGCTAGATATATATTTGAACTGGGGTCAATGTGTCTTTGAGACATATTGTGTTCTCCTGATACAAACCATCTTTGTGTGCAACAATGGCAAAATGCAAACTGTAGATGGAAAGAGATGTTCTTTTGTGAGAGCAGTGGCTTTCTCTTTGTAGCCCTGACATGCTGATGGTTGAATGCTGATGGTTGACTCATGAACATTTGCATTAGCCAATATGAAAGAGTATTTTTGTGGTATAGACATTTCCCTGGGTTCCTTTCTGACCTTGAAGACTATTACAACTCTTGAAGTGATCTTTGTTGGTTGACCACTCCTGGGGAGGGTTACAATTATCTTTAGAAATCTCCTTAGGTCATGCCATGATATACTTCCACAAAAGTGTGGTGAGGATAGATTGCACATTTGGTAGATCCTTGTCCTTTTAATTAAACCGGGCACCCATTCACACCTAATTGTCATGCCTTTGTATAAAAACACCTGGTTCAAATTTGATGTTTAATTTAACTGCTAATCCTAGAGCTTTTGTATACTTTTCGCATATTGCAATAAATAAATGATCATGTATAATATTTTGTCTAATTTGTTTAACTGTGTTCTCTCTTTCTACTTGTGTGGAAATGTTTTTGATCATATGTATGCAGAAATATAGAAAATTCTAAAGGGTTTGCAAAATTTGAAGCGCCACTATTTTCACATTATCTTGCTAGTTCACTAGTTTCACTGACAGGAAATAATATAGTGTGCTCATCTGCACCCACACGCTCACATAATTGCATGTCTACAATTACACCTAATTGTGTATAGATCAAACAAAGCTTACTTTTTTTTGTTTTTTGTTTTTTTTTTTTTAGAAAAATGCCAAAATATGATCAAAAACACTTTGTGGAAAGTAGTGAAATGTTAGTAGTGTTAGTTTTAACTTCCTAAGCATTGTTTTACAAAAGAATAACTCTATAATCCGGTGCATTTATCACTCTGTAATAGTGCTAGATGACTATCTTCACCTAGTGGAGTGAAGAGTTTGATAAATTGCAGTTAAATCCAATCTAGAAGTGCCACAAAAACAGAGGAAAACGTCATGTAGTACTGATAAGTGCCAAAAACCTTTAAACTGTATCCTTCATACCTGAACTGATGGGAAAATTGAGAAATCACAGTATCAGCTTTTGGATAGCAGAGGTTCTGGTATTTTGTCAGATGGAAAATCGTCTATAACGCTACTCACATGAAGGCAGGCAGATCCGTTCATGGAGTGGAGTATTGTGATTGGCTAAGAGACATGTTTGGTGTTTTTAGAGCAGAAATCTTTTCTAATAGCTTCAGATTAGACCATGTTTATATGTTTATTGAGGTAACATGGCAAGGGCATTGGTAACCTAGAAGTTAGGGACTTGTGATCGGAGCGTTGCAGGTTCAAGTCCTGGCCCAGATACCACTGAGGTACCCTTGAGCAACCTGCCACACTGCTTCCCAGATGCTATTGATAGCTGGGGTAAAGGCAGAGGTCACATTTCATTGTGATTAGATGGGGCATGTTCACAATGCCAAATAGTCACTTCCACTTCACTTCAGGAAACTCTGTTTAAACCAGCAGTGAGCTAATGGCTATAGTTGAACAGGCTGCCCATGTAGTCCATGCATATTTTATGTAAGGAGAATAGATGTTGAAGGGATTTAGCAGGCAAGAGTTTGCTGTAACTAAGTAGAATGAAGTGAATACTTCCACACCACACAGGCATCATAGTCAGAAAGGCACTGTTTAAAGCACAGTCTGCCCTCAGTCATGCTCTCAGACCCATGGCACAGGGCCAGCTTTATTACACTGTCACCTTCACCTTCTCCTTTTTATTTAACCATGTGAGAAAAGAGATAAAAGTACCCGAGGGAGTTCAAATACGTCTTTTTAGGCCATCCCGACCATTTTAATAACCTTTTTATTACTACCTGTCTCTTCCTCAAATAAGCAGAGTGAATGTTCTTTCACTGCTGGGGAAACGTTCGAGCTCTGCTGCAGCACGGTGGCGCTGAAGTAGCTATTGAAATGAGCAGCAAGATACAGAAAGACTTCTCTGTGGATTCCGTTCTCTTGCATTATTCATTATATAAACGTCCCCATTAAGATGCTAAAAGTGATGACTATACCAGTGTGCAGAGCTTTGTGTGGTTGGGGAGGAGATGTTTATAAACTGCATCTTTCTGCTAATAGAAGTGTACAATAAGAAAGAGACGAACAGGAATAAAAGAGGGAGGTCGAAGCAGGATTAGAATCAAGACTGGCTGGGACAGGATGCTATATGTGTGTGTGTGTGTGTGTGTGTGTGTGTGTGTGTGTGTTTGTGTGTGTGTGTGTGTGTGTGTGTGCGTGAGAGAGAGAGACAGAGAGAGAGCGAGAGTGAGTAGTGGCACCCAAAGCTGCATATATCACGTTGACAAAAAGCAGGTTTCTAATTTCATCCGCGCTTTGTGCTCGCTGGATGTTGGCATTATATTGCTGCCAACTGTGGAGGCTTGCCACGCTGTCAGATGCTAGCGCCTGTTGTTTGTGGAATAAATATGTATTAATTTTTCGTTTCTCTTTCTCTTTCCCTGCGCCGTGCAGCTCTCTCTCTCTCAGCTGGCTGCCACTTCACGCTACCCGACCATGAGCCACACGGCGGGGTCGCCATGGCAACAGCAGCTTCCTGCTCTGCTCGCTCCCTCCCCAATGGCATCGGCCCACCAGCTGTCACATGTCGTAAGATTTCCACCCACACACCCTCGCAACAACACACACACACACAGACAGACACACACAGAAGAGGACATACATAGCAAAGGTACAGACACAGAACACAGGTGATTTTCTAAGTAAAACACAGAAGCAACTGCAAGTACAAAGGCCTCAGACTTTTTTCCCACTTTTTTTCTCTGCCAATAATGATACTGGTACCAATTCAATATCTCTTCTTTAAGAACGACTGTGTGCTGTTTCCAGCTAGATTTGTGACATCACTCAATGAGATGCACATACACTGATCAGACATTACATTAAAACCACCTGTCTTAATAATGTGCAGGTCCCCCTCATGCAGCCAAAACAGCTCTGAGTGTAATGCACTGTGTGTTCTGACACCTTTCGGTTATAGTCATAGTCATCACTCTTCAGTCTTGCCATCGAGCCATTTCGCTCTAATCAGAGTCGTTCAGATCTCTCTGCACTTCCTGCTTTTCAGAAATCAACTTTAAGAACTGACTGTTCACTTGCTGCCTAATGTAACCCGCTACTGTAAGAAGTTAATCAATGTGTTTCACTTCATGTGATTGTGGCTGGTCAGTGTATGCCAGCTTTACACAGAAATACGTTTGCCCCCTATATACATACATTTTCTAACATCAAACACATTCTGAAGCAGTGGATTGAGAAATGGTGACTTTTTTGAGCTCATGTATGTGGAAAAAGCATCTTTTTATTTCCCCACCTTTGATGCTGGCTATAGGCGTTCTATCTCTCAGATCTTCTCCAGGGTCTTTAGTGCATGGCTTTAGCAAGCCTGTGTGTTTTTATTTGACTGCAAGTCTGGGCCATTGAATTTGGCCTGTACCGGCCCCATAATTGATCTGTGTAGACATTTTCAAAACAACGTTACTGAAATATGGGCCCTGACCCCTGACGAGCATACCAATTGTGGTGGGGGTGAGAAAAAGATGGAGGAAGAAACATTAAGTGAGAGAAACGTTCATTAGCAGGTTAGAGGTGTTTGGATGAAAGACCTGTAGCAATAGCCAACAATAACCAATGTTAACAGCTTTTAAAGGCCTAAGGGCATTTCTGATTGTATAGAACAGAAGATATGTTACAAATATGTTGTACATCCCCCCCCAATCTTCCAACAAGATGTCCAGTCAGCTGCTAAGGAAAAGCATCTCCACTACATGGTGCTACCACCCCACAGCATATGGAAATACTGTGGATGGAAGGACAAGACAGCAGCACATTTCTGAAAAACCTGGCCCCTCTGTCAAATGACAGCGGTACACTGATTCCTCAAAAATGGACACAGCAGAGAATATCAAGCGTCCTGCTGTTGAGGTATGGAAGTCAGTTCAGCTCTCTGATTTGTGGATTTTGCCAGCGTATAGCATTCATTTAGCTGCAGTAATCACCAGCCGAAAACACCCTCCACAGTAGATCCACTTGAGACCTGCTTGTGTCAGTGGCTCAAAGGGGTGGACCGCACAAACAGTCTAACTGAAAGGGCAGATCCCTTGGCAGATGACTTTGTGAGCACAGAGGTGCTGACTCACAGTTCATCGACTGCAGCACTGGCCCAGCAGCCACAGTCATAAATGAAGACAGTCTGAGTGCAGGGGCAACACTTGACCTCCCGGCTGAGACAGGTACTTCTTCCTGAGTGAGAGATACTATAGCACCGCATCTTGATGGAAACAACAGCAGAGTGGAAATCTCAGATTCTGTAATATGCGGTGGCTGCAGCCCTGAAACCTGTGTAGTGTTTTCAGTATGATGTCATGAAGAAACCGGTCTGCCAAAATGTACATCAGTGTGTACAGGCACATGTGCTAGAGCTATGGCACATTGCTATTGTAATGGCGCATTTACTAACACTTAAACGAACAAAAACACTTTATGTTCCGCTTTCTGCAAAATAGTGCCTTAGAAGCTAATTTAACTTAGCCATCTTTCACCTTAAGAGATTTAGGAGACACCAGTGACTCAGCACTTCTTACTATTAGCTTCTTATTTATCATTTTATTTTCACATTTCTCTGCAGCAGTTCCCATATTCTACAGGTTATTCTACACTTGTAACTTTTTTTTTTTTTGCATAATTATCTTGAAACATCTCCTTATGGTTACTGTACCCATTTTTCAAGGTCTTGCAATTTTTTTTACATTCCCTACAATGGACAGGGTTGCCATGTTCATCAAACAACTCTAGCCCAAGTTGTGCGTTAAACCAGTCCACCAGAAGCTAAAACTTTCTTCCACAACTGCATTTTTAAACTAGGCCAATACGGTGGAAGACTGTGACGGTGCTGTACAGCATTTCCAATGAAAATAATCATAAAGTGTTTTATGTGAAGGACTCATGTGATATGCTAATTTTACAGGTGGACGCAAAGAAAATATCAATAAAAGACAATCAGCTATCTGTCTGTCTGTCTGTATGTATGTATGTATGTATGTATGTATGCTTGTATGTATATCTATCTGTCTATTTGTCTATTTATCTATCTGGGGCTCATGTATAATTGTTTTAGCAAAATGTGCCATGTTGGAGACATGATGCTGCCAGTCCAAATGCAGATCAGTCAGAATCTTGAGATGATCTAAATCAAAGGGCAGAGGCTGTGGCTATTGTAGGGCTTTAACAGTGCTTAACACAATTTGCTGCCCCTCAAAGATCTTGTAGATTCAGCTAAACGTTGCAAACAACTAGCTGCTACTTGGGCTTGAGGGCTAGCGTGGGGATCCCAGCAGAAGCTAATTACTCATCCCATGAATTTCTTTGACAGTCTGGGGATCTGAGTATGATGCTGTTAACCAGAGTAATCTATGCAGTCAGGGCACAGAGGACAGTGTAAGATAAACTGCCTGTAGAGGGCAGGAAGAGTTCTGAAGCTCTGACAGTGTCACCAGACTACACAAGATCAGTCCTAGTTGTGTCACTGTAAGTGGAAGAGAGCGGATGTTCTCTGTGTGAGCAGGATATTTATACTGCTGGCTTCATCACTGATCATGTCACTTAGTGACTTTATCTTGACTTCCGCAGAGGCTGATGAGAAGCATCCTCTAGTGGCCATTAGGAATCAAAGTGTAAAATAATGAGCTTTCTAAACCTTCCTTTATGACAACCATATATCCACACATTAAAGTATGGCTGTGTAATGCATGATTCCTGATCCAGAGTGAGTGTAAAGCTAGTAGGAGATGCAGTGGCTATGTAGAATATAAGGCTAGAAATAGAGACAAGAGACATAACGATTATAGACATTAACATTTAAAAGCCTGGAATCGCATTTATATCAATATACAAATCATACTAAATATCATGCGCCTCATTTCCCACCACACTACTCTCCCTTGACCTTTTTACATTTACTGATTTGAAGAGCTACATTAATCCAACTCACTTTAAATCCATAAATTGCTAAAATATGTGACACATTTCATAAAAAGGGCTAAATCAGATGCAAAATTTTGTTTTAAAATAATGAAAATAGATGAAAACCACAAGTGAAAACTCTTGTTTGCTCTGCTGAACAGCAGAGGCTTTCTGTACCTTCACCATCTGCTTTAATGCAAGTATTTGGAATCGTTTGCTGAAAAATTCCAGAAATTCAGTAAAATGATATGTGTGATCATGTTGAGTTCCCTGCGATATGTGAAGAGTATCTGTCCACTGGCAATGTTGAATTGTCAGAGCAAGCCAAACATGGACAAACTTTTGGTGAATTGCAGAAGAGGGCATTTGTGAATGTAGCTGTGTGAAAATGTTGAAGATCACACACACACACACACACACACGTGTACAGGATGCTGTTGTTGTGTGTGGACATTTAGAGAATAAGGTGTCAGACCTGTGCTGCCAAGGTGTCAGACACATCGACTGTTTACTTCTGCACTTCAGAAACTCACACTGGCTTGTGGTGTTTTCAGCTGCTGCTGCTAATGGCAATGTGCACAACCTGGATTACAACTTTTCAACTACAACTGCAGCTTTTTTTTTCTTTTGAATCACTCAATTCAGAAATCAATGCTACAGTACATCACAACAACAAAACACCCATAACTCTTTAAATATAGTTACAACAGGACAAACCAAACATGATGGAAAATAAATAATGCAATTATAATTTTTTTTAAACAGTTAAATGTAAAAAAAAAAAAAATAATAATAATAATAATAATAATAATAATAAGAATTTAATTATGATATGATCATTCTATATATATAATAAATAATCAATTTAATAATATTGATTATAACCAATTATGGAAAGCGGCCCCAGCATTGAAGATATTGTAAGAAGGGGGCTAGACGTTTAGATTGATTGTTTTCAGATATACAGTATTTATTCTAGATGTGAATGGTTATAGGCTGAGGCAGGGGGTTATGGATTCCTTCCTTCCAGTTTAGTAACCTGGTTTTTTGTAATGGTTAGTAATATTAATATGAATTGTTTGAGATGTTTGTGGTGCATGTGATATGGAAACATGTAATTGTAATACAATGAGACTAAGAATCTCAGAGAGCCTCCTCACAACATTTGAACAGAATTGTTGAACGTGTGGGCAGACCCATAGGGCATCAAACTGATCATCCATTGAGGACGAACAGTATGAAGCCCATGTGGTAAAGTTTGTGGGCAGTAATATGGGTTCTGTGATGGATTTTGTACTGTTTTAGTGGAGTTTTGGAATTGCATGTCATAGAATATAGATTATTGCATAAGCTTTGCCACCCACTTAATCTGCTAGTAGGTTATTTCTGTCTGTGGACCATTAGAATAGATAATATTCTGACTTCAGGTGCTAGGATTTTATATATCTGTGTGGATTTTGGGGAGATTTGAGTGGATGTAACTTTTAATGGGAGTCTATGGCGTTTTTCTTCATGATGACCTTTTAACTGGATATACAGGAAGTAGCAGTGTTGTTTTGAACATCAGGAGTAAGCCCCCACTGAATAACTCTCCTAGGGAGGCTGCTCCTCCCTCATGCCAGGTGGAGAAGAGTGTGTTATTGATTAAAATCATTAGATTAATGCCATAAAGCAGCATGGATAGATAATGAGAGGCTGTAATGGAGAATTTCCTTTGACTTCCACCTGGCAGTTAGAGTTAGAGTGGTGCAGATACTGTTGTTTTTGTAACAGGTTTGAGTTTGTATGTATTTATCTAATGAGATTTTACTCATTTGTGTGTGTGTGTGTGTGTGTGTGTGTGTGTGTGTGTGTCAGGAGCTTTCTGCTGCAGGCAGTATCGCACATCTGGAGGTCAGTGCGATGGAGAGAGAGGAAATGAGGGACGAGAAAGAAGAAGAGTGCGGTCTGCGTGAGCTGGCCTTCACTCCTGTCCATGCCCCTGTCATTACGCTTGGAACACATGCACCAGGGTCAGTATCACACACAGTAGGCTTGAATTCCTGCTGCTTGACACCTCGCTTGCATTTACTCTTTCGCATAAGCCTGTGCACGGTCAAAACACTCTGTCCACTCCAGAAAGCTATGGACCTGAAGGATAAATGGGGGACCATTTTTGATCAGCTGATCTGACCCTCTCCAGTGTCTTCAACTCTCTACTGCTAGAAATTGTGATATACATACAAATTGTGAAAGTCAGATTATGTGGCGCTCACACACGGCGAACAGTGAGCTGTGAATTTGTGCACTACAATTAACCCATCTGTATCACCCGTGAACACTCACACTAGGAGAAGGAGGAGTGGGCTGCGCACCTGCACCCATGGAGAACAGCTGGGGGATTAGGTCCCTTCAACTGTGAATGTGGGAGGGGGAAATGCTGTTTACTCACTCTGCTCTCCCACGGTTTTCCCCGCTGGTCTCGTAGATTGAACCGGCGATCCTCCAGTTAAGCCCTCGTTTCCAACCATTTAGCCACAGCTGCCCCCCAAAAATAAGGAACACTGATTGATTTGATCTGTCACACAAAGGTAAGTAGGGCAGTGGTGGCGTAGTGGTTAGGATGCTGGTCGCAGGTTAGAGTCCCGGCCCGGGCGCTACTGTGGTACCCTTGAGCAAGGTACCGTCCCACCACACTGCTCCCCGGGTGCTGTAGGTAGCTGCCCGCTGCTCCACGTGTGCACGTGTGATGGGTTAAATGCAGAGGTCACCTTTCGTTGTGGTGCTTGAGTGTGTTCACAATGACCAATAGTCACTTTCACTTGACATGACCTTATACTGCCCAACATTTGGCCTGTGAGGACAAAAAGAGACCCAAACTCTCCCATCGCCTCGACCAGCGAGAGAACAAATTTTTTATACTTCTTCCTATTTTAGAAGATTCTTTTAGTAACAAAACATACACTACAAACATACATAGGCCACAATCTAAAGTTATGAAATAAAAACATAATTGAAAGTTATTTTCATCAACTATACTCCCCAAAATTTCAAGAGAAGGAAAAAAAACCCTTTATGACTTATAACGCCAGTCAAAACGTAATTTTTTTTATCGTTTCTGATTGCCAGTTCTTAATGTTTACACAGTGTGAAGGGCAGATGATATTTTGAAATGATGTAAAAAATAACAATAAAAAAAAAAAACAACTTCCAAAACAAAACGTAAGTCAATAAATGCAATGCAACTTCTTTTCAGCCCTTAGCCCCAAATACTACTGCTTCTACAGTTACTGCACAGTGTACACTCATGTAATACACTGTATTATTACTACACTATATACAATAGACTGCTTCCGCAGAGACAGTCCTCATAAGGACTGTGTATAAAATGAGTGAGCAAATGCAAAGCTAATAAACAGGGATAAATGTTTAATTTGGCAGAAAATTACCATGATCCATAGGTTGCATTATGTCCCTCTTTGTGTAAAGCAAATTAAAAACTACTGATGGAGGAGCTGAACTGGTGTAATGGCTTCACCCCTGTAATAGTATATGACTCACTGAGTCTAGTTAAAATGATGCTATTGATCAAGCCTGCTTTACGCTGTTGACACGTGCACTCCCACTCAGACGAATGTGCTTAATAAAATGCAGTGGTTTTAGGAGTAAAGGCTAACAGATATGCATAGAACGATCTGCTGGATAGCATGTAGCACAGAACAACACGGCCCTGCGAAGGACAGGAAGTAGTAGTAGTAGTAGTAGGTTTATTGTCATTTTCACAGTATACGCAGTACACAGTAAAAACGAAACAACGTTCCT
>JBBPDA010000019.1:15558291-15568473 GCA_037974385.1 Arnoldichthys spilopterus
TCTCTCTCTCTCTCTCTCTCTCTCTCTCTCTCTCTCTCTCTCCCTCTCTCCTTCTATACCTCTTTTCCTCTGTATCTCTCTTGCTGACTCTCCCACTCCCTCTCCTCCCCATTTTCCCTCCCCGTCTCTGTATGCTTGTCTCGTGTGATAGAGAATGCTAAGTCTCTGCTTTTTGATCTCTAAGTCCTGCATGCTTTGTTATGACGGATGACAACCAGATGAACTTTTGATATTTTTTTTGGCTCTGTGCAAAACCCACATAAGCTACATTCATGCAAACTGATAGCAAATCTTTCCTTTCTGCTCTTCTCAGAGAGAAAATGGCCCACGAACTTTTACACACAGACACACACACACACACACACACATGCCCACAAAATACTAATTACCTAATTATATATGAAAGGGATTTAAATGTTTTTGTTTAATTCAAGAAGCTTCAATCTTAGCCCTCGTACAAAGCCTAGTGATTAAGCAGAAAGTAGATACTTAGCTTTAGCTCCTCTTCTCTCCACGTTTGTTTAGTTACTGTATGAGCACAATCAGTAATCATACATTTAAATACATTAAATATGTATTTTGTGTCTTTTGTCTCTTGTAATATTTTGTTTTTGTGTTTCAAGAATGAGGAGCATGAAGAGATGTTCTGACTTAAAGACGACTAGTGATTTCATTTTAATCACGTAGTAATGAAGATTAAAGTGGATTTTCAGACAATATTGCGTACACTGTTAATTTATTCACCAGACACCCGATGATTAAGTTTAAAGACCAACTATTTAATTCATTTTTGATGTTAATATGCCTGATTCTGTAGCTGCCACACTAGATATGAACTGTATGACTAATCACACGTGCACATTTCTTTTAAAACAGTCAAATTTCTATCTAACATTTCCATTTTACAAAGCTTTTTAAAAAGAATTTGATCAACTGTTTTAGGGGTTGTGCTTTGTGTAATTTCTGCTTTTCACCCGACCTGTGTATTATCCAACTCGACTGTTTACAAGATGAATATTAACGAGTGAAGCCTCGACTTGCTGTGAAGACGACTCTAATGGATCATTCCTGCCTGGTTGATTGGCTCAGAGGTCAACTCGCTTTCTCAGTGAATAATGTTTAAATTTCGGATTCTCCTGAGGTGTGTTTGTTTTTGTGTGTGTGGATGTGGATGTGGGTGTGTGTGTGTGCGCGCGCGCGCGTGTGTGTGCGTACGTGAGTGTGTGTGCGAGCGTGTGTGGTAATTGTCCATATGCAATTCCACTCTTATCTAATGCTAAGTGATAGATAGCTGATCTTCTCTCGGAAGGCAAAGAAAGCAATCATCCCTCCTTAATCTATCCCTCCCTTTTAATTTATGTTGCCTAGTGGATAGAGACACGCTCTTCAGATCGCCTTCTCAGCTCAGAAATGTCACTGAGGACTTTGATTCATTTATTTCATTCGCCTACTTATATATTTATTTACTGGTGATTTGTGTATGATCAAACAGCGTTGAATGATTGACAGGGATTCAATCTGCCCACTCTTGTGACAAAAGGCTTTTATATGGAAAAGACTTTCTTAGGGGTGAAATATGTTGTCTTTAAGTTCAAGTTTACTGTCATATACAGGCAACAATGGAACATCATTACCAGCAATGATGATCATTAAAATAGTTTCTTAGAATGCTGCGGAAATGAACACAAATCCCAAAGTTCAGATGTCTGATACCTCTCCATAATGTTTTGTAGTTCTGATTCACATCTTACACATTATTCCAGTCTTCAGATTATCATAATAGAAACTCATGAGCAAATGTTATGAGAACTAATGAAGCAATCGGTAACATGAACCATTTTACTGCCAATTTCAGTATTTTTGGAGCTTATAGGTCCACTGATGGCAGGCCTAGTTTTCAGAAAAGAAATGGAAAAGGGAAACTAGCATTAAAAGAAAGAGAAAAGCCAGCTCTGTGTGAGACCAAGCCCCATACGAGCGCTGATCTTTTACGCAGCAGCTTCTGCAGCACAATAAAGGTGCATATACATGACTCCTGTTGAGGCGTTTTGATGCTAGTTTTGTGTAAACACTTTTAGAGCCTTAGCCTCAAGCATCTGAGCAAGCATTAGCATTAGCTCCCTCGCTAAAGCCCCTTGTAACGGTTGTGGGATTTTTCGTTAAAGTATGATTTGCTAGAAGGACGAATTTTCTCAGCAGAAGTCACAAAATGACATTCTTTAAAAATAAGTAATGTGTTAAGTTTGTTGTATAATTTTGGCAACCGTACAATAAGTAAGTTACTGAAATGTTAAAACAAATCCCAGCAAAATGAACAAGACCTTAAAATGCTTACTTAACTATATAATTATACATTTTGACACTTTTTTTTAAAATTTGGTACCAATTCTACAGTTCTTTCTCAAAAAGTGCAGTTTCAATTACCTTCCACATGCTCGTTGTAGCAGTGACCATGTTGGGTGAAGATGTTGGCTGCTGGCTATGCCGCCACATACTCAGCAGGGTGAAATGCACATTACTCCCATAACCACAATTAAAAGTTTGATGACTTTTACCACAGTAGCTCTTCTGTGGGTCAAACCAGATGGGATAGCAGTCATTCCCCTTGTGAAATGATGACTCTTGGATACCCAACACTCACACTCATTAACCCTCCTTTTTCGGTACTTACCACTTCAGGCACTACAAGGCAAGTAAAAATCTACAAGGTCTACCTTCTAAAAGGAATCTAAAGGATCCCAGGGTAAACTTCTAAGCAACTGAAGTCCTATGTCACATTGGCTAATGTTAATGATTATGAGTCCATCATTAGAAAAAAAAACACTGAAGAACAAAGGAGTTTGTGGCAAGGTTGCATGGAGAAAGCTACTGGTCTTCAAAAAGAACATTGCTGTCAAATTTGCTTAAGATCTCATGGACAAACAAAAGACTTTTGTGGATGAATGAGACCAATATAAAATGTTTCGGTAAAAAGAGAACTGCAGTGTTTGGTAATGTTTTATAATGGTAGCATCATGGTTTGGGCCTGTTTTGGTGCATCTGGGATATTACCGCCTGCCGTCATTGAAAGCGTCAGGAGACCTGTCCATAACTTAATCCTCAAAAGAAAGTGAGTCACGCTGCAAGACAGTGACCCTAAGCACACAATCATTCAAACAAAGAATAAAGATACATACTGTTTTGGGATGCCCAAGTCTAAGTCCTGACCTTACATCAATAAAAATGTTGAAGAAGGACCTTAAAGTCATTTTATGCAGAGATGTAGACAAGGTAACAAGGGGTCACCAGATAATCAATTGGTTCATGAATTGAGATGAATCAATGAAAAAGCAACCTATAGCTAATCAATTATTTGTGAACTGAGACCACATAATGAAACATCTGGAACCAGGAGTGCTTCCACCTGTGGTCACACTGACCTGTTAGTGACCCTTAGTGTGTGTGTTTATGTATACATTCAGTGATGTTATATAATTTCTATGAATTTATAAGGTGCTGTGCAATCATTGTGGACATAATTAATTTTCATTAAGTTGCATCATGTTTTAGATAATTCCAGCCAAAAAAAAGCATGCTGTGCCAAATCACAAGTAACTATATTCATATTGATCTCTTTCTTCTCTGACAGTGAAAGGCCAGGGAGCAATGAATTTGCAAGAAAGCTATCGATCTTGCTTCCAGAAACTGCTGAGACACCACATGATTTAACTGGAATGATTTACTTTATGATTTGCTCACACATTCTGAGAGAATTATGAGATCATAAATATACTGTCATTATGTAACGTGGGAATATTCACAACCACAAAATGGAAAGAATTTTTACTTCTTGTGGAAGGCTCTGCAGTCACATTTAAATAAATGATGACTACTTCTGTCGAAGCCATAAGTCATTGCTATTGCATACTGTTAGTGGTCATTTCATTTACCAGGGCATAAATGAAGCTCTGTTTTTCTTTCCATTTTGCAAAAAAACAAAGCTGACCAAAAAATATGTCTTCTTACCATGAACCACTGAACTATTCTCCCATCTGTAGTCCACTAAGCAAGGTTAACATGTCACAGAGATAATGATTTGATGTTGAAAAAATAACTACTCACCCTTTTTGATGTAGTGATTACAGATAAAGTCATTTCAATCATTTATTCAACAAAAAATTAACAAATATAATCATCTGTGTAGAAAATAAATAGATCTTCAGTTGAGTTCAAGGTGTTTGAGGATTTTCAAAAAAACTGCATCTCTTCTTTTTGTGCCACTTCTTGGATATTTTTTTTTCTGTTGGTATAACTTTAGTTCAGCTGACCTCACATTTTCTTCAAGCACTGAATCAATGACCGCAAAACAACCCCACGTAACATTTCCACCACCATGCTTTACAGTTGCTGTAGGGTGCTACACCACATGTGTACTGTTATTGTAGCAGGGTAAAACATTCTCTTTTGCACCTCTGTTGATGTCAGTTTTATTAGTAAATCCTTGTTAAGTATGGAAATGAAATATAGTTTTTTTATAGTTTAGTATATATTTGATTTAGATTTACACATTCAATGCAGCAAGTGTTTGTGTTTTAAATGTAGAACGGTACTACCAAAGCAAGGTCTCGGACAGGAAGATATAATTTTCATTAGCGTTATACGGAGCATATATATATATATATAAGGGTAAGTTAATTTATAGCTGGGGTCTGACTGCTCATTTATGTTTTCAGCTTTCTAGAAAATTATCACATATTAAATGTGTCTGACAATGTTTTTAAAAAGCACAGATTTTTACAAGGCTTAAATCATAACATTGTTTCGAATGTTACTATAGACTGAGCTCTATTTTTACCCAGAATTCCTTGTGGCTTCCAGGGTCCCCCAGGCAGGCGTGAATGCTGATTGGCCGAGCTCTGTCCATTTCACCTTTCAGCTATACCGTTTCCCTCCTGTCACCACCCAGCGCCTCCAGCTCCTGGAGCCCGAGCCTAAGCCCCGGCCTGATTACCCCTGTGTCCTCTCGCTTATCAACAAGGACGGCACACTCAGCTCAGGTGAGATTAGCGTCCGCACGCCCCCGCCAGGGGAGCCCCTCTCTGGCTTCTTTAACACCACCGTCTGTGTAGCTCTCTGGCAGAGATCTTGTCATGAATTATCTCATCGTGTTTTAGCAAGATGGGATTGGACGTGATATATTTTGAGCATCTGGTGCTGGCAGGTATCTCGTTCCATTCAGTGCAAAACGAATGCAGAGGGTGGTGATGTCATTTAGTGCAGTGCTTTTAAATCCTGGTCCTGGAGAATTAGACCGAGATATATATTACACCTAGATACGTTACTGTAATTGTACAGCTCGTGTGTAATCAGTCCCTCATTAGATGAAATCAGGTGATGATGAAACTCCACACACATCCATATAGCGGCTGAAGTCACGGAGGAGAAATGGGAAGCCAAACCTGTGTCTTCTAACCAGCTCACCCTATAAACTACTTTTTTACCAACAAAACAAATCTTCATTCTTTTTACTGCTTTGCTGTTTGTTTGCATTGATTCTAATGTTCACTTGTGTTTTTGCTTCAGAAATAAACTGTTCAAATAAATGGCTTTAAACTATGAAGATAGGTGCAAGACTTTTGCACAGTACTGTGTGTATATATATATATATATACAGTACTGTGCAAAAGTCTTGCACCTATCTTCATAGTATATAAATATGAAGGTGTTTTTTAATAATAATATACTGTATTTCTGTAAACGTATAATGTAATTCTGTATTTGTTGTAATCGTTGTCAAGTTTCCTGCCTTGAGATTTGATCATCACATTTGGAATCCTGTTAAAACACAGTGGCATTTTGATGAATGGTTGATCTGTATATTTTCTACTTTACTCTCTGAGATGCAGCGTAAAGCCTATCTGCCTGTTTCAGAATTTGAAATGCTGGAACCTGGAGTGGTTAACAGTTAAGTAACTATGCACACCCCTAATATTAACCACACATCACACGTGCACACATGGAGCAGCCCGCGGCTATGAGAAGCAAACAGGGAGCAGTGTAGTGGGGTGGGACCTTGCTGAAGGGGGTACCTCAGTGGTGCACAGGCTGGGACTTATACTTTGTATGCGTAAAGTCACACCGTTAAGGTGATGTTAGCTTAGTGGCAAATGCCAATCTGGTTAGTATCGACCCTAGTCCAGCTCAGTTACATAGCTTTTTAAACTGGAATCTCATCTTTCTGAAGTGTGTTTCACACTGGGCTAAACAGGTTATTTGCCAGTGTTGTGTAAGATAAATAGATTAGATACGATGTGAGTAAAACATGGATAAGTCAATTAGTTGAGTAGCTGTAAGAGATGTGTTCGAGCAGGGAAAACAATTACATTTACAGCCTTTGGCAGAAGCTCTTATGCAGTGTGTCATACATGGATGCTTTTTAAAAGCCTGTCACACCAGTAAACCTAGACTTACGTTAAGAGCTGCTGGTCAACCAAGATTCTACCCGAGCTGATGCGTAGTGTAGTTAATAGTAAGAAAGTCTGTTTGTTATGTTGGGACATGTAGGCATTGTCCTGAGTGCTCTGTGAAGAGATATGTCTCTGTAGTTCTAACTACTTTGCAGCTAGAGCCAAGTACAGTTGTCCCACCGTGCGATGTAGAGGTGGCAGGTGTGGCTGGCTTGGTGCCTGGGAAACCCCGGACTCTCACCAGTAATTTGGTGAAGGCTCTTGGGTTTGTGCTCAGGGTCTCCCTTTCTCTCCCCCCTCTTCTTGTGTTTCCAGCACACAGGTACACATCTACTGGGTTTTTCCCTCTGTCCTAACTTGAGTCCGTCTGTGGTCCGTGATAGCAGCACAGGTACACAGAGAGCCCCCTTCCTCTGGCTCCCTGGAGAGTGCACCCTAGGTGAGGCCAGGAGGCGTGGATTGCCCATACTCACTCCTCGTGTTGGGGTCCTGTACATTAGCAGCAGGAGTGCCGACCGTATGCCTGGAGTGCTGCGGCCAGTGGGAGGCGGATTCCCAAGAAGGGCCCGTCTGGCCAGAGAGTTCATATCTGGTTCAAGCGGGGTCCTGTATGTGTCTAGGTTCAGCTGTTGTGGCCACACACCTGCTTCTAGAGGCCCATTGCCCTTTCCCTTAAGCCCAGCTTATATTTTTGGTGCAGGGCCTCCTAACTCGTCTAGTTTTGCAACATACCCCTTCCCTTTTCCCAGTGGCACAATCTGTAATGCTTCTGCCTCGTATACATGCCATTGCAGGTTCGAGCCCCGGGTGGGGAGTCCATGTCCCTTAGCTCCCCCTTGGATTTGGGTCTCGATCTGACACCTAGCGTCAGCGACCTCGCCAGGGTGTTACACAGGGTGGAAAAACTGAGAAGAGCCTTGATGCCTGTCATTGGTTTTTGAGAAGGGGCGATGAGGATGATGCTTTAAGAGAGCAAGCTGTGATTCATGGTTTAGATAAACAGGGGCTGGACCATTTTTGGCTTTGTAATCAATCATCAGTGTTTTAAATCTGATGCAGGCACCACAGGCAGCCATGAAGGGTTTATAGCAGTGGGGTGGTGTGTAAGAATTTTGGTGTATTAAAGGCCAAACGTGCTGTTTGTAGACATCACAGATGTAGTTAAACTGAGCATAGAAATACAGCATAGAATCTGAGTAAAACCGCCTTTACCTGCTTGATATATATTTAGCACAGTATAGAGCTTCCTCAAGCCACTTCACTTTGAAGCTGTGTTTCACACATGAGCAGTGTTTTAACAGAACGTCCGCTTTCATGAAGGATAGGAAATGAGCAGTTAATGTCAGCTTTTGGCCACAGTCCAGGCACTGCTCTTCAAACACAGCGGACCTTCCTAAGAGCAGGGAGCTGATGCCGAGCAACTTACTGCTGCCCATGCTGTTGGTGAGACATCCGATCTGGCGCAGCAGGGCCATTCTCCTGCCAAAAACACTCATTAACTTCCCCCTTATGTGGCTGCCTTTTTTTTTTCGTTTTGTTTTAACCGTGACCCACAAATCAACAGATCCTGCAATGAAATTCCACTTTTGTTTTTCCTTAGTTATTAGGAGCAGTGATATTTGTGGGCCTGTCTGCCACGTGCATTTGGCAGTTCAACCTTTTCGGAGTAATGAATGGGTATAGAGTGCTTCCGAAAACTGTGCCAACCTCAGCGCTATTATTCAGTGCATGTGCTTGTGTGGATGCTAAGCTTTGTGGCACTGAACAATAACGCTCGCAATACACTGATCATTTATGGAGCTACTCAGGCCCCTGAACTCTCATCTCTCTCTCTCTCTCTCTCTCTCTCTCTCTCTCTCTTTTTCCCCTTTTCCCCCTCGTCTATTTTCCCTGCTCTAACACGTAGGGCCACTTACCTAAAATGCCTTGATTAAGGGTTTATATGTAAATTCTGTCTCTGTCTGTCTTTCTCTTTCTCCTCCTCTTCCTCTCTCTTCCGTTCTCTCCCTGTCTCTCACGCACTCTCTCTCTCCCCCCTCCCCTCTCTCTCGATGTGCACAGTTATCCCAACAGTTCACTGTCTGACTTCTGAGAGAGTTAATGGTGCGAGCAGTGAGAGGCGATGGAGAAATGGAGGCAGGCAGCAGGACAAAGAAAAGAACATGTGGGACAGAGAAACAGTGGGAAAGAGAAAGATGCACGGCAATTGAGGTGCTGGGGGCGTGGGGGGGGGGGGGGGTTACTCAGCTGTTAAAAATGCTCTTACTTGCAGCCTCCTGCCTGAGAAGAAGCTTTTTGAGTGGACATGATATGATATGATCCAGAAAAGACATATATCTCTAGCAGCAGCAGTGCAAAGAGCAGCCCCCCAGAGTCCCACCGCCCACTCAGCCTGTGCAGTTTTTACCACTTCATAACCAATAATAGCTAACAGCATGTATTTAAATATTAGAAAGTAGACCTCAATGTTTCGTTTTACCTTTTATTGGCTTAAACGTCAATATATTGAATAGAACGTTTTCATTGAAAATGAGCTTTAAGATAAAGTTTATCAAGGTAATGTGGGGGATTTTAAAGCAAAGGAGAGGCAGCAGGATAGAAGGCAACATTGGGATCCCAATCACAATTCCAATTCACAATTATTATCAAATAATATCTCCTGTGGGGATTTTAGGTTAAGACTTGTTTCTTAGTGACAGAAACACACGTTGTTACCTGCTGGAGCACAACTCGCAGTTGCGCTGATAGGAGGCATGATTTCTTAAAAAACAATCAACTTACAGAGCAGTGCACCATGCAGGTTTTAGCTTCAATATCAGCACAGTGTGATTCTGAACTTTCATCATTGTAGCTTACTGCCTGCACTTCTAATTCTGTCATCATGATACAGTGAAGAACTCCTCATCATGAGCTTTAATTATCAACCACCTACTTAATATTGTGTAGATCATCTTTAGCTCTTCCATGTTGAGGCATAGACCACAAAACCTCTGAAGGGGTGCGGCAGTATCTGGCAGCACCTTTAAGTCCCGTAAGTTGTGAAGTGGGACCTCCATGGATTGAACTAGTTTGGCCATCGCATCCCACAGATACTTGATCAGATTAAGATGTGGGGAATTTAAAGGACAAGTCTTGAACTTTTTGACTTTTTACCATGTTTCTCAAACCACACTACATACCTACTCACCCACCTACCCACCTACCTACCAACCACCCAAAACACCCACCCATCTACCCACCCCCTTACATACCTACCTACCAACCACCCGACCAACCAACCTGCCAAAACAACCACCCTCCCACCTACCCACCCCCTTACATATGTACCTACCAACCACCCGACCAACCAACCTGCCAAAACAACCACCCTCCCACCTACATACCCACCTACCTACCTACCAGTCAGTCAGTCAGTCAGTCAGTCAATCAATTAATCAATCAATCAATCAATCAGTCAAAACACTCATTATCTTCCCCCTTATGTTGCTGCTTTTTGTTTTGTTTTGTTTTAACCGTGACCCACAAATCAACAGATCCTGCAATGAAAATCCACTTTTGTTTTTCCTTAGTTATTAGGAACAGTGATATTTGGGGGCCTGTCTGCCACATGCATTTGGCAGTTCAACCTTTTTCGGAGTAACCTACCTACCAACCACCCTAAACATCCACCCACCTACCCACCCCCTTACATACGTACCTACCAACCACCCAACCAACCAACCAGCCAAAACATCCA
>JBBPDA010000019.1:15574957-15587855 GCA_037974385.1 Arnoldichthys spilopterus
GTACATAATATTGTGAAAAGATTCAGGGAATCCGGATAAATCTGTGCCTGTGGGACAAGCCCGGAAACATTAGAACCAGAGCTGACTAGCTTGTGGATCCACATGCTTACATAACCAAGCAAAATCAAGGAAAGCAGACTGGAAAGTTTTTTTCAGCTTATTAGCTTCACTGTTCTTAAGCCTAGAGAAACTGTGGTGTGTAAATGAAGGAATAAAAAACACACCTTAAATTGCTGCCTTTGTTTATTTATATATACTATATTTACTTCTTGTTTTCCTCCACATCTGTTGGAGTTCACCCATTTGACATCATCTACCTAACACACATTGCACATCTGATTAATGCAAAGTGATTTTTTTTAAAAATGCTTTCTGAGTTCTGAATACATCACAGTATGCCACAGTAAGTGCCGCCTGAGGGCAGTGCCTATCTAATGGTTTGAATCTCGCCCTTGTGAACAGAAGGTCACAGGTTCAAGTCCTTATTTTGGGGCAATGGTGGTATAATGTTTAGGGAGTTACCTGAAGGTCGCTGGTTCAAATCCCAGACCAGTACAAGGTACCAAGCACTGCTCCCTGGGTGCTGCCTACGTCAGCTGCCCCACTGCTCCTACATGAATGGGTTAAATGCAGAGGTCACATTTCATTGTGGTGTGGTGTGTTCACAATGACAAATAATCAGTCATCTCTGTTTTTTTGTATGTGAGATTAATGAAGACTAAAAGAATAGTGTGTGATTGTTGTATGAACTCCTATTAAAGCTTTACCTGTGAGTAGAACTATGCTAAAGTCTTCAGTTGCAGTTGTTCTCTGTCTCCTGAATCTAATGGGTGTATGAATGCTTTAGCTATTAGCATTAATTCTGACTATTGTAAGCATCGAAAGATGGTTATTTGGTGTGTGAAAAGTGCCTCTACCTAATTATTATCATTTCCAGGCATAGAACTTTTTCCAACTATTCAAAATCAGAAGTATAATCTGTACAGGAGTGTATTCTTCTGTTCAACACTCCTACTCTGGGATGCATAATGAATATCGCCCCTGGCTGAGAGTTCTGCTATTATCAATAATGATCACCTGCATCAACTTTCAGCTCAAGGTGAATCACAAAAAAAGAAATAGGCAAGCCACGGTAAACATAAGTGTCAAGCATGAGAAGAAATAGCTAAACATATACATTAGTTAAAGTCTGTGAATGCAAAACAAGAAATGGAAGAAAGAGAGGGGAGTGGGAATGAACTGAGAAATGCATGAGTGCATTAGTAGCATCAGCAGCTTTGATAGTAGAGTGTATAAGCATCTTCAGCTAGAGGAAAAGCTGTGGAGTCATTACCTTCTGTTGTGTTTGTGCCCAGCATTTGTTGCGACAGGGTCGATCCGCAGTCCAGGTGAGTCACGAGCTGGAAGTCATTACCACTGAGTACCTGCAGGACACCAGCCTGGTCAGTGAGCATGTAAGTGGGCACGCAGCCATCCCAGCCATCAACGTCTACACCACCGTCAAAGGCAGGCTGCACATACGACTCGGCAACATAGGTAAGCAGCCTGGCGTTTCTGCTGTTTTCTTACTTCCAGCTTTACATTAGTGTCTTTATTTGAATGTTCTTTTTATTTCCTCATATTTCAAGTAATAATGGCAGTAATAGCAAAAACTAGAGCGTGTTCCATGTACAACCACATACACTTAGAATAAAGCATACACTCAAAAAACAACCTAACATTAAAAAAAAGAACATTAATTTTACTTATGGCAAATGAAAATTATTAGAAAACCTAAAACACATTATTAAAAAACATAAGTCTCTTTCGTGAATCCAGCCCTGAGAGAGCTGAGTCTTTGGGATATGAGTCATTGTTTGACCTCAAATCTCTGGGGTTCAAGTCCCAGTCAGCTCTCTGGGGTTCAAGTCCCAGTCAGCTCTCTGGGGTTCAAGTCCCAGTCAGCTCTCTGGGGTTCAAGTCCAAGTCAGTTCTCTGGGGTTCAAGTCCTAGTTGAGCCTCAGATCTCGGAGGTCTGTCAGAGTCGGTCATAAGTCTCTGAGAAGCTAGTCAGAGTTGAGTCTCTGAGGTGCGAGTCTTGAGTTGAGTCTTAAGCCTCTAGGGTGTAAGCCCATGTCAAGTCTCAGGTTTTCTGAGGTCAGAGTTTGTGGTATCGAGTCACTGACTTGCTGAGAGACACTTTACAGAGCAGCCAAGGCTGGAGCCGCTCAAGCATGTTGTCAATGTGGAGACATGCTGGCTTGACTGAATAAAGAATGAATGAGAAAATACTAGTGATAGTTTAAATCAATGGTGAATGTGTATTTAGGAGGGGCCCTAAGACATGTTACACCAGCGACAGCCCTGACTGCAAGTAATCTAGCTAGAATAAAAAACATATTGGAGATAGAAGTGTCGTTTTCTATTATTTCAGCTAGATTAACTGACAACGAAGTTCACTGTTGCCCTGTCTAGCTATACTCACAATCCAAATTATATGCCAACAAACCGTTTTATTTCTTTATATCTATTTTTTGACCATTTTCCTTTACAGGCCACATTCACTTTGTTCTATCCATCAGACTGAAGTTTTTTTTTCTTTAATGAAAGGTTTGTTATTTGAAGCTGTATTAAACCTGCAAGCTGTAGGAGAATGACATTGCAGTAATGACTGTGCATGACCGTAGCAAAACTGACAGTCAGAATCACACAGCTGGAAACGAAACGTTGAAATCCTTTACGACATTAAGGTCCTAACTTCATCAGTTTTGTTCCTTTTTTTTTTTCTCTCAGGCTGAATTTTCACAAGTCTTGGGTCTCAAGTTCAGGGTGAGTCAGAGTAGAGTCAGGTGTCAGTCAGCACGCAACTTAAATGTCCATTTCCGACCCAGTTTAATGACCAATGTCAGCGTTCCAGTGTCAGTTACTGAAGACTACAGCAGGCAAAACATAAAAGCAGCAATTTCAGGGGCCCAAGCACCATATAATAAAGATGCAAGCCAAGCTATGGACATGGTATTGTAACAGTACTGATGATTATGGATGCGAATGGTGCTCTTGCTTATAATGGTATTGCTCATCAACATCTGACCACCTTAACCACTTTGACCATAAGGTTGAGAGTTTAAGCATATTTGTGGCATAGTATTTACTATTTACTTGGTAGTTAGTAATTAATACTTGAGTTTAATAACAATAATGTGTCTAGGATTCAAGAGCTTGAGTTTACATTGCTGTCCCTTGGATGCAAATTTGTCTGTTATCAATCTTCATCTGTAAAGGAGAGAATTAGTAGGCCATCTACTGCTTAAAACCTCACTTACAAGCAATGTGCCAGCAATGACAATAATCTGATGTGAAATTTAATGCACCTTCTAAGTTATGACCTCATTGTGAGATTACAAATGGATTGAAGTGAACAGCATTATCAAGCTCTTTGTCTGACACTAGGAGAACTGATACATGGTGTTTGGTGTGAACGAGACCATTATGCCGAGATCTTGCTGTGAGTTTGACAGGCCGAGACAAAAACGCACAATAAATCCTAGCAATGTGAAAGGTGTGTGTATAACTTTTTCAAAGACATAAAAAAAATCATAACAAACCAGTTGGAATGATTACAGGGGTGACATTAATCACTGTAACTGTTTTTAAAGCAGCAGCGCCCCACAGCATTTGTTTTGACAGCTTAGTAAATATGAACAAGTTGCTCTTTCATGCAGGAGTTCGGATTGTCCTCCACTTTCCAAAAGCTCGGCAGAGTCGACGTCATACACAGGTCCGTTTTACGTTTATCTTCTGAAGCGCGATTAAAAATAAAACCCAGCTAAAACAGTCAGATACCAATCAGCCTGTCTCGCTGTCTCTAGCTCTTTGCACCCGCAATCAATTAACTCCTCCAAAATTCATGAATCAGGAGAGCTCAGGCCTCCTTTGTGCCATCGTTTTATCCGGGCTTAATGCTTTTGTCCATCCTATTTGTTTCCTAATGAGGAATGGTCATTAGGCTGTTTGAGCACCAGATCCGGTATTTATCAGCTCAAAGACTGATGGAGATTTTTATCGCTGTGACGACACACGTCCCAGACTCCTCGAGGTCAAGGCTAAAGCAATTACCAGACAAAGGGGGGGGTGCAACAACAGAAGCTTGAAAGAAAGAAAGAAGTGGTCCTGTTGTCCCTGGGTTGATATCAGCATAATCTCCTCGCCTCATGCTAAGGGTCTACTTTTCTTTGCAAAGTGCTAATGTGTTAATCAGCGTCCTAATTACATTCCATCACATTTAGATTGGGTGAAATGGCCTGAGTGTTTCCTGCTGGGTGATGATGCTCCCTGTGCGACTGTTTGACTGCCCTGCATTTTTAAGAGTTTTTGACTTGGATGGATGGCTGATGGATCGTTCTCTTTCGGGAATGAATGAGGTTCTGCATTAATTGGCCCCATGCTGATCGGCATATTGCCGTTTGTGAAAATGAAACGAGGAGAAACCTAATCAAATCCTCTTTAATTAATTTTGGCTCGATGCCAACAGGCAGGCGAATAATTCAACAACGGCAAATCCCTCAAAAACAGAAACGGGTGACTAAATTAAAGAAGAATGGGATAAACAAATGCGCGCCGACTGGATTTTGAGAGTTGTATAGTTTAATGAGCTATCGCGGCAGCAACAGGCTGCTTCACCTGCGTTAGGCACAGGCGGTCTTTTTGCGGCACTGCAGAGTTAAATGCAGGCAGATGGAGGAAATGAAGATTAGGATTTCTTACTTCTGCCTGCCTTTGGCTCCTCCAGCGCTCAGCTGCAGACGCTTGATAAGCAGGGCAAACTCTAAGCTGGAAGAGTTGAGAGAGAACTAGCGGTAGAGGGGGAGATTGAGATTGAAGGAGGGCTTGTATGTAAAAATCACATTTGCGCAATAATTGGTCGTAAGATGTGCCCTATCTCCGCTTTGACAGGAGGAATTACAGAACAATGGCGTACATTTGGAGTGAAGGCGATGTGGATTTCTCTGTCTGGGTGAAAACAATGCCACATTTGTAAGATAAGAAATGAGTGTGCCTTCTTAAAAAAAACCCACTTTGCTCTGTATTTTAGATTAAAAGAAAATGACACATGAACTAGAGGAGCATATTTATGAATCTGCAGGAGGGAGCTGAGGGGGGCTGGTGGGGTCTTTGGGCGCAGAGGGGGTGCTAGAAACTTACCAAATCTAAATAAAGCCTAAAGAGTTGTCCATCCTAGTCTGACTGACCTGACACACATTGTCTTGTTTTGCCTTCAGCCTCGATATGGACGTCTAAGCTCGAACCAACCCAACACGAATAGCTGGATCCCCAAATATTTGAAACTCTAGTGTGGCTCTAGGCTCTTTCGCTTCCGATGATAATAAAACACGTCTTCTGTGTCATTTGAGTGCGTAGAGTTTTAATGCAGTGCTAACTATACTGCACTTGAGCACACACTACACTTTGTACCCGTAGGACTTCAATAAATAATGGACTGTTATGATTTAAAATTTATACCAGTGAAATGCCATTAATAAGCAAAGATATGGGCTAATATTGCGTTCCACATTGTCAGTCTGGCAAACTGCCATTTCTAGGAATGACCTAAAAACAGAGTCTCTTCATTCATTGGATTTCATTTCTACAGATAGCCATGCTCTTTGTGCCAGAATCCACCTAATCAGTATTTTTAGATTGTAGTCAAAACACCAAGATGTGGAACTATATGACCTTGATCATTCCTTTACTATCTGCATCTAAATGACCAATATGAGCCAAGTCATAGTACATGAGGCCACACTGTACGGTGATAAATCTATCTAAACATGCCTACAAGGTTTAAATACAAGACCTCTCTACAAGCACAAGTCATGTCCCTATTCGTCTTCTTTTGCACATGCCAAAAAAGGTGGTATTATTATTATATGCTCTACCTTTGATACATTTGTCAAACATCTGTATTAAATTGCCTTTTTGAATTGAGATTATGCTGAATAAAATCCTTATTGAGTGTCATTGCAGATGGAATTGCCTTTTTTCTTCCATGACTTATTGATGTGGAACATGAAAAATGTATTGTATTTGAAAGAATAAGGTAATGGACAACCTTTAGAGTCCCCAGTACTGTATTCTTTATTTCAAAACCAATATTGAATTTGTGCTTAGCATGTCCTATTCAGAATCTCATAAAAGAGGTATGAACAGCAGATGTCATTAATACCCGAACGCAAGAGTTACACTGGACAGATCTTTTTCTTTTCAAAGCATTTCATTGTTACATTTTTCTTACCCATGAGAGGACATAACAGCAACAGCAAGCAGGTTCTGCTGCTGATACTGAAGGTGGGTGGAAGTCATCTTTCGGGTTATAAGGGCACGTTTTAGGTGAGTTGTTTTGTTGTGCGGCTGCCTTCGTTACCTGAAGTTCCACGTTAAACAATAGAATATTCCCTCAAGATTATTTTAAGCTACAATTCAGTAAAATTCAGTTTCATTCAGTGTATATAGGGGCAGTGGTGGCCTAGTGAGCTGAAGGTTGTAGGTTCAAGTCCTGGCTTAGGCACTACTGAGGTACCCTTGAGCAAGGTACCATCCCACTACTCTGCTCCACGTCTTGAAAGTCGCTTTGGATAAAAGCGTCAGCCAAATGAATAAATGTAAATGAAAAATCCTATAAATCCAACAGCACCTAAAAACTGAAGTATCAATCAAACAACTAAAAAGGTAAAAGTACTGTATTGGACAAATTTAGAAGCATAGTGCAAAAAACCTACAACAAATATTTTACAAGTTATAACAATCACTGTGGACTCTGACGCAAGTGGCCTTAATCATGGACAGCTGCAATGTTAGCTCACCTCCTCAATTTCATAGCATATATTACTCATCAGGTCCAAATGACCACTCCTTTTCTAAGGAAATGGCACTTCCATGCACAAGTTGGACCTAGCACAAGATTCTGTGACCTTTCAAAACCGAAGAAGAGTTAAACCAGTTGCATTTCTTTAATATTGGGAGTTTGACAAGTGTGAAGTAGGGGGGAAAAGGCCAGAATGAAAATGTCACAACTCTGGGACATATAAAGGAAAAATGAAAATCAGCGTGAAATCAGAATGACCTTATTACCTTGTTAGGGTAAAAAAAGAAAAAAAGAAAAAGTTTTTTGTTTCATTTGGAAATGAGTCACGGTGCAGAAAAAAATGCATTAAAATTCCCACATTCACATTAAAGCAGTGGAGAACCACACTCCTGCAGATCTACTCATTAGATCTACCTTCCAGCCATGATTCATTTCATTACTGTCTTCAGAAGTCCTTGGTCAACTGAACGAGGCGAGTTAGATTTGGGTTAGGGAAACAAATAGTATTACACATTCCACACCAGAAAATTTAGGCCAGTATAGTTGCAATGCGTTTACATAACCAGTGCCATGCTCTGAATCTGTCAAAATAAGATCTATAGGGACATACAAGCAGGGTTAAAAGTCTGTACAGTTATAAATGGAACAGTTACATGCCTATGAGTACGATATCAGCACTGCTCCTCAGTAGAAATGCAAAGCCATTCATACCTGGAAAGTTGTAGAGTGCTGTGCATTGGCCAATGGGAGCGGACAGCTCCTCTTCCTCGAAGTCATCGTCAAACTCTGCGTAAATGGCCTGGGAGGCATCAGGTGTGCTCTCATCAGAGTGAGCTCCATCAGGACTAGAAGGAGAGAAATTAGAGAACTAGAGCAGTGAAGTATCCTGAAAATACCAGAAAACAGCTACACTCACAGAATGTAAAACCTAAATGGTGATGTAGCGAGGCCTGGAGACTATACTGGAAATAACACACCTGATGGTTTGAAATGAACAACTTTCCTCTAATTTGTCACTGTTCTCACATATTTCATATTTTTAATATCATTTATATTAAATTATTAAACAACATGGCTACAGAAAACCCGTTTCTCTAATACGGACCCACTGAAATCTCGTTGTGTTGCCTTTGTTTGTCTATTACCAGAGTGAACATTTCGCTTCAGTGCAATTAATTACTAACCTAATGTCCCCAGCCTAACACTGTACGCCAGCTTGCCATTTATTACCTTAAGGCAACACAGGAGATAAGAGAACTAGTATCTACAGCACAAACACCACCAAGACTTCTCTCCCATGATCTTGCAGCAATTCACATATTTAAATAAAGAGCCTAATACACATTTTTCATCAATTTCACTTTTTCCCCCTCACTGAAATCCACTGCAGACACCAGTGTGCTAGTAAAACGAGTAATAATTCATGTTTACATGGCCATTTTCAAGCTGTTTTTGTTACTGCGCTTCTAAAGTGAAGAGATGTAAATGAAGTCTGTTCTGATTGGCTGTATTGTGGCTCCTTATAACTTTACCATGAGTGGCCTAAACTGCTGCAGGCTTAGTTGACCGATATATGGGCAGTGGTGGCCTAGTGGTTAGGACATTGCCCTTGTGAACTGAAGGTCACAGGTTCAAGTCCCGGCGCAGACACCACTGAGCAACTTGCCGTCCTGCTACACTGCTCCCTGTGTGCACATGTGAGGAGTTAAATGCAGAGGTCACATTTCGTTATGGTGCATGAGTGTGTTCACAATGACAAATACGGTATAAGAACATATAAAAAATGTCTACAAGCTGCATACAACCGCACCCACATGGCACATCGTACCACATGTGCTGGACCTCACAAGGATAATGTATATTGTGTATACAGCATCCTGTGTACAATAGAGTACGTCATACATTGCGTCAAATGCACCTTAAGTTTGTATAGTGTCGAATATGTTTCATATTGTACATATTGGTTGTTTGTTTGATACTAGAAAAACACCATCGGCCGGAAAAACAAATTCCTTGTGTGTGGAAACATACTTGGCCAAATAAACGGATTCTGATCCTGAAATAGTCACTTTTATATATGTAACTGTACTGATTTGTTTTTGTGAAATCACAAAAAATGATCATTTCTAAACAGGCTGTTTTTGCAGCACGGTTTCCATGGTGTTTGCCAGCTTGCTGGTCAACATCAGAATTGCCGGTGATTAACTTGGTGAGATGAAGCGGTCTGCCGCTTCGTTTTTATTGTTTTGCATTGCTTGGAGTCCTGCCAACCGCCAAGCACTGATAACCCCTCCCCCACACTATTGAACCTGAACTTTGTTTAAAACAAACATGCAAGTTCCAGATATGGTTATCGCATATGTGTGTGCTCTGGAGCGTCTGGAAGATAGGACTGACCTGTATACACTGTTGCCGCTATTGTTGTTCAGTGAGTGAGTGGAGTAGCGGAGTGGGTCTCCTCGACCGCCAGCTCCTGCGAGCCAGGACTAAAACACAGACATGACTGTGAGGACAACGGTTTGTGCCTGGATTAGTGCAGGAAAAGGGTATTAGATGTGGGTTTAGCAGCACCTCGTATTTGTTGAGCTCTCCCCGAAGCCGCTCAATGTTGTGGGTAGTCTGGGTGATTTGGGGGGCCAAGCTGGCAGGATCGCCCATCTGAGGGTTCTTCTCGTACACGTCTTTCATCTTCCCAAGAGCCTCACTGCACAGAGACAACAGAGAAAAGGAATAAATAAAAAAAGACTGTGATGTAGTAATTAATTAAAATAAATAAGGAAGATTAAAAATAAATACATTTACACTAGGGCTGAACGATTTGGGGAAAATAATTGTGATTTATTTTACCAGCATTTCCGTTAAAATTCATATTCGATTGTCTTTTTTCCTGACATGAGGCTAAATATAATGTGCCAGACGACCAATTCAAAAGCTCCACATCCTTCCCTAATTAAAACTTCTGAATAATGTTTGACAGTGTAGAACTGAATTAAAATTGCAGCCCTTGCAATTTGAAAATTTCAAATTGCAATTTTAATATAAAAGTGATTATTCTTATTTCCCAATTTTCCCCTTTGCTGAAATGTAGTCTGTCGATCCAAAAAAAATGGGGCTGGCTGAAGTTAAACTTGGCAAGTAATGTTAAAACGATTGTCAACATTTTGACATGATCAGCCCTGGTATGTTTTGTCTGAATTTTGCTTCTTTAGTTAAGAGCTACAGCATCGCTAACATTGCTAACATTGCTAACATTGCTAATGATCACTAAAAATTCATTAGTCACAATATTTTCCACACACACTAAAACTTCTCGCAGTCTGCTCACATGGACAAAGCTTCACAGAGAAGATAAATGCAGTGCTTTCAGATAACAGGAATGCTGATCAGTTTTTGTGACAAGGAACCTCATAAATATATCTGATCCAAGGTCACTCCTTAAGACTGCTTTGTGAATACCAGTCCTGACTGTGTAAAATGACGAGCAGTGAAATTGTGTTTTCTTTTTTAAGTCAATATCATATCCTCAACCACACCAAGTTGGTGCCACCTTAGGCCTAGTCCACACGGGCGTTCAAATCTTGCTAATGCTTTTTGAGGGATGTAGGTATCAGATTTCAGTATGACGTTACATTCGCGTTCCTTTCTCTGCGTTTAACTCCAACCTGTAGCCCAGTCTGTAATTCTCCATGTTACCTGTGGGGGGCAGTAATTAGGTAGTCCAGAGTTTTTTTTAACCTGTGATGTTTCAAACTGCAGGAACAGAACGATTATAGTTCACAGAAATCTTTTTTAGGGATTTTTTTCTTGCCCATTTCAGCCTAGGTACTTTCTCGCACTAGATGAAACACGAGTGACATAAGTGAACGCGATTGGTCCTGTTTTAGGTGTTTGGCCACCATTTCTAAACTGTGTAAAACATTTTAGCTCTTAGCGCTAGGAAGTGGAGAAAAAACAAATGGAGCAACAGTGAAGTGCAGGATTTATTGAGCTGATATGCAACAGAGGGAATGAAACCAGGTTGAGGTGCATTCAAGCTCTCCGATCACAGAATTCTACTTCTTCTGTTAATGTGGTCGCTATACTAACCACCCTCGGGGGCTCATGTCACTTCAGCATTCCTCTTGGCAGTGTGAAAGCAAACAGAAAAAAAGCCCCTGAAGGCACTTAGTTCTCAGGGGAGCTCCCTGGTGGGTAGTTCCTCTAAAAAGGTTCCCAGAAGTGTCTGGTGTGAAAGCACCTATTGAGATCTACTTCAACCTGGCCTTGCTCAGTCGACTACATCTGGGTTAAGTGGAGAATTGTGTACATTAGATTTTTTTTGACAAACCACTGTCCATTTTTAAACACCTTACTTCTAAATTTTCCTCTCAATTATTTCTATTATTTTTATAATTCTATTATACTTTTATTACTTTATTTATGTTATTTATTTTACTGTGCAATTTTGTGAAGGTTCTTTGTCCAAGAATGTAATTGCTGGTAATGATGTTCCATTGTCACCTGTATACGTTAATATTAAGTTGAACTTCACACAGTTGCAGAAACCACATAAGCAAGTGCATGTGTACTTGTGCATTAGACATGCAGTGCACAATTAGTGCACAGTGTTAATTAGTGATTTCCATTACTTGTTCGCTACATCAGTCGCGTAGCTCCAGTGCATTTGAACCAATCTCCGACTCTGCTGATCGTCTACATTGAGGGTACGTGGTGAGCGAGTTCCTCCCAAACTCTCAGACATCTACTCCTCTGAATCTCCATGGAGACCGTGAGCTGCAATGAACCCCCCCCCACCCCCCGACCCCACCAACTCTGGGGATCTTGCAGCGGCTAGTTGTCATAGCGATGGTTGCCAGGGCGATGCCGCGACTCCGCTCACCTCTGATCCAGCTCCTTCTGCAGTTCCTTGCTTATGTCATCAATTTTCTGCTGTAGTCGCTTCCTGCGCTGCTCCGGCGGGAGGTGGCCAAAGTCCTCGGTGGCAGCCGGCTGAGGAGATGGGAGTGGAGATAATGTTACTGGCACAGAGCAAACACACAGCGGATTAAAACCATCCACACATGCTGTCCGGCACCCGAAGCACAGCGTTACACGAGATCTGGAATAGTAAAGGGGAGGAAACTGACAGTGAAAATTCACCCTCCATTTAAGAGTGCACAAACAGAACATTTACCACCAAGGGAATGCATCGTTTTCAGTTGCTGGAGTGAACAAAAAGCTGTTCTGCTTTTTAACCCCATATCTTCCATTCCGTCCCAGGAGATTTAAAATGCAACTGGGATTTTACAGCTGTAGTTTTAAATACAAGCCAGAAGCCTCGTGTCTGAATGTCTGGGCGTGTGTAATTGCCCGTTTCCTGTTTGTTCTATGAACTTGTGGAATTTATAATCTAAAGCACTACTGTGCTGCACGACTGTGATAAAACTGAAAGGAGCTTGTTGGGGAGCTCAGACTGTTCAGAAAGGTGATTTAGATATGACTGGAGCACCTACATGTTTAGAATGATTTAGCTTTTAACAACTAACGTTTAGGGCTGCCCCCTAAAATTGGTCGGTTAGTCCCAAAGAAAAAAAACCTTTGACCTCCATTCAGGGGCTGATCATGGTCATTAAATAGTTATTATACCTCTTTGTTTGATCCTCCACACAGCATCGTACTCTACCTGGATCATTTTTATAAGCAGAACATTCCGTCTGCCTGATTCCACCTACATAGTCTAGCACGGCGGAAACACAAGTATGAGGAAAGAATGACCAGGAAGTCAACAAAACCAGGCAGACAAAACTCTCTCCATCTGAGAAGCTTCTGGTACAGTGTGAATTCATGCAGAAGACAGAACAGAACCTTGCTACAGTACCAAACCTGAGTCTGGTGGAATCCTGGAGACTGTGGGGCAGGAAATAATCCAAAGTGTGGGGAATTTTGAGCATGTAAATGACCATCCACATGAAGGTGACATGCAAAGTCAAATTGTGTGTGCGCGCACACTTGTAAAATGTATATTTTGTTTGTAGTTGTATGTTAAGTACAAATTTCACAAAGCATTTATACATATAT
>JBBPDA010000019.1:15622015-15641770 GCA_037974385.1 Arnoldichthys spilopterus
TTTAGCATAGTTCTTGCTTAAATATACTTTTTGTGTGTATTTTTAATCTATGGCAAAGCCATATGTGCAGAGTGTTGTTTGCAAAAAAAACAAACGCACAAAAATGCTGTGATATTTTTCAAAAGTGTAATTAAAACAAAAACATGTTAATTAACATAAACCTCTAACAATATACAAGGAAAACATTTTCATTAGATTTACTGACCAACTTAATTGATTTTTGGAAATACACAAAAAAATGTTGGCTGCAACACACTGAACAAACGTTGGCACAGAAGCCTGTTTACCAATGTGTTTCTCCACCTTTCCTTTCAATAACACTTTTTAATTATTTTTTAACTTAGGAGACTAATTGTAGTAGTTTTGAAATCAGAAGTCTTCTCCATTCTAGCCTGTGCAGAATGTGATCTGGCAATTTCCTTCTGAAATACGTATTGGTACCCTGGGAAGTTGTCACCTTGGTGGCAACATATGTCTCTTTAAAACCTTCACACACAACTCACATCCATAATGTTTTCCTCTTTTAACCACAGGTTCATACTAATATTAGTCGTCAAAGATTGTCACTTGTTCACAAAGCTGATGTGAAAATTGTTGCAGTCTTCCCCTCTGTGGTCCTCTTCATTCAGGTGTATGTATGCTTACTAAAGCTTCTCTTCTTGCCCTCTTTGGTGGTGTTAGAGTGCCAGACTCTGTCAGAGTGCCGTGCTGGTCTCCAGGGGAGGCCATGCATTTTTAAACACTTTTCTGTTCCCTGTTCCCTGGAGAAATGAATGCTAAAGGCGGCCGTGTACACCACTCAGAGCAGAATTAATACTGAGCTGCGAGACATTGCAGCCAAAGCTGCCGTGACCTCCAACAACTTACTCCAACACCTTTATGTAGAACAAGTGCTTACTGTAGATCTGTATTTCTCACTCTGTCTCGGTCATTTAAGACTTTAAGCACTTTAATAACAGCAAAGTGTGGCCGGGGTTGGTTCAGATTAATCTAAGCCAACTTAGGGAATGAAAAAACTGTTAAATAGGGTTCTAAAATATGTCCCTTTTTCTAAACTGTTATAATGTGTATAGGGTCTTTACATTGATGATGCATGTGTAAAAAACTCTAAAAAACAAACAAAAAAAATGGTCTGGCAGCACGAGTGAAAAAACATTCATTAAAAGTCTCTTTAAAAACCTGTAAATCTACAGCCATTTAATGTATTTGAAATTCTGCCCTTTCTGGTAATTTAACAGTTTTCAACTGTTATATGCTTTAACATATAAAAACAATTTAGGTAACTTTTGCTTTTAAACATCAAATTTCTATAAAATTAGTGTGTACTATTCTATTCTGACAAATACTGTAACAAACATTAAAATAAAAGGAATGTCTACGAAATAACAGGGATCATTTTTGTGTCTATACAATCCATTTCAAAACAATAAAAGCAGTGTACATTTACAGTGTATGTATAGTTTATTTACATGCATTTAATTTCTTGTAAATGAGTATTTACCATTAAATGTTACAGTATTTTCACAGTAAAAACACATCTTTAACATTGTAGGTAGAGATCGCTATGATAACATTAAGCAAGATAGTTAAACACTATTGATTGGAATCAATATTCTTCAAAATATTAAAATTCAGTGTAATTTCATACCTGACTAATTACAAGAATTCTGTAAAAATGAACTTTTAGAATGAGGAACAGAGCCACAGATAAGTTGTAAGGTAGCAATATAGAAGTAATACAAAATTTAAATAAATGTATTATAAAAACTGAAATTAAGTTTATATTAAGAAAATATATATATAATATGTATTCCATTGTCTAGCCTATAAGATTTACTTAGTATATCCATCCATCCATTTTCTAAACCGTTTCTTCCGTTTCCGGGCTTCAGGGAAGCTGGAGCCAATCCTAGATGACAGTGGGCCTAAGGTGGGGTACACCCAGGACAGGAGGCCAACCCATCGCAGGGCTAACACATAGACAGACAACCATTCATACAAAAATTTACAGCTACGGGCAATTTAGAGCATCCAATCAACCTACTGCAGCCTTTGGACTGTGGAAGGAAACCGGAGCACCCGGAGAAAGAGCTTGCAAACTCCACACAGAAAGACACCCATGGCCAACCCAGGGATCAAACCCAGGATATTTCTTACAATTAAAATCACACAGAAATATTGGACAGATTGATTGTATTGAGATAATGTTAATGTAATATTTGAGATATTGTTATTCCATAAGTTCTACAAATGATTAACTATAATGGATTGAATTTATAAGATATATATTTGTGAGAGTAAGGACTTGAAGTCTATATGTGTCCCTTTATATTTTTTGCAGAGAGTGCTGTATATGCTGGCCTCTGAACAGTTGAGGTGGTGTGGTCTCCTGCATGGATGAACATTTGATGTTTCTCTTGATAAAAGGTCTACCAATCTAAATTATAAAGGAGTCTCCCTGGAGTCTGACCAGGAACCAAAGCGTGTAATGTTAATTATTTACTCATCACTTAACCGCAAACAGCCTTACAGGCTTCCAGGAAGGATGAACCCTGACCTTTTAAAAAAAAGTTGAGCCCTTTGTGGAGCTGGTGGTTCAAGCACACTAAGCATTGATTTACATAAATTCATATTTGCCTCCAAATCATGTACCTTATGTTGGAATCTAGGTTGTACATTCAGTATGCTGGGACTTTTTTCTACAATGCAGGCTGGCATTTGTTGTTATTTCTTGTTCTGATGCTGTGACAAGTAGGAGTGTAATAATGAATCAATCTGTATTTATGCATTAACCAAAATAGTGCACGATATGATGCATCAATATGACACACAAACTAATATGTTCATTCCAATTAATTTTACTTAATTTTACTGTGTGCAGTGTTTCATGCTGAGAAGTCGCTTTTGCTTATGACTAGACTGCTGCATTTGATCTTTACTAATACAATGTTCACATTATAAAGTATATGTGTGAGTTCATGGGAATGTAGCAGATTGTGTAAAATTTCATCATATTTTATACTGAATGCAGATCTTGGTATTAAACCCAATCACATCGTTGCAAATTTTAAGGTGTCAAAAATGTTCTATTTGTTGGCTAAAATAATCAATCTAGGATCAAATCATGATTTACACCCTACAGTGACAAGTCACCTGGCCAGCTAAGTGATCATCTTATAGGCAGAAGTGCTCTTTTAACTAGCAAAATAGTACCCTGTCTACTTTTGAAGAGTAAAGAGTGAAGTTTCTAGTGAGATATAAATAGGCCACAAGCCTCCGACATTTCAAGTAAGTGTTGATAGAACAAGCAATTATTTCTGACCTTTAGGGCAAATACAGGAGACAAAAAGAATAAAGGAGGAATAATATGCAGCCTGGTGTAAATAGTCTACGTGGTATGAACATCCTACCATTCATCCCTCTCTATCCCTCTTTCTCTCTCTCTAGACACCTATATGTTTAATTTACTCGTCCTGTCTTTTGCCTTTTCCAAAAAATAATGATCAATGATAGTTAATAATGATGATGATTCGAGTGAGCACTTTAACATTTTACAAGGCACCTTCCAGGCTAAACGTCTTCAAAACCAGGTCAAGCTGCAAAAAAGATATTTTGGCAAGTGACATCATCTTAAATCTAGTCAATATAGCTCATATTCCTCACTATTCAACCTAAATCTGATCACATTTAACTTGTACCATCTGCAAAAAAAAGGTCATTTTGATATATGTTTCCACATGCCAAAATAAAATTTTTAACAGTGTTTTTTTAACCATAACACTGCATGACATTCACACAAGCTCACTCTCTTGAATGTTCTTGCTCATAGGAACCAGTTTGTGTCAGGTTTTTTAAGCCCCACATTTGAAATGTGAGTTGCAGTGTTTGTTGCACTCATGACTGCATCATAAAGTAAAGACTGTGGCCTACAGCAGTGATGTTTTTAGGTGTCTATTTTAGGACAGCAAGGTCAGAAGCCCCCAGCAGCAGCAGCAGCAGTGTAAAGGGGAGAGGGAGGGAAAGAGTCTGGGGGCGAAAGACTGCTAAAACAGAGCTGGAAGAGTGTGAGGATTAATACATACGACGGGTTGGTGGGATTGGATATCCCCAGGGAGGGACAGCGCAATGGACCTTCTTAGTGAAAAACAGCTGGAGGAATGTTCAAACTGGCCTAGAGATTCAAGGTGGAACATTCATTTTGGAGACTTCTGCAACAACACTGGTATAAGCACATACTTCTGCGCTCTAGTACTTCACAAATCATGTGTCCCAGAAGACCAATTTGGTCACTTCTCCTTGATTTCTCCTTTGACTCAGAAATATTTGCTAATCTATCATGTTAAAAATAAAACTCCTAAATGGTTCTTGGCCTGGGGTTCTAGTTCCTATAGAACCTTTGCAATGTATGGAGTTCTTTTTCAAAAAAATGATTATTTAATCAGATGAATTGAAAGGTTCTTTAGAGAAGCAAAATCAATTCCTCTATGGCATGCCAGGCCTACTCCTGTAGATTCCTTCCTGATGTTTTTGGCTAACTAATAACTGTTTAGAGTATGTGGATCACAAAGAGTAAGGCTGTTTATTGTTCTATGGCATTACCAAAAAAACCTTATCAGTACCTTTATTTTAAAGACAAAACAGACACTGTTTACTAATATTTTGTAACACAGTTTCCTGTTCTCTTGCAGTCTGGGTGATTACAAGTGGTTTCACTTACTCTGGGTAAGTAGGATGGCCCTCCCTCTCCCTCATCACTCTCACTAGCCAACACAGTTGTCAGTTTGCTGATGTAATGTTGATCGTTGGTCAAATGTGCAAACCCCATTTCCAGAAAATGTTCAAGAAAAAATTCATTATAGACAAAATTGTGTGATCTGTTAATTTACACAAACCTTAATTTAACTGACAAAAGTACTAGTAAAAGTAATAGTTTTACTGATCAACTTAGATGTATTTTGTTAATATATACAAATTTTGAATTTAATGACTGTAACCAAAAAGACTGTGTAACTATGTGCTGTGGTCAGTTGATTTTAAATGGGCATTGATTTATCACTGAAAAGTTCAAAACCCAGCATCTGTGATGGTATGGAAGGTGCAGAAGTGTCTACAGCGGTACCATGAAAGCTACGGAATATATTAGGATTATAGAGACACATATGATGACATCAAGGTGACATCAATCTCTTCCTGGGACATTTATGGTTATTTCAGCAGGACAATGCCAGAGCACATTCTGCACAGGCTACAACAGTGTAGCTTTGTAAACACAGTGTGTGTGTGTGTGTGTGTGTGTGTGTGTGTGTGTGTGTGTGTGTGTGTGCGTGCATGCGTACTAACTACAGCTAGTATCAAAATGATTAAAAAGTGTAATTAAAAGGAAAGGTCATGTAACACAATGACAAACATGCCCCTGTCCCAACTTTTGCTGAGTGTGTGGCAGCCATAAAATTCTAAATTTGTGTATATTTATAAAATCGATCAGGGAAATTATTAAAAATCTTTTCTTTCTACTTTGCTAATTACATAGAGGTTCACTTGAATTAACATATCAGAGATTTTTGTTTCAATTGCATTTTGGAATCTATCCCAATTTGTCTAGAGTTGGGGTCTGTAAAAAAAATCTATAAAAGCTATATTGGTGAATTGATTGCATATCTGTTAACTTTAATCATCACAAACTTGAATTGTTGAATGTTGACACTCTGTGGATCATTCTTAGGATGACATCACATCTGGTATCTGAATATTGTTTAACCTTCCAAATTTGGTTGTAGTGTGATGGTACAGGTCAATAGAAAGTAGTGAATGTCATATTCATGTCACTAAACAGATATTTATGTCTACTTTTCGTAATTAGTTAGATTTGTAAATTTCCATATTTTATAATTTACCTGCATTAATATTGACAGTGGCAGACATGTCCAGGCCTAAAATTTCCATACCTGGGACACATGTAAATAATTAGGTATCTCATCCAGCAACTGTCAGTGCAAATCATCTACGGCTGAAACCTTTCCGATTTTACATAAATAGCACATTCCCAAGTCTACAAATGTTATTTTGGAAGAAATACTAGTTTATATGGGTTAAATTAATTTAAATGTGTGCATTTTATCATCTGTCCTCTTTTTTTTTTTTTTTTTTACTTTTCTTTGTACCTAGAAGACAGGGGAAAGAAGCCTAGGATGCACCTAGATACCAGATGTGATGTCATCCTAAGAATGATCCACAGAGACTGTTAAAATAAACCACAACATAGAAAACAGTCTCGTTTAAAAGGACCCTTCAACTTATTTAAGCTGTACATTTGCACCTGTATCCTATTTTAGTCATTTTGGTGTAAATCAAGGTCTCTTTCAAGATTTCTTCATATGTTTTTAAAACCAGGGCAGTTGTTTCGTGTTTACTCACAACAGTTTCCTGCTGCTTAGAAAGGCCTCACTTAGTGTTTAATATTCACTTTGAAAGTGATCTGCAGAAGTGGGTTTGCTAATTAACCTAATTGCCTGTGCTAATGTAATATAAGAAAGGGAAGAAAATAAATGCTGCTTGTGTTCTAATACTCAGAAAACAGCCCAAAAGATAGGCTACAGCCTTTCAAGTTTGGCTAACTGGGGGCGTAATGTGTGGTGACAGTTTCCAGTGGTGATGGAAGGGAACATTAAAGTGGATCAGAGCACTTTTATTCTTTCACTACACCCGCCTCCGCGGCGGCCCGTCAGCCCAGTCTTGCCAGCAGTTACCGTTCTCTGCATTTCTGAGCCTCACTGTTCCTTATGTTGGATTTATCTGCGTTTGCCAGTTCATTGAATTTCGAAGGACTTGTTTGCCTTGGTCTGTTCCGATTGGTTCACCATCTGTTTGATGAGTCTCTTGGACTGTGGGCATTAATAAATCCCTGTGAAAAGTCTGATTTGGAGTCAGTGACAAGCCATATTGTCATTTCTTAGTTTAAAGATCATTAGCTTCAGGACAAAGTTACTTTCATCACAAAGTTAACACTGAAGGCCGGTGACATTTCACATTGCCCTGGAAGGTTAAACATAGCAAATATTTTATATTCACACTGCCAACCTCAACACATGCAACAGCCATTCCCTGTATTTTACCCACGGCAACTTAAATCCAAATCAGACACACATTTTAAAAAATGAAAAATCAACAAATGTGGATGCTCTAAACAGCGTTCTCTCCTCATATGTAGAGGCACATATGACACCACATATCATTAACAGGTGAATGTTCAGCAGAGTGTAGGCATTCTTAAGCTGCATAGACAACCTGAGCTGAGTGTTGGAAGAACTATATGTTTATTAATTCAGCAAGCAGCCTAATACAATGTGCATATTTATTACATTAATATTTAATATCATAAATACATAAATCTTTTGTCTTAATTTAGTAAATCTGTTCTCTGAGCTATCAGTAGGCAATTTAGTCTGTGCTCTTACTGGTGTATTACTATGTAGCAGTATTGTGTCACATCACACTACTGACGTTTCTAATGTGTCTCTAGCCATATCATCACTTTCTTTAACAGCATTTGAGTAGTTTAGCACCCACCATCATGAAAAACTAGTTTTTATCAAGTTTGACATTGCTGAATTTTCTAGTCATGTCTAGCCATGTGGAAGGAATATGCCCCAAAATATAAAACTATTGTTTAAAAAACACCACAGACATTAACACAGGCCTGCACTACAATTTTTGTTTCCTCTGCATGCTGCTCAGCATTTTGCCATAATTGTATTACATTAAACCTAGAGAAAGACTACATAAATCCACAGCAGATGATGTGGCTTGACATATATACTGAAAAGGGCATTAAATCTAAAGTCTAAATAGTAAAGAAAATAAAAAGATAAAAATAATATGGTAATAAATGTCTCTTACAATGACTCAGAACTGCCTAGATCAAGTTTACTTTGTTTTAGCCTATATAAGCAGGAAGCTAGGCTTCCTGTATTGGGAAATATTGTTTTGCCTTGTCAAACTTTACTGAGCATTACCTCTTATCTATGTTCTTGAGGACATTAAAACGTGTTTGCTGCACATTAAGCCTCCATGAATTCATCATACTAGACACATTGTAATATATTTCACTTACTAACATATTTCACTTCATGAGGTAGCTAAACAGATACCAAACATGATACATCCATAAATTTACTACTTATTAGTTATACGTTTAAAATGATTAAAGTTTTATTAGTGTGAAAAGTGAACATGAACTTATGGCTATGCTTATGAATATGCTTATGACTGCTCTGCAGTGCATTAGGTGCTGTATAGCTATGCTTTGTACTGCATCTTCTATACAATGCTACACAGCCTGACTCGACTGGTTTACAGCTTTAAAGGCCATACTGTAACTGCCTGTCATTTAGCAGTTCTGTTATGGCTTCAGTGTCACTCACAGCTAAGGCAATGCTTCCGTGCACTTAAATTGATTTACTTAAATGAACTAAGTCACAGTCTTCAGGACTAATATGCCATGTTGTCATTCAGAGCCAATCAGATTTCAGATAAAACCATCCTCTACAGTTCTGCAAGTCTACATTCCAGTTTTGCGCACTGGAACGTTTTCAGGGTAAAACGGAACGCTGGGCAAGCAGAAGAGAAATTTCACACTGACTGACGTGTGAAACGAAACTCAAATCACGAGCTGCATGACCAATGAGAAATGATTATAAATAAACTCTCGCTACCTCCCGCCTGCCCCTCTGTTTCTGTCTTGTCTCTGAAATGTACTGCAAATCATCCTCCAAGTTGAATTAATATGCCAGAAATGGAGCGCTGACCTGAATTGCTGCTGTGCTTCAGCAGCACTTCAGTGTATAATGGTAGGTTATGCCCCTAAGCTTAGGACACATTTGCTGAAGAGGCATCTTTGATGTTTGCACTCCAATTTGTTACAAATGTGTTTCTTGTTTGACTTTGGCTCTGCACTCCTAAAGGGGCTCTGTCAGCAAACAGATTAATAAATTAGGAATATCATTATAATTCTCACTACAAAATACACAACATGGAAACATCCACAAGCCTCTACAAAATAACTAGTCAGCAATTTAAAGGAACCAAAAATGCTTTCGTGGCCCACCCAGGCCAGAGTGCAGGCTTCACTACACATGTTTATGCAAAGAAAAACTATACTAATAACTTTCCCAGGGCTGTTGGACAAAACAAAAACTCCCCCAGAACATCACAGATCCTCCATAGTAATTTAGGGCTGAACAAAGACTTGCTCAGATGACTAGCGAGTGATTTCAAGCCATAAGTCGACTTGTCTTTGCATGAGATTATAGTTTTCATTTAATTATTTAATTACATTTTGGGCATATTAGACCTATGGTAATCTAACACCCTGGTAATTACCTCTTCTGTTCCATTTACAGTAGTGAGTAAATGATACAGAGTCCTGCTGTACAGCGTACCTTGGAGTTTGGCACAGCTTCTTCGTCTTCGTTTTGGGCTGTTGTGGTGTGATAGCCTAGCAGCAGTGAAGTGTAGCAGAGCAGGGGCCTCAGTGCAGCACCAATTTCAGCAAAGCTGTGGATTCTGTGTAGCAACAGCCAGTATAGCAGCAATGCTAACGACAAAAGTGGGAACAATTCTGAATTTGTTGGAACAAATAGTGAGGAGACTGAACACTTCACTCATTTAAGCTGTGTTTGAGGCAGACAAGTGGCAGGTGAATCAATGCATGCAGAACATGCACAGATGCCAGCTGCATTGGTTTATCATTTTCCTACTCAAAATGATCCCACAGCTTGAAAGGTCTTTTCTGATGGAGATCAATAACTTAGTAACAACTTTTTATTAATAAGGTGCAGCTCCTGAACTGAGTTTGAGGTTTTTTTCTTCTGAAACTAATGAACCAATAACATTGTTGTTTACTTGGACTCTTCTTAACAGTTTGGTCAACTATTAGGTGGCAGTGCTGCAGTACTTAAACAGGTTTTCCGTTACTGTGCCTTTAAGACATCAGTTAAGTTTTGTTGATCAAATGTATGTTAACACTGGGTCAACAGAACAATGAAGTGTGTTCCAGTAAACTTAGCAATAAAAACTAATATGTAATTACATGCATGTAAGAGTAGTTAGACCTGTATTGTATAAACATTCCTTATAACTTCAGCATGATTTGGTAAGGCTAAACTGCTGTAGGCTGACGAGTTTTTGTGACTTCACAAAAGGTTTTTCAGCTTTAATTATGTTTATATACTACATAATGGGTCCCTTATTTCATATAGGGTACAGTTAAAGAGGATATTGATGAATATTCTTTGAGATTTGTATCAACAAATGCAAAAGAAAATGCAGCACTGGTGAATTTGTATGGATGTGTGTTTAGCTACCTACAGGGCTTTGTAAAATGAATGTGGTGCATTTTAAATGCTTCAGAAGTATTACTTTGAAGTGTCAAACTATCACTGCTGCTATTCTTCATAGCAGACAGAATTACTAGCCTACCGCCCATGTCTAGCACTGAAGCGGAATAGGGATGGGGCATTATTTAAAAAAAGGTTTTATGCATAGGAAGAGCGATAGCTTCCAACGTGAAGTGGCTGATGCCCCCCCCCCCCTGTTCGGTCCTTCCCTGAAAGGCCGCAGAACAGGTTTATTCGGCTGGATAATTTTACACAATACAAAATAAAAACAAAGCAGCATTTCTGCAGAGCTTCAAAAGGCAGCAAAGCAAGAAGGATTCTTTAGAGTTCCTGTCTATGTTTTTCACTGCTGCTTTATTTCATGAAAATAAGCAATGGAATGCTCTCCCTCTCTGCTTGGATACACAGCATACTCAGAGCAGAATGGATTTCAGAATCAGCGAAGAATTTTACAGGCACTCTAAAACATCCTCCCATTAAAAAGAGAGAAAAAGACGAGAAAGAGATGGTGATTGAGTTTGGTGGCAAACAGGCAGAGAAAAAGACTCATATATAAATCTCAATAAAACTCATTCTCTCACACACCCAGCATTCAGACACAAGGATAAAGTGAGAGAGCCTGTACATGAGTATTAATTGGGGTGGCTGATGGAGCGTGGGCGTGTATTTTACTTTCTTTGTTTCCGTCAGCTCTTCTGTTCTCGCACTTTATTCCATCAACCTGCTGAGTGAGATGGAGTCGACCTGCTCCCTCTGAACATATACACTCCCACACCTTCTCATATACACACATACTGTCTCACGGTGGTGCTTCCAAAGGCATGAAAACCAGACTGCATTTCTTAAAGTTTCAATACAATTTACATCAACTGCCATCAGTCTAAATACAATGAACTTTATAAGTACAGTTGTCTCCAAAGTTAAACAAAATCACATGATTGGCAAACTGGTTTCACATATTGGTTTACTGGAGTAAAGATATGAGGCAAAAGTTCTATTGTCACTATCAACATGAGGAAGATGAAATAATGAGATAAAAGCATGTTATAAAAGCACCCTTCATAAATCCTTCACTGGCAATATAAAAAATCTGCTAGGACAATAATTAAGATGATCAAAACAGTTGTGGTGTTAGTGAAACTGCTTAGTAGAAGATGCTTGTTTTTTTTTCTTTTACCACACAAAGTGAGGGGGATGCTTAGAGTGACAAAGATTTCACCAAGGATTAGGCAGCATCTTGGAGTAGCCAAGTAAGCAAACTTGTAATCAAATAGACATTCACCTCTATTTGCCAACACACTGTATGGAAGGAATGTGAAAGAAACCCAAACATTCAGGATGTGTTTAGCATAAAAACGATGGTTATTCAGAAAACAACCTCAGGCAAAGGTTATGGTATAGAGAGATGTAAAAATGAAAAGGACTGTTTTTATTGCTCCATACTACTCTTTCAAACACGAGCAGATTTTATAAGTAACAATTACCATTTTTCAACTGGATAATTTCTTTTCATAGTTCTTCAAACTGTTGTAGAAAGTTTCCCCCTTTTTGTGTGCCCACACTGTAGGAATTAAGGATGATTAGTCATACTACACTGTTTTGAGGAACTACATTAATTCCTGTTTCAGGGTGGGTACTTTCTTACACTAGATTAACTATAAGTGACATAAGTGAATGGTGAGTGGTCCAGACACAAGTGTACAGATACTTTTAAAACTGTGAAATGTTAGCACCAACAGGGAGGTCCAGGCTTTACTGAGCTGATATGCAACACAGGAAACACTATGTGATCTTGACATGTCTAAGCTTTTCTTTACTTCTTGTATGTGTTCCTACTGGCGGTGTGAATGCAAACAGAAAAAATGCCCCCGATGGTGTGTTCCTCTTAAATGTCTGTAGAACTGTGTGGTCCAAAAGCCCATATTGTCTTATTTTATTGCTGCAGTAAACAGTACAGTTGTATATTGGGTTAGTTTATATTCTATAGGGTTAGGTCACAAAGGCACACAGGCTGGCTATGCTCCTGATGAAATCACTGACTTTTTGTGAGAAACACTTTTAATAACCAAGCCAATGCTTCTCAGTTGCTTAGTCGGGCAACATTACGAACTGCAACTGGATCCCTGTTATTTATTGCTCTTGCACATTATATAGGCATTAAAGTGACATAAAACAGGCAGGATTTGCCTACATCGGCATGGGGGCCACACAGAGTGTATAAAGGTCTACCTTTGTTTTGTGAGATACTGAAGTAAAAGACTACCATTGGTAGTACACAATATACCCACATATGCAGCCACAGGCAATGAAAAGTGAAATGTTAGCTGTACAAGGACTGTACTTGCGCAATATACAGACACTCTTTTCACAGAGGACTTCACAATGTCTGGATTATCAAAACAATACAAACAAAAAACCTTTCTTTACTGTTTCCTTAGCGACTCTAAGAGGTTGTGTGGATTACCTTGAGGAACCAGAACTATTCAATCACCCAAAAGTTGTTATTACTTGTTTTGTTAAGGACATTTTAAAGCACTTTATGTGATTTGATTTTTGTAATAATGTCAGGCAGATTGGATCAGAATATGAAATGTTCCAACACACTCGCCCAAACTTCTGTAATAAAAACATGTCTTCTGGTCACAATCAAAAAATCTATTACATCAGTACAACATTTAGCCAAAGCAGGCGGGTAATTTGTCAAGAGAGAGTCTATTCTCAGTGGTGATTAAAATTATGATCAGAAGAGAGAGAGAGAGAGAGAGAGAGAGAGAGAGAGAGAGAGAGAGAGAGAGAGAACAGATAAAATAGGTAGGCAGAAACAGAGAAGGGAAGGAGAGAATAAGAAAGCAAAGAAGAAAGCAAGAGAGATAAGAGAAAGAGCAGGAAAGAGAGGGTGAGGCAAAGAAAGACAGGAAAAAATACATACTTAGATAAGCAGAAAGAAACAAGAGAAAAGGCAAAGAGACAGGAGGGAGAGGGAGAATGAGAGAGAAAGAAAGCTTGATAGACAGAAACAGATGGGGGGAAGAAAGGGCGAGAGAGTAGAGGATAAAAAACAGCGAGAGAGAAAGAAAGAGTGAGATAGAGAGAGAGTGGGTAGTGAGATGAGAGAGGGGAAAGGAAAGAATAAATAATAATAATTGTTTCTTTCACACAGTCATTACAGTCACAGATTAAACTGAGTGATGGGCCGGTGCTGTTGTCGGCTGTAATTGGTTTATATGCTCTATGTAAAGCCTTTGTTTTGTAAAGTTCATATAGGAGGAGGGTGGATTTTTAAAGACGTAACAGATGTCAGCAATAATAAAAATAAAAATCAATAATGCAACATCACCAAAAACAGCATTGCAAGACTTGAAATAAGCAGTGGATAAGCATGTCAAGCAAAATTAGTATCAGACACATAACACCCGACGACAACGAAAATGGTTTCCAGTCATAATGATTTGTTTCCACAGTCTTGTGTTCAATATGGTTTTCAAGAGCAGGGCAATTACGTCTCTGGTGCAGTAAAAATTAGGCCTTTGAAAATTGCTATGATCTGACCTCAATTACACCTTTTTTAAATCTTAAAGTACTGCTCTGTTGTTCTGGCAAATTACCTCAAACTATGCTGAATATTTTCTCAGGCAGTTTATCTCAGCAAAAAAAAAAAAAAAAAACCTCAGTCTGTTCTAGTAAAGACCATAAGACAACTATTTTGGATATTACGTTCATAAGAGGAACAGTAGGCTAACTAGTTCACTGAGTGTGCTTTATTCTCAAGAGTCACAATTTCTACCAACCAAAATGGGAGGTTTTCCCAAATGGGAACGCAAATTCCTGTCTGTTTCACCGAGTTGGGTAGTGAAGCCTCAGTCATTATTATCACATGGCTGTTGTTGAATTATTCCCATGTTTCAGCTTGAAAAGAAAAGTGACATTGTGTGATCCCTGTCCGTAATGCATTTAGTGCAGAGGCCCAGGCCCATGTGAAAACTCACAAGGCTGACAGCTGCAGTAGTGCTGCCTTTCTTTATTTGTAGTCTGGTAACAAATTGATTGTGTTGTCAATAAAAATGAGTGAACTCTGCTAGGCTGGATCCTTTCCTCTGCCTGACACATCATATGGCTGCATAAGGTTAACTATTACACATCAAATGTAATTTGCTGTACAGGAAAGGAACACTGAAAACACACTCATAACTGAAGTTCAAAGGGATTATCTTTACTTACTGGGACATAAGTCCATGTATACAGAAGTGAATTAAGCGTAGGCAGGAAAGTGAATAACATTGTCTGTCTAGTTATTTCTTTACAATGTCACCTGTCAGTGGGTGGGATATATTAGGCACCAAGTGAACAGGCAGTTTTTGAATTTGGTGTGCTGGAATTAGGAAAGATGGTGGAGCCTAAGGATCTGAGCCACTTTAACAAGGGCCTTATTGTGATGTCTAGATCAGCCTGTCATGTGGAGTGTTCCAGGTGTGCAGTAGTTAGTACCTACCAAAAGTGATTCAAGAAAAGACAACTGATGAATTGGTGACTGGGTCATGGGTGCTCAAAGCTCACTGATGCACATGGAGAGTGAAGACAAGTCCACCTGGTTCGATTCCACAGAAGAGCTACTGTGGATAAAAGTGAAGGCTGACTATGATAGAAAGGGATCAGAACAAACAGTGCACTACAGTCAGAGCTGTTTCAGCAACATGACGGACTTGCTCAATATAAGGCAGATGGTGTTAATGTTATGGCTGATGTATAAGTGTGTTAAGAGTCAATAGATTTTCTGTTGTTTTATTAAATGTTATTCTAATTATGCCCTCTATTAAGTGAAAAATGTTAATTGACTGTATGCTATAGATATGACAAACTTCATGTTAGAAAAAACTCATTTAACTGAAATGAGTTATACTGAAAAATCGATTGTTCACAAATCATTCACCATTAACACTTGAAGGAAAATTGGATGAAAACACTGGTCAAAATCAGTTTGACAACTCTCGCCAGTGAATGAGACATTTGCCACAGTCTAGAATTAGAACTAGAATTAGTGATGGAGACAGAAATGTCAATAGATCAGAGGACAACTTAAACAAACCCGCAAATTAAACACACACACATGCACATGTTCCAAAAGCTCGTTATGCCCACCGTTTTGCTGTAAGAATGAATCTGTTTTAATTGCAACACAGTGCAGTCTTTGTCTAAAGCCATTCATTACACTCCATGACAGACACACCAATCGATTTGAGACATCACATGCAGTATACATCAGGCATTTAAAGGCCAGCATGGGGGTCCTGGTGTGAGAAGCCTGCTCCACACTGACAGATGAGTTGGGCACATTCCTTTAAATCAATGAATCTGATACAAATCTAAAGAAAGCATAATGGGACAGACAGAGCAGAGTGGAGGGGTTTCAGGAAATAAGGAGAAAGGCTTAGTAAATGAGCTAGACGGTGAAACTAACTAACTAACACTGTGGAGAAAACAGTGAAAGCAGTACTGTTACTGGAGCCTGTGAAAAGGCTTTCTAGAGCTACTGAGTTTTTAAAATGCAGTAAATTATAAAAACAATGTGAGAGGAGTTACAGTTATAATGGAATTTTTTGTAACTGTAATTGTTCTGCAGGGAGACTGAAAACACTAAAAAGTTTTTTACATTTTAGTTTTGTTGTACATTTATACAAGTGTACAGTATAATGAACTGTGTTCAGGCTACTTTCTATACATATAACAATATAAGTTTAAGTGACTGTTTGTCATTATGAACACACCCCATTACACAAAGTGCACCACAACAAAATATGACCTCTGCATTTAACACATACACACAAAAAGCAGCAGGGAGCTATCAACAACAGCCAGGGAGCAGTGTAGTAGGATGGTACTTGCTCAATGGTACCTCAGTGTTACCTAGGCCGGGATTTGAACCTGCGCCTTTCCGATCACATGGGAAATGCCCTAACCAGTAGGCCACCAATGCCCAGCAGTACTAGCGCAGACAGGCAGTATCATAGTAGCAGCATTCTTTGGTGGAACATGTTAAAAATGATCTGTTCAGTGCAATTACACTACGTTACAGAGTTCTATTTTATTGCTGTTCCTGGTTACAAACTGTCTTTTCCCGTATGCCTAAAATAAATAGAAAATAGCTAGTGTTCCACAAAATTTTTGCTTTTGTGATCAGAACAATGACATTTTTAAATGTATCTGTTTTCAAGAACATTCTCGATTCACTTTAAATGCTAAGCAGACTTCCAGAATATTATGGAAGTGTGAGAAAGTTCCTAGAATTGTCCAGAATTGTCTAGAACTTTATGGAATGTTTTAGAACTTTCTTAAATATTCTGAGACTATCCATAAACAATCAAAATTCTCCTGTTTTCCCACCATAAATACAAATCTTTTATGGGCTGTGGTCATAAAATCAAAGTTTGCGATGAATTGAGCGATTTTTACATAGGGTTTAGATATAACACATGAACTATAACACTTAGAAGCCAGGAATAAAAATTGGGTGACATTGTGTAATTTAGGAATATTAGTATAACTGGTTGGTAGTATAAATGATTAAACCTGTTCTCACTCACCCAATGAGAGTGGTGCCAAATACACATGAGAGTTTGTGTCATCTAAATATCAAAATTGCATGAAAAGCTTTATTTTTTTTTCACCAGCCTTTCCATGAGTTCTCTTTCCTCCCCCCCCCCTTCCTGGGTTCCCGATAATTAGAGATGGGCTAATTAAGACTTCAGTCTTGCCTCCTGCTCAAGCCTGACAATGCAGCCTCAGAAAGTCACACAGTGATGCCTGCCGCAAAACATGAGCCGTCAAACAGGACCTCATTACCCCCCTGCCCACTGCAGCACTGCTGAATTCAGAGATTTCGTACACATCACACTGGGGTCAGGGGGATAAGTGCATCACTGCCAAAAATCAAACAAACTGAGGCCACAGTGACAGAAAGAGAGATTCTGACAGAAAATGAAAGGCAGACACATGCTAAGGCAGGCTTATACTTCCTGTAAGCTCTATTTAACTTCCTTTAGACTAGTGGAGCAGAACCTTCAGAGTCAATAAGTCTGTCTAAGACCCCAAGGCTCACCTCTCTAGATCTGCTCTGCTTACAATTCACCTCAGGGCATGCACACACATACACACAACGCTCCTTTAAGGGAACACGAGTACACTTCTTTCTCACTCTTAAAGTTATCTTGCCATCTGACTCCCACTGTAATTTAGTCTTATGTAAAATAGCATCATATTTCAATTTTTGAGGCACAATTCCATGTTTATAGAACTACATACAATGTAAAGATATGTATAAATGTCCTGTTCTTTCTCTCTATGTACTGCTTTGCAGTGTGTTGAATTACCAAATAAATCCATTCACAATACAAAGTAATACTGCTCATCAATCAGATACTGAAGGCTCCAGTAAAATAGTTTTTGGTACCTGCTTAGAACTGGCATCAGCAGGAGCCAATGGTCCTATAGTGTCCTAAGCACTTTTACAGACAGATCCATGGTCCAGAATGTGAAATGTTGATGTTTCAATTACTGTTTTGTTATTATTACTTGATAAAAAAAAGTTTTATTACGGTGTTATGAGCTTTTTAGCAAGCTACAGATTGGTTGGTTAAATAGAATAGCTTTTTGTAACATGTGTTCATGTGAGATGTGTATGTTTGAGTATGTAAGCACAGTAAACACAATTTTATTTCACCTTAGCAACTTTCCTCCCAGAAGCTCATGTTAAACTGACTTCGCATCTCTCCAGTTCAGTTGGGTCAGCTCTTATTTTGGAACATGCAGTGAAAACACATGTAAACTGCATTGTTCAGCTGTCAAGGTACATCTGATGTCTCTCTCAAGTTTAGACATATTAGTGTAGTGCTGTTTACAAGTGTTGCCACACAGAAGCTTTGCAGAAATCCAGGTCCAAGCACAAAACTCACTTTATAAACTAGCCCCATCATATTCTTTTGATCTCCATCTCATTTGCACAACCTCCTGTACTCTTAGATCTTCCTCTGCCATTTGTCTCAAAGTACCTTCTGCTCGTATGTCTATGGAAGTGTATGTTGTATGTCATGGAGTTTTTTAGCCCTGTTGCTCCTCACCTACAGAACACTATTTTTAAGACCCATAACATTGACTCTCTTCCTATTTTTAAATCCCATCTCAAAACACACTTCTCCAGACTTGTTTACACTGTGTGGTGATGTACAATCCTGTCTGGCTTTTAAACTCATATTCATTTTTCACTTTTATTGCATATTTTATTTATTTTTATTGACTACTGACCTTTCTGATGGAACAGTGTCTTGTTGATTACCCCTGCATGTTTTATTATGTGTATGATGAATCGGCTGTTAGGTTTTCTTGATTGCCTCAAAAGGCGCCTACTGATAAAATGTATAATTTTATTACTATTATTATTAAAGTGAGTAAGCCAAGGATGAAGACGGAAAGGTGGATGGGTAATAGGAACCAAGACTCAGAAGTGGAAACCATCCTCATCTACACCAGACAGCAAAGCAATAACACATGAGCAATAAGAACAAACAATAACGACATGACTGATGGATATACATTAGAAGATAATGAATAAAGAAAACAAATAAGCCTTTCATTAGAAAGAAGAAAGGAGATTAACAAATAAAAACCACTGACTCCTGTTACTCTGAAATGCATGAATGATAATAGGACATTGTAGTGTGAACTTGTAAAGAGTGCCTGTAGTCAGGCCTTAGTCAGGCTAAGCTTAGCACAATTAAAGCAATTAAAAATTAAATGGTCCAGGCTGATGTTGACCAGACTGCTTGTCCCTAGACTTGTCAGTGCTTAGATCAGTCCACCAGTGCTCATGCAGAGTTTTATGACATTTCACAGCACTTTCTGCAGTACTGCAGTAATGAAAATTTTATGACAGGAAAATAAACAGTCACGGAAGAGAGGTCTCACAGCGGAGCTAAGTCAGACTGTGCTGGTCTGCATGTAAACAGGATATAAATACAATTGTTTAAATATTGCATGTCTTATGTTTTATTTATGTGATATAATATTATATATGTCTTTCCCAGTCGTGATGTTTCAGCTGACAATCAATTGCTCCATCATCAGCCATAACATTAGCACCATTAAGAAGTAAAATTAACAACACTAACCATCTAGTTATTTCATTACAATGGAACCTGTTAGGGGATATACTATATATTACATGTTAGTGGGATATATTTTAGGCAGCATTTGAACAGTCAGTTCTTGAAGTTCATTGTATATAGATAATAATTGGGCAGTGGTGGCCTAGTGGTTAGGACACTGCCTTTGAGACCTGAAGGTCTCGGGTTCGAGTCCCAGCCCGGGCACT
>JBBPDA010000019.1:15641870-15654442 GCA_037974385.1 Arnoldichthys spilopterus
TCTCTCTCTCTCTCTCTCTCTCTCTCTCTCTCTCTCTCTTTCTCTCTCTTTCTCTCTCTCTCACACACACACACACACACACACATACATACACACATAAGCACAAATTTACATAGACGCACACATGCAAACGTTATCTCAGCTAGACTCACCATGGCAAGCTCAAAGTCAAACAAGCGCGAGTGTGCAGGAAAAGCATGGCTCCTTATTGATTGCAATAAGCATGGCAAATGACCTCTGAAGTATTTTTAGACGGGTGCCATATGAGTGGGGAGGAAGCGGAGCTGCTCTCCATGAATGAGGAATGAGCAGGACGTTAAAGGCAGAAGATGGATGCCTACTCCTGGGCGGACTGTTAATTATGCCTAACCAGTGCCTCAAATGCAGGGCTAAGTGATGGAATTGTTTGCTGACAGCACGACCCCTGACATCTTTACCTCTAAAAGCAGCATTCCATTAATCAGCAACATGTGTTGTGTAAGGAGAAAAATATCAAAGACTGTTACTAAAGGTGGATAGAGTAAAAATACTGTACTTCAACTGTTATTATAAATACTCAGGTAGAAGGAAAAGTAACAGTATTGTTAACACATTACATTATTCATGCCATTCATTTTTTGTTGCTAAGGAATTGTCCTAATTTGACCCTTCAGTCTGTCTGTAGTAGTGCAGGCTGAAGCTCAGCTGCTCAAACCCACAATTGTAGTCCTCTCATTCAGGTTTTTAGTTCCACTGTTGGGAATTGACATTGACAGTGTATAACAATCTACTGCCACACAGCATGTAGAGTCAGAATGTACATTTGTTGGATGTCTTTTACGTCCGTTTTGTGGAAAGTAAAAATGCACAAATAAAGTGAAAAAAAGGCTTTACAACATTTTGGTTGACATATTGTGTGTTAAAATTTAGATTTCAATGCCTTTTTTAGCTTTAGGAGATACAAGAGAAGCAAAATAACAGTTAACACATAAATCATAAATCTACATAAATACATACCTCTAGCTATGTGATGCTATGTCCAGGTGTTGAAAAGGTTCCTAGCCACGATAACAGAATTTTTAACACACCATTGATGGAAGTCAGTAGAATCTCTGAAAATTTTGTGTTTTCAGGCCTGGTAAATGTTACAAAACTTAATATGTCTTGGAAATGTTTGAAAAGAATTTCTGCAGGCCTTGACACAAATATTCTAGAAAGAAAATAATTTCACATAAAACTGAAGGTTTCTACAATTTCCTTCAGCCTGACTTGGAGAGAAGTGGGCCAGCACAGAGACAGATGACACTGTGTCTACAGCTTTAGGGATTCAACAGATACTGTGAGAAGATTTGACAATTTGGTCATTGTTTTACTGTAAAAGTAATATGACAGAAATTGATCCACATTATATTTTTCCCCAGCTAACCCACACCACAGAGGAGCCAGTGGGTGTAATGCATGACCTGAAATTAAAAACCAGATTAGGTATCAGATTAACTCTCAACCATGAATTTAGTGTGCAGAAGCTGCTTTGAGATTTGCTTACTGTCGTGTTACTACTGCTGATCATATTACATGATATCTTCCACATCACACCCCTGCATCAGTCACATCCTGTCCAGAATTTTACTCAACAGGTGTTCTATCAGCATATAGGCAAACATGTAATTTAAATATTATCTAACAAGGTAAATGCTATCTGCTAAAGTAGTTGTGTTTGACTTTGACTTTTACAGAGGCTTGTGTCAGTAGACATGTAAATGGAGTTGTTTGCTACCCACCTAGTCATTTCCAGCTACACATTTCTACTCATGATTCCCTTTATTGTCATGACTAATGGGAGCTGCCCTTCGTGATCTTGCCAGTATGAGGCCTTCATCTTATTAAAGCCGTCTATTTATGCCATGGCTGAAATGGCCCCATAAATCTATAACTCACGTTATTAGTCTGATACATGTAGGCTATGCCTAGAGTGATGATGGACAGAAGCTTTAAATGGAAGCTGTGTTTTAATGTAAGGTTCATTATTTATTTATTTATTATTTAAATGAAAAGATAAATGCATTAAGCATGGTTCATCATTTATTCATACCTGACATATTGTACCATATCAGTGCCCTTGAGAAAGTGCTGAAAGAACTTGTTTTATGTCAAGTTGTAATTGCTAAAGTAAGAGCAATTTTATTCAGCTTTTTCTATGAAATTGTCATAACCTTTGAGCCTCATGCATTCATTTAGTATGGTATATGTAGGGCCCCATGTATGACATCACTGTGCATTATTCAGTAGTAGGGCATATGGGTTTATGCAACATACTGTATGCAGCAAATGTGCTATAGAAGTAGCCATTATTCCTGTGTCAGTAAGTGTTTTGTCACTGTGTGGTATAATGTCACTGACATTTATATAGTTCCAGTAGCATTTCAGACTCGTACGGTGTGGTCTGTGTCTTTTAATAGATCACTCCCTGAGCTTTTGTGTCTGGCAGACAAAGCTAAAGTGCTTATCGAATGGGTCAGCAAATTCTATAAAGGTTTTTGAAGACAATTAGTCATAACAGCCTACAGCTGTGGTGTATTATAGATCTCTGTATGGATCAAAGTACATGAAAAGCACAGAATCATATGGCATGCATCCCTTAGGGTCCATAAAACTCACTTATGTATACACAGGCAAAAATATATGTGCACATCAACTAAAATAATTAAACTCTGCTTTAAGGGGTCATTGTAAAAAACACGTGTCAGGTGCATGGAATTATCTTAACCATTATGTTGCTTAGCTACCACAGCTTACTGTTAAACTAATTGCTTTTTGTAAATATTTTCAATAATAAATAATTTTTTGAACACGGCTTAACCAAGCTGAAGGTGCTGTAATGCAAAGTGTCTTATGACAGCAGTAAGCAGTAAGTAGTTACTGGTAGCTGTTCTTAGTGCTGCTCTCTGTAATGGGGGTTCCAGTTCAAGTTTTTTAATGTATTATATGTGGCTGAGCGTTTCTAAAGACCAGTAACTGTAATTGGGAGGAATGCTCATGAACTGCATGACCAATAGCTTCTAAATATGAAGCAGCAGGCTCATGGGAGGCAGAAAGAGACTGTACTGAGTATTGATTTTCCAAATGGCCTGTACTCTTTTCTTACCCAGTGCAGTAGGCCTGCATTTTGACAGTTCTAAAAATCTTAATGAAATGCCCACACAGTCCACCACTGCAACACTGGAGAGGCAATAGTAACAGCAGTACAGAGCATCCAAGAATAAAACCCAGAACCCTGTTGAGCTAAACTCTGTGGAGATAAGCAAACGCATCCATTTTGTAAATTTGAGCAAACATGAACAAACTCCAACAATGACCAATTAGGGCACTTTGCAATCTGAAGAGCCATGATAGCATACCAGTGATTACCAAATCTCCAATAACTCCCCACCATAGTGAGGAAAATAACGTTTTTGAGTTAATGTTTTGAGGACCTTTTATTGCTATCTTCTAGTGGCATATAAATTGAACCCTTTGTTGAGGAATCTCCACAGACTCTGAACAATGTTGTGCACAGACCTAATTAGTGACTAGAGATAGATCTCTGAAGGTGCATATATTCTGCAAATAAACACCACTCTGATTGGTCGGGGCATAGTTAAAATGGAATTGGAATTACATAAAAAACAACCATAGTGCCTAAAAATCATTGTTCAGTCACAAAGTCACTGCGCTAACCAGGACTAGGCTGATAGCTAACAGCATTCAAGCACTCTGATTGGCTGAGCCAGCACGTCATCGCAACCCAAGCAGTAAACACCACTCTGATTGGCCGAGGCAACTAGGCAAGGATTCAGAATTTTTTTAAGGTGTCTAACCCATTTTTTTTCCTATCCCAAAGATGTGGAGGACACACAGCCATCTCCCAGGACTGAACCTTTTAACTGTTTCTTTTGGTTGTTGTTTTTGTATTCAATATTTGTGTGGATGGAATAAATATGATATTGGAAAGAAATGAGTGGGGATTGAATTGATAATTTTTTTATGTGTGTTATTTTAAACCATGTTGTGTATAACTCTGTATAACTAGTTCCAGAAGGTGGAGTGCCTGTTAACCGTACCAATTAATTTACCTGTAGCTTTTTTTTTTTTTTGTATGCATCTCCAGTTATCTGCTGCTGAGACAATCAAGGGATATGTACTGGAACAGTATGCCACCTTCTGAAATGGCAACTATGCACAGAGCATAGAAACAGTAGACCTGTAAAAAACAATGTCTAAAACGGGTATAAATTTTACCTAGAAAAGACGTTTACAGTGACCTCTTTTGGACTAGGATTAACCCTTATCCAGAAGTCCAGGAAACGTCAATAATGGACGTTCGGAAGGCGTTGAAAAAAGACTTCATCTGGTATCACAGTCTGCACCTTCAGAGGAACAAAATTGGACATGCAAAAATGACCTGAAAAAAAGACGTCGCTTCCACATCTCTCTGCGCGGTGGGAGTAGTTTTAGTAGCAGTAGTACTAGTAACAGTAGAAGTATAAAAAAAGTGCTATTATCAGCCCAGTACTTAAAATATGACCAATAATCACATCAGAACTCACAATAAAACGTGCAGCACATGGACACTCTTGGTAGAAACCCTTTTAAAGCCCTAAAGAGGCCTATCCAGACAACAACTACATTTTGCTTAGATGTTTATTTATTCATGTCAAAATTAGAGGCAAACAAATGATTTTGCAGAAGACTATTTGCCTTTTGTAAATGTAATATATATATAGCTTACCCTTATGTTCATCTTTAGGTGATAAAGACTAGAACTCATTGGTTGCTGCAGTCAGTTGATTCCAAAAGTTTACTTCTTTGTTTAGGGACTGAAATATCTATTCACACAATGCTGGGAATGACTTTGGATATGAGTGTCAGACCAATAATGTAAATATTTACATAACACAATGTAAAACATAAAATTACTTACATTAAAGTAACCTGAATCATCGGTTTATGCTTCCACTGTTCATCACAATACCATATTGGGCCCTGAAATTTCATTTCACTTCATCATTCATCTGAAATACATGTTTCCCCCTTGTTCCACTGTGTAGATCAGTGGAGATTGATCTGCTCTTCAGCTGAATGTCCTGCAGTATAGGCAGGTTTTTATGACTGCATTAGGAGCCATGGCAACATTCTCAAAAAAAAAAAAACCTCTGTGGCAACTTGTGTGACGTGAGAATTTTATGGTATTTAAAGCAATAGTTGTGCGTCATAAGCTTCTTAATAAGAGTACAGGAGCAGCTAAATCGTTCGCAGCAGTACATAGCGAACGTTACTGCAGACATGGAGGTGCTGGAGCTTTCTCCTCCCTGGGGCAATGCTGTTTTAGTGCGCTAGCATAGCATGTCACCAGCCTTTCTCACATTACTTTGTCTACCCTATCTACCCCTCCCAAAGAGGGTAAAATAAGCTCCAGTCCCCTCTGGCGCAGATTAGAACGGAGCCGAACGCATCAGCTCACTCTGCATCCTGCATGAATCTATGCTGCTGTGGCAGAAGCTTGCTAAAATTCCTCAGACTCAGCCGTTAAGGGGTTCAGAGAGAACCTTCAGAGTGAAAGAGTCCAGCGTCTCGTCTGTCTGTCTGTCTACTTGGATAAAAGGAGTTTAAAGTTTATAGGGGAATGGAGGCATTCTTGTGACAGGCATGGCCAAATTGTTTCATGTCCAGAAAATGCTCGACTCAACATTTCTGCAGTTTATGGGTGTCATGACCCAGCAGAAAGTATAAAAAGAAAGCATAGCCTACATGTCAATACAAAATGGAAAGTCTGAGGTTTTGCTCTGTTTTTCATAAAAGCAGTCCGGAGGAAAAAAATATTAACGTCAAGCTCATTTCACTCCGGCCCTTGAGGCCAGAGAAGAAATGGCTAGTAGGATTCTAGGAAAATCCTACACTGTCAGTCAAATGAAGCAGTGGGCAAAAGCTGCATACTGTATGCAGTCTTGCCTGATTAGTACACTGTTCATCCAAATGTTTAGGACTTAAAAGGCTCATATAATAAAAAAAAGTGTTTACCATACTAAAACATTCACCTACTGTCCAGTCCATACAGCCCATACAAGAGAAGTTGCAATCAATGCTTGTTTTGAATTGGTTGTTTTTTGTGATGTCACAAAAACCAACACAGTAGTTGTGAATAGAAGGTTCAAGTCCAATCTGTGTGCCAGTGAGGTACCCTTGAGCAACTACACTGCTCCCCGGGCACTTTTCATAGCTGCCCACTGCTCTATGTGTGCACATGTGATGGTTAAAATACAAAGGTCACGTTTCATTGTAGTGTACTTTGTGTACGATTCAGTGTACCCTTGTGTACCCTTTCATGGTGGAGGCTATAATGAGTGTTTCAGCCTGTCTTGCTTTTGGGATGAGGTTTAGATTCAAGATTTATATTTAAGAAATTAAAAAATAAATGTTTGTTGTCAACCCCTACATATACAAGTATACTGTAGGGTTGAAATAGCATTTCTCTTGGACCCATGGTGCAACATTTAACAGTACAAAACAACTGTAAAGTGCAGGACAAGGCAGATGTTCACAGTGCATAAATGCTTAGTGTTGGTACCAGTAACGGTTTTCTATAACCAACAGGCGGTGTGAAATCTTCAATGACTAATGTGTAATATGTAGTTAAATTGTGGGAAATAAAGTGTCTTTTTAAAACTATAGAGTATATAATGTAGGTACCATCTAAACAGTTGCAGTACAGAATGACCGTTATTGTAAACCAAGTGCCTTATATATATATATATATATATCAAAACGGTATATGCTACCGATAAATACAGTATAGATGCAGTGCAGGATCTGTACAATTAGGCAGCCAATCAGTGCAGCGATTCCTTATAGATACCTCACCCTTAAAGGCACAGTAGCATAACAGCCTGCTTAATTCGTAGGGATTAAGAGAGTTTGGAAAATGAGTGATCAAAGTGCTGAAACCACACAAATGTCACAAAAGTGAAAAATATTCAGAAAAGTGAAAAATATTCAGAAAAATGTTTTTTAACACTGGCAATTACTTGATTTTACAGTCTGGATAAGGACAATCGGTTCTCAAACTGGCTAACATAAACAGTGTGACGCGTTTTAAAAAGTCTTACAGAAAAGTGTTTAAAGCATTTGGATTTAGATTTACAGTGTAAGAGTTGCTACTAGCAGAGAATGGAATGGTGCTCTGTGTGTGTGTGTGTGTGTGTGTCAGGGGGAATGGAGGGCTTTTGGCTTTAGATTACTGCTTGCCAACGTTACATAAGCCCTGATTATCACATCTGTATATTTGTCTGTCCTGCCTCCAGTTTTTCTTATCACTGCACACAACAGAGTCTTTAGCAATCAGCACAGCTGCGCTGGAGCTGTACTCCAGGAAATGTTCTGCCTTTATTACAAACACTGAGTACACACATGAAGCAGAGTGCACACTCTCAATGCAAGCACTCTGCCAAGACATAAAATGAAATGGCAAATGTAGAGCAAATACTGCTTGGATGGGCTGTTTGATTCTACTTTACTTTTCAGTGACGTCTTCCTTTATAGCCACTGTATTTCCTCTCATCATGCACATATCATCACACACAAAACCATAATTCTGGAAATGCTTTATACCTATTATTAATCAAGATGAATGGATCTACAAAATGTAAAATTTAACACAAAACTTAAAACTGAATAAAATGTCACATTATTAAAGGGCCCAAATAAAAGAAAAGTTTGTCGAAATTGTTAATACTTGTCCCATTCACACTTCATACATTATATATGGAATATAAGCTACGAAAACAACCCATTTTGAATCTATTGTTTTATTGATGTCACAACACCAAATGCATTCCTAAAATCTGCCTGTTTAGCCTGCTGTGGTCCACAACAGCCAAGTGTGTCAGCCTAGACTGTGTTTTGGAAGATGCCGATCAATTAGAAAAAAGCAAAAACAATTCTACAAGATAAGATAAGGTTGAATATTTTTGGTACATAACACCACGATATCGTGATAAGTCTATCCTAGGAAGAAAAAAAAACAAATACAAGAAAAATGCAGACTATAGACCCTTTAAGAACATTTCTCCTTTCTTCTTTACAGTATATTTCTCTTTTTGTTGATGTGAGGTATTGTTATGACAGCGGTGATATGTATGTGTTTAGCGCTGTGTTTGCCTGCACGGAGCTGCAGTAGCAGCGGAACGAAGGGATTTCAGCGGTGAGTGTGTGACTCTGAGGCAGCAGTGCAAGTGCTGAGGCACATATGGGCCTTCTTAAGGGATTTTCCACCCTTCTCCCTGCGCTGCACACACTCTGCCTTCCTTACTAAAGCCTGCTTAAAGTGTTTAATTATATTATGTAAGCTGAAAGATCAAGGAAGCATATTGAGAGGCTCCTCTTGAGCACATCACTTTGTGTGGGGGGATTTCAGGCACTCATCCTCAGCTCCCGTCAAGAGAGCTATCTTTCTTTATATCCCCCGTTCTTTCTCTCTGTGTGTATGTGTGTCTTTCTCTATACTCTTGGAAAACAAAGGTTCTTAAATGACTTTTGGCTTGGCCATATGGCTCTAATACCTTCCATTTGTGTAAAATCTTTACTCTATAGGGAAGTTATTTTAAATTCAGTCACACATCTCCTTTACAACAAGAGTTCTTTAGGGAGGCATCCATTTAATGGTTCCTTAGTGAACAAAAAGTAATCTTCTTTGGCATCATTCCAATGAACCATATTTGGCATATTTTAAAGGAGCCATGTCCTTAATTTCTTCATTTCTTTTTGCTGTTTTTATACTAAAAAGTTAATTAGGTACCTTTAAGCAAGGTTACATCCCACTACACTGCTCCCTGGGCACTGTTGGTAGCTACCTGCTGCTCCACGTGTGCACGTGTTATAGGTTAAATGTGGAGGTCACATTTTGTTGTGGTGCTTGAGTGTCACATTCTAAACTTTAACCAAAATACATTTGGTCTTGGAAAACAAAAACCTTATTATACATACTTAAAAAATGTCTCTCCCTAACCCCCCACTCTTTGCCCTGTTGACAAACATTTAGCCCACCTTCATTCAAGCACGTGCCCCAGTAAAGATCTCTGCATGTCCCTGCAAAACTAATTGAATTGCAACTTTTAAGAGAACTAATGAATAAAAAGCAACTGAAGCGCAATCCCATCAATATATATTTTTTGATGTCTACCTAAATGTTCAGGAGCTCTGAAGCAGTCATTAATGACTGGGGTATATGGTGACTCAATGCTTTAGTCAGTCACCAGCACAGTGAATATGTATTAAATCAAATGCGACTTAAATAAATGTGTGTTGACCTTCATAAGCGAGAAAGTCTGCAATAATCTGTTGGATGTTGCTGACATAAGCATAGCCCAAAATACCCAAAATGTTAAAAAAACCACCTTTGTTTAAAAAATTTGATTTTCTTACAGTATCACTATAAAAGAAGAGTAAGAAGGTTTTCGTTTAAAATAAGAGGTGACCATTGCTTGCCTGTGTTTGTCCACATCAGCCTCACAGACATGGCAGAAATGTCATCAGACACAGCTCAACATCAACACAAGTACTGTGAATGAAATGAGTTTCCATAGCTGAGCAGTTGCAAACAAGCCTAAAATTTCACTGCTTTGTGTCTGCTGCAGTCATGTAATGCACGTCCAAACTGGACTCTGGAGAAGTGGAATTGTGTTCCACTGTAGTGGTAAATCATGCTTCTCTATCTGGCAGTTTGATTAATGAATTTGGGTTTGGGTTTTAATGTATAGTTGTAGGTTTGGTGGAGGAGGCAAAATGGGCTGAGGCTGATTTTCAGATTTTGGGCTCCGATAAAGTTCCAATAAAGGGTAATGTTAAATACTACAACATACAAAGAAGTTGTACATAATTATATACTTCCAACTTTGTGTTAATTTGGGAAAGGCCCTTTTCTGTTCCAGCATAACTATGTAGCTATGCACAAAATGAGCCTCATAAAGATATGGTTTGATAAGTTTGGTCTGCACAGAGCCCTGACCTCAACAAAACTGAACTCCTTTGGCATGAGTAATTTCATTTGTAAGCCAGACCTTGTCCAACTTCAGCGCCTTATAGGCAAATTTTTTTTTTACTTTTTTTTTTTTAGCACAAATTTGCTTGAGCAGGTCACGCTACACATTTTAAAAGCAATGTTTTCAGGAGTTCATTTTTTAAAGCCCAAAAAGTCACACAAATCAGGTAATGATTTTAAATGAACTACAAATTATTTTCTACAGATTTGATTACTAGAAATTTAATATAAGGGCAAAGTTAGATTATTTTTTTTTTTTTAAATGAATCGTAGCAACCCTGCCTGAAACAGGACACTCAATCACAGCTGGGTTTTTTTAGAAGATGATAGTTTTAATTCTGAGGGTTCCATGTCTCCAAACCACCAAAAGCAAACATTTCTCTATAAGAGTTAATTATTGTAATATGATAATAATAACTGTGATGTGAGTTTGTATAATAATGTTTTTTGGATAAGGGTTCATGTTTTTTTGTCTAAGTTTTGTATAATTAAAGGTTAGATTCTTTCATCATACTTACTGTATGAGATTGAACTATCAAATTAAACCATTTTTTCATTAGCTTTTCTCTAAATCTTTGCTAGAAAATTTAATTATTATAGAGCTGACTGTTTATATTACACCAAACTAAAACTTAAAAATGAAGGAAATATAGTTCTCCACGATATAGGCTCTTCAAGGGTTTATCTCATGCTTCCTTGTCCATTGTTTGCTCTCTCTGTTGTTGTTGCCCACCTCCAGATCAGTGTGTGCTAGGCATGTAATGGAACACATATGTCATGATTTAGTTTACACCAAGGTTTGGACATAATTTAGTAATGGAAAAAAAGCAACATAAATTCCAAATGCATAAAGTTAGGTTTCCTTTCATTAATTTGAAGATACACTTTCATATAATTTATATTTTTATGTAGAACTGATAAATAACATAGGCCACAATCCACTTTCAAATGAAAAGCATCTCTTATGCTGTAAAAGTGCAAAATTAATATATTAATAAAGGATAAAACTTGTGCATTAGAAAGAATATTTAGTTGTTGTTCCAGTTCCAGGCTATTTTAAACATTCAAAGCTTCAGCCCAACCCTCTCCCCACCAACAAAAATTTAAAAAGGCTAAAGAGACGATCTTTGCCAGTAGGTAGGGACAGCAGCTAAACCCCCGCAGCAATTCGGCAACTGGCAACTTTGGTAACTTCATTATAAAAATATGAAGCACAAAGATTTTCAATCAGATGCCAATCAGCCTAAGCTTAGCTTAGCATGGCATCCCACTAATTTGCCTACAGCTTAAGTTTTCAGGTGAAACTCTGGCTGCTTGTAAAATTTACTTCTGCATTATGTTCAGCAATCTTCGCACATATACTACGGCATATTCACACAATGTGTTCACAATGTGATGATTCAGGACCAATACACATACCACTATACTGTTAGTGTGTGCCAGTCTTAAATAATAGCTCACCATCTGCACACCTGCATACAACTATATATATCCTTGAACTGCAGATTATCTTCAAGTAACCTTTGCATCATCTTGTGGAACAAAATCTCCACGTTGCTGACAGCACAATTCCGACCTCCCCATGAGACATAGCACCATAACCAATTGGGCCTCAGATTATACACTGCAACATTTATGAGCCTCTAATGAGGTTTTTATCACGTATATTCACTGATATTGCTTATCTTCTAAGTAATACTGCACAAAGAGTCACCTCCACATTAAACTTTCATGGCGAGTTTTACTGCTAAAGCGAAACCTGTGTACGCCCTCACTTTGGCACAAAATGTACATGACAGAGGGCGCGAGAACACAGGGAACTCAAGGTATTATTCATTTCACGTCTGAGCAATCAGTGTTCTCCACCTCGCAAATACAGAGCATAACAGTACTGCCTCCGCACAAGAGAGAAATGAAGAAAGACAGAGAACAAAAATGCCTGCTCAATTATCCACACTTGTGTTGTTTTCTTATTACAGTTTCTCACTAGACATTGGGAGGCACACTCACACCAGATGCTGACATATTTGTTCTGATTGTTAATGAATTAATTCAATTTGTGTACACAAATGTCAACAGTTGGCCAGTGACAGCTGTGTTTGAAAAGGCTAACTCATCCTGCAAAATGATCACTAGAACACTTATCTGATCTGAAAACTTGGTTTAATTACTCACAATTAATGAGTGGATCTCTACGGTGTGAAGTCAATAATTATGAACAGCGCATACTATTGTTTCTATGCACATATAACAGAAAACTGTGGCCTCCAGAAAAAACATACAATAGAATACATTGGACAGTCACTTAATTCTGGCAGTGAATGTTTATATACGAAACATGTATAGGTGTAGAACACTGTCATGAAATATTTGGATGAAGAGCGCAAAAAATCTGTAATTTTAAATAAAATTATATATATATAATGGCAATTACTTACTAGTATAGGAGATACTGCAGTATGGTGTTCCAGTACTGTAATTATTTATTTCTATAATGAAGTGGTGTAACTGATAAGCAGTA
>JBBPDA010000019.1:15654542-15667702 GCA_037974385.1 Arnoldichthys spilopterus
TATTTTTGTGACCATTTTGAGTTTTTCTTTCATTGACTGAAGGGTACCAACAATTTTGTCCATGTGTGTATATAATGGCAATTACTTACTAGTACAGGAGATACTGCAGTATGGTGTTCCAGTACTGTAATTATTTATTTCTATAATGAAGTGGTGTAACTGATAAGCAGTAGGTAAGATTGAGTAGCTGGTGGACTTTAAACAAATACAACAAGCTCCCTGTGTCTGTGCTGGGACCCTGCCTTCAAAGCTCCTCTTCACAAAGGAAGCTGTCCTGCATTTGGTTATAAGGAGTTTGGTATCCTTTTTTACCCATGGAGGAAACATGAACTTAACTCCACGCAACTTAATATAACATGTTTTCCAGGGACTTTGGTCTGCTTCCGGTCTATACTTTAGCTAGAAACTTGGTTGAGCAGATTTGCTTAACTTAGCATCAGTTTACAATCATTTTGAGTGAGAGCATGCACAGAGGATGTAGGCAGCATGTGCACAAGTAGTGACTGACACTGCATCAGAAACTACTCTTGGCTCTGACTGGTTGCTGCTCTGATTCGAGTGGAGTGGATTCTTGCAAATAGCATTAGGAGCATGTGGAGTCAGAAAGGGCTGATTTTTTGACAGATAATATATATCCATATTATTGCGACTTCCAGTAATAATATTCCTCTTCTGTGTCTGCTGTTCCTGTTTTATTTGTCTACTCATTTGTTTGGTGCAGGGTCTTGAAGGGTGTGATTGGTCATTCGGGGCACTCTTTGCGATAAAGGGGCCATAGAAGCAACACCTGGGAGACGCTCAGGGCTCTCTCCCCTTAGACCCAACCAGGAAGTCACTGCTCCATACCAAACCTACAACACCTTCAGCTCATGGTGTTAGCTGTGTTAGATTTTTTGAGATGTGGTAAGAGTAGGGGACTAGTGCCATTTTCTTTTGTATATGTTTACTAATGTCAGGACATGGTAACAGTTGTCGCAAACATAACATTTTTTGGGATGTGTTTCAAAGATTTCTGTGTAGATCACTTGTCTTTTTGTACTTTGTGTGCAGGTGTGCTATCTGTGACAGCTGACTGTGTGACTTTGTGTATATGATCAGCGAAGCATGAGTCTCATGAACTCCACAAGTAATTGGATGAGCCATCTAATCACACCAGAATGATACTGACAAAGACCAACATTAGCTGGCCAGACTCTGTAAGCTTTTAAATTTATTCACAAAGATTATAATTCAAAGACGCTGATTTTGGAAGATTTCATTTTCATTTCAAGGTTTTTTCAATATCAATAAATGCCAATATGTTTTAAAAATAGTACTACCTACCCCAGCACTGTGCCTGTACTGGATGGATATGGTTGGTGCTTCACAAACTAATCTTGAGTGTATGTGAATACTGAAAAACTCTCTGAAATCTGAAAACAAAGTGTTTTTTTCTAGGTGCAATGGAATGTGTCCAAATGTATGTCCTTGATTATCAATGGCACAATACAGTACAGATGCAGCTGATAGAGATTAGGTGGAAAAACAACTGAGTACTTCTTTAACACTACAATTCCTGACATTTTCAGTCTCTCTGAAGAAGCGAGGCTCACCCAAAGTGCACATCCCCACTATTTATCACAATTTGTTATGCAAATCAACCCACAGTTTCTGTTTGTGCCCCAGGTGTGTGTTTAGAGAGTGAGTGTGTTGTTTTATTGTAATCGTGGACATCGAAACAAGGAAGTGACTGTGTTTGGCATCATGGCCAATCAAGTAGGTGCCCATTCGTAGTAACTCCAGTAAACACCAAAGTCTGTTTTCTTAAGACCCTTTGAAACAAAGACAACCAAAGAGTTTACAGCCAGTTTGCCAAAATCCAGGCTATGCTATAATGGGCTTGCATACAAACATGTTTTGCTGGGGTTGATAACATTGATTAGGTCCTACCATCAATGTAAATCCAAAAGAGACCACCAAGCAGTACATAAACTTGTCTGTACTGCTGGAATGAAATTGTTGCACTGTTGCCAACTTAGCTTTTTGTCACCAGGATCTGTGACTTTTCAGACCTGTTTAATAACATTCCAGACCCCTTAGGCATTTTTTTCTCCCCAAAAGAGCAGCACCTAAAAATCACCTAATTTACTGACTTTTCAGATAAACCTTAGCTACTTTCCATTCAAAAGAGCTTTGTCCCGTGACTGATGGCCAACCCCTCTGCATCTATTCTGCTCAATGTATGGCACATAGGCGGAGCAAAAAACATCCTTCATTGGAGACTGTGCACCCTGTAAGAAAAATATAAGAAAGCTAAAACCACCACAACCTCCCTACCCCCGCCTACAACACTTTGGTGTCCCCTCAAGGCTTTAACCAAGTAGGTCGTACTCAGTTGCTGTCTGAATTCAATTGCATCTCAAAGTTCTGAACATAAAAGTTTTTGTTTTGCACATATGTGGCCTGGTTAAACTGTAAGCTCAACTTCAGAAAACTCTAAAGATTTTAGCAAAGGTAAATCCATGCCAAAATTCAACATGATTTGACCTCAACTAATGTCGCAGAAAGTCACAGGTTCAAGTCCTGACCTGAGTACCACTTGAGCAAGGTACTGCCCCACACTGCTCCCCAGGCTCTTCTCATAGCTGCCCGCTGCTCCATGTGTGCACGTGTGATGGGTTAAAAGCAGAGGTTACATTTTGTTGTGGTGCACTTTGTGTGTGATTGAGTGTGTTCACAATGACAGTCATTTTCACTCCCATTCACTGATGTAAGATCAGGGCTCTCCTAAATGTTTATAAGTATGCTCCCATTTTTCAAAGAAATATTGCGTAATGTTCTGGACATATTCAAATAAAACTGAAAAAGCTATGCTTGTCCTAATAATAACAGTAAATTCCCTGGTAAGCTTTTAAACTTTGCTATTATTATTATTTTTAATCTGAGAGACAGGCAGTGATCTCTTTCTGTGAAGTTTGAAAAATATGACCTTTTATCTTTATTGCTTCCCTGTCAGATGAGCTGTCTCACTGTGGGCCATCTGGAACATGCAGCACTAAAAACAGTGCATATATACTTATATATATATTCTTATATATATATAAGAAAAACGAATTATTGTGAAAACATCCTGAGGATCAGCCCTAAAGGGGGATTTCATTGATTTAATGCCTCTAAAGCATACCTCACAGGAAGTTCTTACATGGAACAATCTCATAAAATCGCTCTGAATAACTTTGTTTACATCTCACTGACTGAATTATGCAGAAATTCCCCTTTAAAAGGCAGGGGTGTTTTCCAACCCAGCCATCTTCATCACCCTGGTATTGTGCTGAGGTACTGTAATATCCCACCCCCAGACTAACACATAGTTCAGCAGCCAACATGGTGTTTATTTGCTCAGTGTAAACAGAAGCAGGAGGCTCGAAGGGTGCGCCACCATACCAGAACTGGGCCAACAATGACAAACAAGACAAAAGTAAGTAGGCGGTTGAGAACTGACTAATCTTTCACAAGAAAAGAATGATGCAAATCATTCTACTGCTACCTATTTAACACAGCAGAAAACAATTCAGAACAAATGTGTCTAACCTCCTACAGGCATAGTTAATGCTGCAAATAACTGCATGGTTTGCAAGTGTGGGCAGTGTTCTAGAATTCACTGAAATTTAACTGAAATTCATATTTTTCAGAGATTGTCATGCTGTAACATCTTCAGTGAATCTACTCTTTGGCTGCTATAATTCACACTTCTTCTCTTCATGAATAATAAAAGGTTCATAAGCTCCTGTACAAGTGCACATGTCACAACTCTGTCTGCTATATCATATCACTGCCTACTATCACTATTAAACTCTTTCTATAACTACTTTGTGCCAATCTGGCCACAAATAAAAAATGTCACACTAAGGTAATAGTTTAGAATATATTTATACAGCATTAAGCCCTGTATTTTGTATTTAATGCATTGTGCGTTGTTTTATTTACTAAAGAGCACAAATAGTTTATTATCTGCTTAATTTCAAAGCATAAAACTAGCCTTTAATATGTAATTTGTCAAGTTATGTATTATTCTATAGCAGAACATTATGTACCCTTTAATAAACACACTCAAATGAAGCTTGATTTGATTATATTGTAAATACAATAAACTTTTTCAAAAAAAAAAGTTTTAAAACATTTACATTTAAGAAAAATTGGGAATGACTGAATCAGATACAACCCCAATTCCAAAAAGGTTGGAATGATGTGTAAATTGTAAACATAAACAGAATGTAATGATTTGCACATTTCAAAAAACCCATATTTAATACACAACAGAACACTGAAAACACATCAAATGTTTAAACTAAGTAAATGTACCATTTTGGGGGGGGGTTGTTTTGAATTTGACAGCAGCAACATATCTAAAACTAAAATTGGTATAGGGCCATGTTTACCACTTTGTTGCGTTTCTTCTTTTTTAACAGTTTGTTAACATTTGGGAACTGAGGAAACCAGTTGGACTTTTAGGAGAGAAATGTTGTCCCATTTATGTCTGATGAAGAAGTCTAGCTGTTTAACAGTCCTGGGTATTCTTTGTCATATTTTTCATTTCATGATTCACCAAATATTTTCAATTAGTGAAAGCCTTGCTGTTGTAATACAGCTTGACAACTGACATCATGGTGCAATGCAGTATGGGCGGCATATTGTGTGGCAACAAACCAAAACAAACAATGCAGCATTTACCACATGTGTACCACAAGCACAAACAAACAAACCTACAGACTTGTACCACTCATGCTAAATATCCTTAAAATCTTAAATAAAATCTAAAATAAAACTCTTAAAGAAAGAATCCAATACTGATTTTTGGCGTTGTCCCTTTTGCACCAAAAATTCTTCAGATTCTCATTATATTTTGACCATATTATATACTGTAGATGATGAAATATTAAAAGTCTTTGTCATTTTTTTTTTATTTTGAGGAACATTATTTTAAAATTGTTTTAGTATTTATAGACGCATACTGTATTTGTCAGTTTTTTGCAGCTTGATAAACCTCTGCCCATCTTTACTTTTGAGAGACTCTGCCTCAAAGATGCTCTTTTTATAGTCATGTCATGTCACTGACCTGTTGGTAATTAGCCTAATTATTTACATGTTCCTCCAGCTGTTTCCTTTTAGTACTACTTACTTTTCCAGCCTTTTGTTACCCTGTCCCAATGTTTTTGAGACATGTCACTGCCATTCAATTCAAAATAAAGTAATATTTTTCATGTAATAGTAAATGTCTTACTTTCAGCATTTAATATTTTCTTTCTTCTATTGTAAACAAAATGCTTTGTTTAATACATTTCCAGATCATTTTACATTGTTTTTATTTAAATTAAACACAGCATCCCATTTGGGGTTGAAATGCCATTTTCATCAGCATTTTGATGAATCCCAGGGTTCGGAGGTTCAAAATTTCTTGATAATGATTGCGGAAAAAAGAAAAAAATAATAACCACTTACATTGGCAACAGGCTTTGTGCTTCTGGTTCACGCTTTCATAGCATTCCAGAGATTGTCCATTTGCTTTTTGCAATTCATGGTCATTTTATTTGACAATAACTCTCCTTGTTTTAGTGTCAATTTAACAACACTTTGGTGCAAAAAAAATGACCAATATAGATGAAGATTTAACCATCAGTTTCAAAATGTATGCATGGGTCCTTTGAGCACTGGGAAGCAGCCCAGTTTTCAGGAAAAAACTGAAAAAGGGAAACTAGCAAAGAGGAAGATGTCAATAGAACAGAGCAACAGTGTTTTTTAATCTGTGATCAAAGAGCTTTGCAGAAATTTAAACAACACTAGCCAAAACCATCCTCCAATTTCTCCTGCTCATATGAAGTATATTAAACAACTAGTTAATGGGGTTGCAGGTCACCTAACATGTTAATATGTTTTTTTCAGCAGAAGCCACAAAACAGCAACAATAATTTGAAAAAAAAGTTTCTTTAATTCTTTTGGCTGTGCATCGGGTCCTGTTCATCCTGTCGCAATGTATTTAATGACTATAACTCTTACTTACAATCAAACATCTTTGTTTTTAACTGAACTCTGTAAAGTTTGGCATCCAACTCTAGTTCTGGAGATCCACCACCCTGTAGAGTGTAAAACTAACATACTTGGCTCTCATATTCAGACTCCCCTGAGGGCCTTTATTACCTGGATCTGGTTGTCAGGATGAGGACAGGAAGTATACACAAGTACTAGCAGTTTAATCATTTATTAGACACAAAGCAAACCATTTTAATAAACAGAAAGCAAACATGGAAGGAGAAATTCCTTTTTAATGATAAATTGACATGTACATGACATGTACATAACATCAGCAGGGTCCCGATATCACAGTACAGCTCAGGAAAGGCTGGGGTTAGGCTAAGAAACACATGGATGACCTAAACACAAAAAGAACCACATGGCTACAGGGAAAGTTGAGAGTTGGGCACCCCTACTATAAGCATTTAAAAATTGTAATACAAATATGCTCTAAACTGGTGATTTTGGATTTACATTGTGTGCAAGGTGTTACATGTGTTTTTCAAGCATGAATATGAAAAATTCAATTTATTACATCATTCATCACAAGGGCATAGAAAGGTTTTTTCCCAATTTTTTTCTTGTTACTATCTTGGAAAAGGTAAGTGTCTGTCCTTCCTGTTGTCTGTGCTACTGTACTTTTGCACAATTTGGTCTTGATCTCCCTCCAAGAAACCCCTCCAAAGGTGATGATGATGTCACTGGTTTCTAAAAAAAAAAGGCTATAGTGTCATCAAAATGTCACATGCCACAGACACAATGGATAAACTCTTAATAAAGAGCATCAATCCTACTGCAACTGGAGTTGTTAAAAATAAACACGAGGAATGGCTGACGTAGAGGCAGGGACGGAAGCAGAAGGGGGCATGTATCCCCTGGTTCTCTAAGCCTTACAAGTTGACTGCACAATAATTGCATCTCTTGAGAATCCAGGGAAGGAAAAAAAAGTTTCAAAACTGAAGAGCCAGCATTTCAGGAGGACATCAATTTCTGTGGGAAGAAGAGATTTACTTCCCACACTGGAAACAGAATAACTGCTCGCTATCACAGAAGAAGAGAGGATTATGGGGTTCCTTTGTCATCTACATATCCTGTGGCAAATGCTGTGGTCTAGAGATAATATTTAGTACAGATAGACATCAGGAGAGGATTTTGGAGATAAATTTTGAAATTGATAGTGGTTGAATCTATAGTGACTGTAGTAACAATCAGCAGTGCATTCTCTGGATTCTGGCCATTTAAATAATGGCTACTGGCTTAAGTACTGTTAAACTTACAATTTCTGCTAAACTCTCCAATAATTATGTCTTCTCTTTAGATATGACATCATTACCCTCTTACAAATAAGGGAACCAAAAAGGGTTCCTGGGAGCAATACAATAGAAGATCCCACAATTATGCTATTTTTGCTAAGATTATGACTGTATTGTGACTATGACTACTAAGATTATATGGTGTTGCATATAGGTGATGTATATGCAGTGATGTCAATTGCAATTATGTTAATGATTCTTGTTTTAATTATGTATAATATAGAGTGCTAGAGATGAAGGCAGTAATTGTAGCATTTGTGCTAATTAGAACACTCTTATCCACTTACAAGAAAAGGCACAAAATATGTAGAAAGTCTTTAGAAAATATGAGATGAGCAATGGCTGCTAATCCTTTTCATTTTGACAATCTGTTCGCTGCTTTATGTATGAAATGATGTGATTTGGTGCTAAATTAGAGGCACACAGGCTGTGTTCTTAGGTTTGAGCAAAAGGAAACACAATACTGGTGTGTGATTTTTTTTAAAATCGATGTGCGTTCATACCAGTCAAGGCAAAAGAAATCAAATTGCCAACGTGCTTATAAATTATTAATGTCTTAGCTGAAAATAATGGAGTCTGTTTGAATCAGCTCAGTCTACTGAGGGCTTTTGAAGCCAATTCACTTCTCCAGCTGAAGCTCCATTGCTCATGCTACTGACAGCCTCCTGAAATTCCAACAGAATGCTGCGACGTGGTAAACAAACAATTGCCATGTAGCTTTCTGCAAACATCCTTCATGCTTACTTCCCAAATTCACCCCTGATTTTTCTGCCTCCCAGACAGCTTAGGAGAAACTGAGGGAAGAAGTCACAGTCCTTGTCTTGGCAATGTTTGATGTGCCTGATTTTTTATCTATTTATTTTTTTGCCAGCCTTTTGTGAAAAATATTGTATCTATTTTATATTATTTAGCCATTAATGCACTTCTATAATGCCCTTATTATTAAGCCTGATCCATTAAATAGTGTTACACAGAAACAGGTTGCAGCATTTGTGAGATCTTCTTTATGATCCTGGTTTGAACATGTGGTATCCATAAACTATGTTTATAAACATAGTTTCTAGTCAGTACCTAAATTATTAAAATTTTTAGATGTTTTTTTCAGGTTTTTTCCCAAAATGCAATAAAAACAAAATTCTATGATATGTTCATGCATGTGAAATTTTACTTAACTGGCAAACATACAAAAAAAAAAAAGATTTGTAGTAATTTTACTAAGTAACTTCATTGTATCTTGTTAACATACACACATTTATAATTTAATCAAATTGCAACACATATTTTCAATAGGACACAGATCTGGATGGCTGGCAGCAAGCCGGTCAAACACACACTCTGTCTCTGTGAGGCCACACTGTTGTAGCCTGTGCAGAAAATGATCTGGCATCATCCTGCTAAAATCCCGGGAGGAGATGTTGTCTTGAAGACAAAAGTATCTCTCTAAAATCCTTATATACTCCTCAAAATCAATGGTACATTCACATGCATGCAAATCACCCATCCCGTGGGCATTGATTATCAATACAGAAGGATGATTTTGCACCTTGATAATAATCTGGATGGTTGTTCTCATCTTTTGCATGGAGAACTGGATGCTTGTTTTTCTGAAAACAGCCTGAAATGTGAACTCATCTCACAGCACATAGTGCCATACTCTTTCAGTCCATCTAATATGAACTGGGCCAAGTAAACTTGCTTGTGTTTCTAAATAAAGAGTTAATGTATGACTTCCCCCCTGTGTAATATAGTTTCAAATTTCTTGATGCAGTGATGGACTGTGTTAAGTGACAGTGGTTTTCCAAAATCCTCCCGAGCCCAGGTTGTTATATTTGTCACAGTAGCATGACAGTTCCTAAAACAGTGCTGTCTGAGGTCTCAAAGATCTCTGAATCTTTTCACAATATTTTTTGTACTGTAGATGTTGAAAGACCTACATTCTCTGCAACTTGGTTTGAGAAATGTTCGCTTGAACTGACAAACATTTCTCTCATGATTTTTGCATGAAGAGGTGAGCTATGACCCACCCTTGCTTGCAAATACTGAACCTATTATGGATGCTGTTTTTATACTATATCATGATATCTGACATGCTACCAATTAGCCTGCTCAATATTCTGGGCACTTTTAAGTCTTATTTTATCTTTGTCCCAACTTTTGTGTTGCAGCCATAAAATCTTACTTTTGTCAATTTTGTAAAAATCAAACACTTTTTGACGCATATACTATTATATATATGTGTGTGTGTGTGTGTGTGCTCCAAAAGCGTTTAATTTACCACCCTATATACAGCTTAATGAAACAGCAATGGGCAGCCAGTTAACTGCAGGCTATTGGCTTGATAAGGCTTAATAAAAGCATTACAAGGGCATTATAATGGAAACCTAAAATAGTGTCACCAAAAATGGCTAGTGATTCAACAGCGTCAGGCGTGTACCAACAAATCCAGGGCTATCTCAGTTCCTTCATTTGCATTTTAATAGAGAAATACTAATGACAACACTTGTGGAAGAGAGTGAGTGTGTGTGTGTGGGGGGGGGCAGTTGAATGTCTTTGTTGTTATCTGATTAGGAAGAGCTTTTTAGTATGCTTGAGCTGCTGGCAAATTCATTTCATACAGTAAGTAAGTGACCTCCTTTAAGCTTCTGGCTTCAGAGTCCAGAACCATCATTAACAAAGTGTTCATTCAGCATCAAGGTCTTGTGTAACTTATTTTTTAATGAAGTAGATTTTAAAACTGAGCCCTGAAGTGGCTTGACTGACAATTGGTTTCATGGTTTTATTATTTCAGATCTCGGTGAAAGACTAAGGCAGAAAATCTAAGAAATCAATTGTAAAAAAATGTAAAACAATCTTACTGTTATCTTAATATTTGATAACATGCTTTATGTTTTGGGTCAGTTTGACTCCAGCAATTTAAACCACCAGAAAATGTTTTTAATTAAATTTGTTTCTGTGTAAGACACTTTGTTTCTATGTTACTTACCTAAATATCCGTTTAAATAAAACATGGTGCCACCCCATGTAAAAATATGTAATAATCATAAAAATTGATTAATCTAAATGTGAATGAAAAAAACTTTTTCTGTTGCCAAAGATAACTGACCTTTATTAACTAAATTTTTTAATTACTCGTAACATTTCAGCATCACTAACAATCTCTCTCTCTCTCTCCCTCTCTCTTTCCCCCTCTCCCCTGCTCTGTTGAGCTGCCTCGCTGAGATATCAGTGATCCTGCGACATTCTGCTATCTGGACCAGCCTGACCCACCCTGATACCCTCTTACTGGTTGAAGTTTTTGCGGCTCTCAACCCACTCACTCCTGCTGAGGAGCCCATATGAACAGCCCTATACACCAAAGAACTGATCACACAAGGAACTGCTGCTGCCCATTTATACTTAGAATTAATATCATTATATATATTTATTTTATTCATTCTTTTTCTCCTTTTCTTTTCTCTTGTTTGTTCTTGCTATCCGGTGTTCACCAGAGGAGGATGGGTTCCCCCTTCTGAGCCTTGGATCCTACCGAGGTTTCTTCCTACAGCTAGGGAGTTTTTCCTTGCCTCTGTTGCCTCTGACTTGTTCTTTGGGGGCTCGAACCCGGTTTCTGTAAAGCTGCATTGTGACAACGTCAATTGTAAAAAGCGTAAAGACTTAAAGATTAACTACACTACTGAGTGAACATAAAATCTGGTGTTTTATATTCTGCTAACTTATTATTTGTTGTTCAAAATTTTAAGACATTTCATACATACTTTTTAAAGTTAACACCATTTTTCTACTGTGTGGGCTCACAATATATTTGGTAGTATTATTGTAATGTCAACATCTTGTAAAGCTGTAAGGGCTAGTGTTGTAAAATAACATCACCTAATTTACACTACTTTTACCTAATATTACATTAACATTAATCTTAAAAGTACTAAATAGGTTTTTTTTTCTTGGAAGAACACATATTCTCTTTATTTATTATTTCCTTTTGAAAACTCCTGCAAGCATTTAAAAAGAGTGAATGCTTTTTGGCCAGTGAACAATAGAAATGGTCCAACATGACATGAACTTCAACAAACCTTGTTCATTAATCTATTTTCAGAGTTATAATTCTGCCATCAATATTTTTTATATGCATGATTTTGCCATGACAATATGTTTAAATGCATTTATTACAAAAAGCGTGAACAAAATTCAGAGGTATACTAGGGTATTTTAAAAGCTTACATCATCAACCATTTATTGGAATAAAATAAGTTGGCTTATACTTATAAGCAGGCCATATATCCAACAAAGGTACAAGATAACCAGGGAGTTCTCTTTTTACACACTGCCTGTGAAGATTCCTGATGATAAAGTAACACGTTCTGAGCGACCAGAGCACATGTGGAGTGTTTCATGGTGTTCTTCCACCATGGATTTTCACAGAAAGAGTCCTTTGTGAAGGAGCATATGTGAGCAGTACCTCTGTCTTGTTACCGAGACCTGGAGCTGGATGACTATTAAATTGTGGAGAACTTTCCTGGTGTCTTAACATCCTTAAATTAATATTTATGCTTGACAGGGTAACACACTTGCTACAACAAATGCAGGTCTTACTGAGGTCAAATCTATTTGTTTGTTTTGCTGGCAAACCATTATCCCTTTACTTGCTGTATGCATGGATGTATGTATTAGAGTAACATAGAGCAAGGGTACAGCTGAGTGTATTATTAGTGCTGAAATCATAACCCCACTCTATTTTCACTTTTATCTCAACTGCATTATACTGCTTTCAACCTCTTCGAACAAAAATAACATTCACCTCCACTTAAAGTACGCAATTAGTGGGCTTGCTAACTGCTTGTGAAGTCATTTTCTGCATTTATTTGCCATGATTGGCCTCAGAGGAGCTTGCTGTCAGTTAAGGGGAATTTGTTTACTGTAGACCGGAGAGGGATTGTTTAATGGGTGGGAAGGGTTTCAATGGAACTCTTTTCTCTCCTTGCTTTTGCACTCCAACCCTCTATTAATTGGCAATTACATAAGTCCTGCCTCCTGTGGGGCGTGCTGGGAAATTAAGATTGGAATGTTTTAGGAAATCAATGTTCCTGGAATAAGCTTGTGCAGAAGATGCTCAGTAAAGGTCCTGGCTTTAGATCCCAGCCAGGGTGGCAAAGGTTTGGTCTAGTTTGCATGTTATCCCCATGTCTGTGCAGATTTCTGGCAGACGCTCTGGTTTCCTTTTACAAACCAAAAACTGTGTTGCCCTATGAGCACTGGGATTAGGCTCCAGCACCCCCTGCAACCCTGGTTAAAAGAAGCAGCTCAGATAATGAATAAATGAATGAATGAAGATCCTCAGCACTGTTGTGTAAAGCTTGCTGCTATGCTTTTGTCGTGATTCAACATAATTAACATGGTGAAAGTGTTCAAAGATTCATAGGAAAAAATGAAGGTGGTAGTAATGAAACCTTAAGCTACTCTGGCTTCACAAAGTATTTCTGGGTATGAACGCTGTTCTAGGAATTTTTTTTTCCGAATAACATTATTATTAACAAAGCAGGAATTTGATCTTGGATCTGCTAAGTCCTAAAAGCTTGTTTAAAAGCCTGCTATGATCTAAAGAAAGTGGTAAAAAAGCCTTGGCTGATGAAAGTTGAACGCAACTCTACTTTGGCAGCAATTTGATTTTGTTTTGCTCGAAAGCAGTGGCTGGAGTAAATGGCAGCAGGTAGCCACTCAAATCAAAACAAAGGATGAGCGCGGCGGTTACGTAACTGTGAGATTATGGGGCATTAGACTAATCTGCTCCTCACTGTTCGGGAT
>JBBPDA010000019.1:15667802-15680209 GCA_037974385.1 Arnoldichthys spilopterus
TAAAATTATATAATAGAATATATATTATTTATTTATTTTTCTTTTAATTATTTTTTTTCATGTCCTTTCTGCCTTTGTCCAATCACTCCCAAAATAAATAGTTTAGGCCCTTCTGCTTTAGGGCAAAACAAGCAGCAACTTTAGAAAGCAACAACAGAAAACAGACTGTCTTAGCTCATCTACTTACTCTGGTCTAAGAGAAAATTTAAGATTAAACTGACAAAATATCTCTGTAAGATTAAATATGATAAACAAAGTGTAAGGGTTAGCGCCCCAACGAGCCAGCACAGGGCGAATGAGAGCTCTGTCTTCGCAACCACTCTGTGATGGCCCAGCTGGGGGCGTTTGGTTGTCAATCCTGCTTATGTGTTTCACCTGGGCCAGATCCCTTATAAACATGGTTGTCTATCTGTGCGGTGCAGTGTCCTTGTCTCTGGTTACAGGTGTGGCTCGCCGGTAATTCGGTAAAGGCTCTAGGGTGTTTATCCCATGAGCCTCCCTATCTCTTCCTTCCTGTGTCCTTAAGCAGACGGTACTTGATTTGGCTGTCTGCTGTGCTTCCATTTTAGTGTTTTGGGGTTCCATTCCCCTTCCCCAGTGATTCCTAGCAGCAGGGGGTTCTGTTCGTTTCCGGTTAGCGTGTATGGTGGCTGCACCAAGGAGGATTGTATTTGGCTTTGCGGGGTCCCGGGTGCGGTCGGTTGTGGCACAGGAGGTCTGGACATGTTCCTCGCAGTCTCAAGTGTGCTGTGGGCTTTGGCATGGGAGATGTGCCCAGAATTTTTACGATTTGGACAGTAACATGCACAACTCAGTTTTAAAATGACTAAGGACAAACCAACCAAAGGAGCCTCTGATAGTATTGATTTATTTAATAACAAATCAAAATTGTCATTAGACATTTTACATCTTGAAAATGTCCTTGTCATTTCTGAACAAGACAGTGGAATGTGAATGGCACAGCCTTGCCTCAAGGATAAATGTTCCTCTGGGAAGTATTTGGCAGCATTGGAATTCCATCTCCCAAAGGGTGTTTTTCTTGCATTACTGGAGGATCAGAGGAATTTTTAAGTTTTGTTGCCTCCATCTCCCACCGCACCGGTGGATAAATAGCCAGACTGATTGCCTTGGCATAGAATGTGACTTTCACCATTGTGGCAACAGCTCACACACATGGCATGAATACCAGGCTCCCTCTTCCAATGACTGAATCTGAATAGTATGAGCGTGATTCTTCAATTAGAGAAAATTTTCTTTTTCCCTGGGGAGATTTTCAAAGGTTTTGTATTTTTAAAGGCTGATAATAGCTCTAATATATTTTTATTGTGTTTCATTAATTACATCACTTTTTTGTTGTTGTTGAAAAATATATCAATCTTGGGCGGCATGGTGGTGCAGTGGTTAGTGCTGTTGCTTCACAGTCAGAAGGTCCAGGGTTCAATCCCCGGGTCAGCCACTGGTGCCTTTCTTTGCGGAGTTTGGAAGCTCTCCCGGTGTTTTCGCATAGGTTTCCTCCGGGTGCTCCGGTTCCTCCCACTGTCTAAAGGCTTGCAGTAGGTTGATTGGATACAATAAAATTGAGAGTTCTATGAGTGGTTGTCTGTCTATGTGTTGCCCTGCGATGGGCTAGCCTCTTGTCCTGGGTGTAACCCGCTTTAGGCCCGCAGTCAGCTGGGATTGGCTCCAGCCTCCCTGTGACCCCGAAACGGAAGAAGCGGTATGGAAAATGGATGGATGGATGGATATATCAAACTCTTAAAGACATTTTGTGTTTTACACATTATTAAAACGATATTTTGTTGTCTGCATTTTGCTGTCATTACAAAACACTAAATATAATGAAGAGCAATTTCTCAGTCCATGGATTAAGGGAGTGGTTACATGACATATCAGGTTTTAAAATGTATAATCAAAAATATCACTATTAAAGAGAAAACTGAATCAGCATGAGAATAAACGTTTTGTGTTGCCTGTTGGACTACATGACATTAAAATGAATCAAAATGATATTAAATGTTATAATAATAACAACAACAATATGTTATTTAGAATATTATATATCTAATGTAGCCTTTTTATAGTTTACTTAATCCAAAAAAGGATGAATGCTTGCACAATCTTATTCTCTTATTCTCTTAATCTTATTAATTTAATTAATTAATTGTTTTAATTAAACACAAAAACACAAGTCATGTCAGTGACCCAGAGAAAATTAGAACACAGAAGAGTATCTCTGCAATGGCAACAAACAACCATAATTCTAAAAGGTGTATTGTACCTCATGAAATATTGTTCAGATTTTTAATTCATTTTAGCTACATTACATGGTAGCTTTTCAGCTGGGTTAGAAAGCCCAAGGCTTACCTAACTTTTTTTGCATTAGCATCATGGAACATTACCAATTATACCTATTATATAGCCTATGAGATACACAGAGACAAAGCCTATACTGAAAAATATTTCCAATGCTGATTCACTTTTGGCATGAATACACTACTAGATATATGTGCTTTGTATAGGGCAGCAAATGCTGGAGAGTTCACCTCCATGTAATGATCAGTTTTGTTTCATCCAACTGGACCACCTTGCTTACAGATGGCCGGCAGCAGCCCTGACTGGCACTGCAGTTTAGTCCAAAACTAGGCTTTATGTTTGACTGGGACAAATACTGTAAATAAATTAGATGCAGTCACATGCTAATTGTAAGTATACTATAATAGATAATTAAATATTGGTGTAATTTTGATCAAATTCATAATTTTACCATTGGATTGCATGCTTGAAAATATAATATTTAAAAATAAATATATCATTATAAATTGATAAATACAATTTAAAATCTCATTGTGTTACACAGTGAACACTTTCTGCTTCTTCTGTGAGATTTCACTGTCAAAGATAGCAAAGCAAAGCAGTTGGCGTTTGGAATCTGTATTTTCACTACAAGACCAAAAAGGAGCCATTAAGGGGTGTATATGATAGCAGAGGCATTCTCTATCAAAGATCTTCTTGAGTCTGCTCTTTCGTTCATTAAAGCAATATCTTTTTGGAACTACAGAGGTGGTTTGGCTCTTTACACTTTCTCCTGCACAATATTAATGTCCTCAGGTGTGCCATTCGCTGTAATGGAAGCCACACAGTCATTAATATCCAATTAGCCAAGCTAATGATACAGCAGTGAGAGCCAGCAGGCCAAGCAATCTGTCTCCTTCACGGTCTCCTCCAGTCTCCAAACAACCAAAAGCGTCACTGATAGCAAGCCAAAAATGCTGGAATAGTCATGTCTCCAGTATTAACATATCCTTAGTGCTCATTGCTCATCTGCAGGTTCCTGTTTTTTTAAATGAAAAAATGGGTACTGAGTCAAAATCTAAGTCAATTAAAAGTAGAATAAGGGAAAACACTAAAACAAACTCTCTGAAAAATCTCTGGGCAAAATACTTGAAAAATTCCTTATGCCATGCCATATGCTGAATACACTGTCCTAAATGTATTCAGATATATTCCTTCACACTACATAAAAAAGTAACCAATTTAGTTTACCCTTACGTACATCTCAATGAGGCATATGGGAAAGCTCTGCTGGTGGAAATGTTCCATGTAAAACTGACAATAAACTGTAATAAACACTTAAAGTTCAACATTCTCAACATCTGGAAATTGCGCTTATCACCAGCTTCAGCATATTTATTTATTTTTTGGGGCATATGAGCTGATTGTTACAACACAACCCCCTGAACAGTGTATTAATGCTACAAATTGAGTGTGATAACCAATTCAGTTCACTTAAAAGTGCACTCACTTTTTATTTGATTTATCAGTCCACTCAGGCTTAAGCATCAATTTCAGCATTTGTAAAGCTAATGCTTTAAGTTCTTTTTAAAGTGCAATGAATGAGCATTTTAATTATATTCTGTGCCCTGTATCAAAAAAAGTTATGAACTATTACATTAAAGTATTGATTATGCTTGTTTTAGAGCAGCAGTCATCAAGCCTCATCCTGGAGATCTACGTATTTCCCTGCAGAGTTTAGGTCCAACCGACCTTTAAAATGGAACATTTCATGGTCTTTAAAATGTGCATATTAAAGGAAAATGTAAGGAGTAAAAAGTAGATTTTTTTTGAAAATATAACGTAATAATATGAGTATTCTGTTTCAATAATACTTGTGTAAAGTTAAATCCTTTAGCAAAATAATACTTAAGAATAGTGTCCAAGTACAATTTTCCAGCTGTGGCAGGGATCCCAGTGCTGGCAACCAAATGCTCTGCATATGTTTTTTCACCTACTCTACACACCTGACCCAGCACATCAATAGCTTACTAATTAGTTAATGAGGTAAATCAGGTGTGGTAGATGAGACAAAGCAAAAAACATGTGCATAGTATGGTTGCAAGGACCATTTTTTGTGTATTTGTACACTTATAAAGCAAACTAGGCCATCCATGGTGGAAGACTTTACGCAGTCTAGAGCCCTAGAAGCTATATAGGCATATCAGTAGATGCCAGTGCTGTGTGTTACTTGAGGAAGCAGTTATGTGAGGACAGTTTACTTAAAGAAGTTGCTAGTACAGCCATGTTCCCATCTGCTAGAGAAGCTTAAGGCATCATTCTTCCATTGCAAAGGAAAAAAGAAAGAAAAACTTGAATGCTTACTAACCCCTGATTCGTTCCTATAGCAACTGCAAGAGGAAAAAAATAGGGCAGGGAACAAACAACAACAAAAACATTAAACAGAATAAATGTACACATAGAAATGTAAGTATAAGTAAACTAAAGAGTGAGTGACTTTAAGCAAGGTTTAAACATATAATTGTTTAAAAAAAAATAAAAAGAGGGCTTTTGCATGTACTGTAGACACAATCAGGGTTAGGGGGTGCATAGGTATTGTGGGTGGAGGAAAAAAAAAATTGAAAGAACCAGACATTCCTGGGACATTGGTAACACTGGTTGATGATTCAAACAGGCAAGAGGATAACCATCAAAGTGAAATCTTACAGCGAAATGTTCTTTTTCCCTGCAACCTTTGAAGTTTCGTTCACTCTGTCTCTTGGTGCTATAGCCACACACACACACCTGTGTGAATCTGACTCAATAAAGTGCAAAGATAACCACATGTATCCTCTGATTGAAAAAAAATCTCTAAAGTACCCTGCTTCAAAAAGCTCCACAATAAAGCACTGAAAATTCAATGCTCCCAAAGATTGTCTTTAAGATTACAGGTACTGTACTTAATGTATCAGAAATATTGACATTTTCTCTAATTAAAACACGGCAATAAAACAAAAGAAAACAAGTGAGGCAATATAAACCACCACCACTATATGCAGTTGCACTTGTATGTACGCACTGTAATTGTTTATACCTGCTCATTTACAGTAATGAAATTCATCCTGGTGATGGATAGAGAGAGCTGTTGTTGTTTGTCAGACCTGTTGTATGGTCACTCTTTAGGCTTCAGACAAGTACCTCTCCTGTTCTTCTTAATGCATCCGTGTCCCAAATCCCCACCACTTGGATTCTCAATACAAATTATTCAGAACAACATAATTACGATGGATATGAAATGCAGGCCTGGGGACAGGGCCGCTCCGCTTCTCTTCTGCATGTTAGGCGGCTGTGCCATTTCACATTCTGTCTCACCTTACTGATCAAAGGACCCAGATTTAGCACTGCCGTCTGTGTGTGTGTGTGTGTGTGTGTGAGAGTAAGTAAGTGAGAGAGAGAGAGAGAATGTGAGTGAGTATGACAGAAAGAGTGAGGAAGCACAAAAAATTCTGGAAAGATGCCAGGATTTATGGTAATAAACACAAAAATGACACATGCACATAATTTGTATTGCAAGTGTTTAGGTGTTGTGTAATTTGAATGTTAGTAGCATGATGATAAAGATTTTGGGGTGAGAGGACCATGATTGGGTATAAAAGGAGCATCCACCAAAGGTTCAGTCTCTACAAGCAAAGACAGATTGTGACTCACCAATTTGTGCCCGTCTTCATAAGAGAACTTTCTGTCAGTTCAAAATGAACAATTCTCAACACTAGATTATAAAGAATTACGGTCTTTCACCATCTACAGTACATAATATTGTGAAAAGATTCAGGAAATCTGGAGAAATCTCAGTCTGTGTAGAGCAAGAACAGAAACCAATGTTGAAAGTGTGTGTGTGTGACCTATGAGCACTTCTTCAGCACTGCATGAAAAAGAAACCATCATACTGCTATGATAAATATGGTCACATGCTCTTAGGAGTACTTCAGACTAGCTAAACATCAGCCAGTAACTAATAACAACAATCAGCCTTTCAGAGCAAGATGGATGTTCAGCATTACAGTAATGGCATTCAAGAGTTCTGTTTTCAGTATTTGAAATAACAAAATATTGTGTTTGACCACAAGCAGATCTGTTTTTACAAATATCAGATCTAAACCCTATATTGTTTACTAAAATAAAGGTGGTTGGTTGTTTTGCATGTTGGTCAAATAACCCTTCATTGTTAAAGCAGGAAGTTCTTAATCACACTGAGCAATGAAACTGATGTCTAAGTGTCCCCTCTACATTGACTGATTAGTCTGAGTAAACCCCCAACAGCTTTAAATCATATAGGAATGACTAGCTCAGCCTTGTCCAAATATGAACCTTTTAACCAAACTCCAGCTACTAATACTATAGGTTTCTATTTGCAAATTAATTATCATAGTCTGCTACTGATTATTGGTGTTAAAGGTTATATGCATGGTATACTGTATACTACACATATATAGTATATTGCAATTTTTTACATGGTCTCACCATTGCCATTCAGCTTCAGCAGAGTTAGCAAATCTTGCATCAGTATTTTTTTCCAGAATTAGAGCATCTTTCACCAGAGTCTAGAAAACCAAGAGACATAATTAGACTGCATGCTTGACTGCAACATACATATTCAAGACTGGAAAAGAAAAACAGCAATGAGGTGAGAAACAAGGCTAATTACACATTATTCCAAACTGTAGTTCAATATAAAAAATATTTCATATAGTAACAAGTAATTTAACTAGATTTATTCAAGTCATAAATTAAACAATGTTGGGATTTTAGGTTAAATGAACAAAAGCACTTTTTTACTTCAATTCAGTCCTCAACATACTTCAAAACAGTTTATGCCTGGTTTCACTTCTTATACTGTGATCTCACAAAAAACATAAGGTGAAAGTGGAAAAAAAGCATATGAATATGACCGATGGAACATAAGCAATGGCACAGTTTACTTTCCTATGACACCTTACAGCCTTTTATGAAAGCTGATATATACCAGGGCTGGCACATGTTACAAAAATGTACAGTTAGTAACAGCATACAATGCCCAATGTCTTGTCCCTACTGACCAATTAAATGTACTTCGTTACCAGTGGTGTAGTACTACAAAATGAAGATATACCATAAAACTTTAACTTATGACTTTTCTTATGTAAGAACATTCAGCCAAACTGTTGAATAAGAAACCTCTACTTGCATTTGGATGAAGCTTCACCCATTTGTCTTCATGTACAGACAAATCCTTTTGCAAGGGATTTCAGGTTAATATTTAGACATTTTCTGCTAATAAAGTAATTTTGCTTGCTGTAGGAATCTGACAGTGGACCATTTTTAGATATCCAGTATTATGCCAGCATGTGTGAAAAACATGTTACTATGCTTACCAATAGTGAAAAAAGACAAATTTACGCTTGCGGATTATTCAGTTATCATACTAGCTGGACAAGTCCAAAATTCATCTGCCCTAAGGCGAGCATCACTGACCTGATCAAACATTTTTTCTTGGTTTCCTGTGTGACTGTACTATTGTGGGCTGATACGCTTTGTTGGCGTAACACTTGACTAATACTAACAGCTGAAGGCAGCTCCTCAGCTGTGAATGGGCTGTTGATTAGCGCCTTGTTTGCTGCCAAGGGAAGAGTCCTATATCAACCTCAGTTGAAAATATTCACAGTTTAATTTATTGGATGATAGCTAGCTGGTAGCCTAGCCAATTTATCTTCATTTTCTGTGAAAATCTGCCATCGAAAAAGTGCCAAAGATTTGAGGTGTTGATGACATTTATGATGCAAAAGAGACGTGATGCTGACGAGATTTTCCGAAAAGCTGAAGCTACCCCTGCAACTGAACAAAAGGAACCTGGAGGGAGGAGCACATATCCAATTATTTGCACACTGTTTAAAGCTTCCACAAGATACACTTGAGCTGTGTTCACTTCAAGTGTAAGTGCTCAGCTCTTAAATCTGACCTTTTGTTGCTCAGATTGTCTAATTTTCTAATTATTTAATTAATAAGAAATATATCCGACACTAAGATGAACAGGTAATGCTATTAACCCAGTTCACATGTGCAAAGGAGCAGCATTCCACCAAGCACATTTATCTGAATATAGAAAAACAAACCAAATGAAGACAATTAATGTTGGCTGCTAATGTTGGTGTAAGGACACCAAAGAGGGCCAAGATTTTAATGATTTCATTTTTTCATAATGATACAGAACTTAAACAGATGCTCCTAGTATGTAAAACACCTTACTGTCCCATCACTGGAAATGTCCTTCACAGCTGTCATCCAACATTTCTTAAAATTTAGTTTTACTAGTAGTACATTTACAAAACTAGAGGGGCAACATTTGATGGTTCCAATAATGTTGTCTTAAGTGTGATAGTGAAACAATGACCCACTGACAAAAGATAACTTTGCTTTACTAATTGAATAACTACAAATATGTGGCAGCCTGCAGAAACCCTAAATCATTGTGAAACTTTAATGATTTTATGTTCTTAGTAAAATTATCTCACATACATATTGTCTTAAATATGATTGTGCCTAATTAATCCAATACCTTAAAAATGATATTTACAGTCAGCCATCTGAAAAAAATCAGGTTTAAAGATTGCACTGTATGCTGTAAAAAAGTCTTGCAGCAGAAATGAAAAAACCTTATATATCAATAAGTATGTTTCAATGATGGTAAAAACCTGTAAAATACCTGACATTTAATTCATAAAAAAAACACAATTTACAGCAACATTTTCAACATGTTTTAACACAAAAAATCAGTTTAAAAACTTGCTGTTAAAAATGACACTTTTGCTTGTAAACATCAAAACCTTATGAAAATTATATGATATAGTCATTGTGCCAGTTGCACAATGGCAGAGAAACTGCCTTCAACAACTTTCAGTTGCAAGAAAAAGACAGAAATCGGGGAAGCTATAACAGAAATTAGGTTTTATACAGCAAGAAACAAAACTAGGGTGAACATTGGTTTGGCTTTTTCATGATGGTAACAACTGAATGAAGCAAGTCATATGTTTTGGAAGAGTGGCTTTGTAGACAGGACTAAAGATAAGGGGAATGTGTGGAGGGTTTCATTATATTACAATCTACTGATTTTTCCAGAATAACTAACGTGGTTTTAACAACAGCATTGTTAAAATATATAAAATACATTATATTTATGGTTTATACAAGTTTATTTTTAACAGTCAAAGTGTTGTAAATCCTATTTTTGGTGAAAAAAAAGTTTTCATTCGTTTTTGTTTTTTTTCGTTTTTAACATTATGAAAATCAAACAGTTTTCCACAGATGTAACTTTTGTCATACCCACTTGTAACTTGTGCCATTAATATAATGACAGTGCACCTGTTAGTACTGAAAGAACTGATATATAAAAACAGATCACTGCCACATACTGCTGATACCCAGTATGTGGCAGTGATCTGTTTTTATATATCAGTTCTTTCAGTACTTTAGTGCCACATATGAAAGTGGTACAAGTCAGAACTGAAAATGTCAGAGGTAGTGTGTTTTTCTACACATTTTCACACTACCATTATGATGAAATCTGTGTTCAGCCACTTTTTGCTAAAATGTCACTGTAGCCTTTTTCTGCCATTGATATTCTGCAGTCAGTACACTAGGTGAACCGCCTTGCCCTCATTTAAGCAAATGAAATTGATAATTAAAGACGTACCACAGGTTGTGCTATGGGACAGTTTAGGATAAGAGAAGCCAAGAAAGTGGCATCATAGTGACAGGCTGATCCATTCTGTAGAAGAGGCAGAACTGGAGTCACTCTATGTCCAAAGCCTCCAAACATTTCTGTAAACATCAGAGAATTTCCTCTGAGGGGTGAGGGAGGTGAACACAGCAGACAAAGACATTGGAGATGCTGCCACAATCTCTTGAGCATGCTGAATATGGCTTCCAGAGCATAGTTTAATTGCCAGCACCTCAATTAACTGCACAGATTTGCGAACAGGGGAAGTGAGAGAGAGAGAGGAGAGAGGGAGAGAGAGAGAGACAAAGAATGTCAGAGAGAAACAAAGAGAGAATGAGGCAGCATCCCATGTTACATTTTTGAACATATTTTACATAAAAATGCTATAAACATATCATGGCGGATATAATAAGTTGTCATGACAGATGACCATTAATGTATAATTGTGTAACACTGTGCAATCTGTAATGACAATCAACCTTTATGGTAATTACATGTTATATTAATGGACATAATCTGTCATTAAAGCTCATGACAGCATATGACGTCTTCCATGACATGTTTATAATATGTTTGTCAATGTTCCATAGAGTTTCACAATCCTTAGACAGTAAGTAAGCATATGTGGGTCAACTGTAATGTACTGTACAATGGAGAAAGAGAATTTCACATGCACATGGCATGCATCACTGCCAAGCTAGGCTATTTAATTAGTACCATAGACTACATATGGAGTGGAGCATCCACTAAGGGCCTTTTGGAGAGAAAGTGAAATAGAGAGATGAAGAGCACAGGGGATGCAGGTCTCTTCAGCAACTTGGCCATTCTCAGCTGGCATGGCCACATCATGGGCACGAGGGAGAAGAGAAACAGGCAGGCAAGGCCAAGAATGATGAACAGATGGTCTAAAGTAAGAACGAGAGAGGTGGTGTATGGGACAATAATTTTATTTTTCAGTGCCACAAAATGACAGTGTTGAAGAGTCCATATTTTCCATTTTTCTTGTATTTTATTGTTGCATCACCACTGTACAAGCTCTCTTTATATAGATACAAACATAAGGACCTGAGTGACTTTGATAAGGTCTAAATTGCAGTCACTAGATGACTGAATCAGAGCATTGCAATGTTGTAACAAGGTTTTCAGATCAGGGCCCAGTTGCTGGGAGAATGAGAAAAGCCCCCTCCTCACCCATGGCTTGAACCTGCACTGCTATGTTTACTTGGCTAAAATTTTATTTTGTTCATGCCACCATGTGGGAAAGGGGCATGCTGCAAAACTAGCCCAGTTAAGAGGCCCTGCACTGAAAAGAAGTGGAAAAACAACATCAGTGAAAAGCTGGTGTAAACCCACTTCCCACTGGTTTAAGATGAAAGAACAGTCTGGATGTTAGGTGAATGCACTGTTAGCAAAGATGCTGGCAGCGAGTGTTCACTTTAGCAGATGCTGATAAAGAGGCTCTTGGGTTGGGGGAAACAATAAACTGTATATGAATTTAGGTGTAGGCTGCAACTGACCACACCCAGAGTCCACAAAAAGCTAAATAAGAGCCTCCCACAATGAGGCTGGCACACTCATTAGGGACTAAAGAAATCTCAGCAGATTGCCATACGAGCACTACTCTAAGCCAGTCTTCTGAAAACAAGAAAGAGGAGAAGACAGGGAGACTCATGGGCCAATTACCCAAGAGCCTTAACCAAATTACCAGCTAGAATCTGGTGTGGACTAGGCACCATGTCAGACACACCTGCCACCAGAGACAAGGACTCTGCCCCACCCTGTTGGACAACCACGAGTATAAGGGCTTTAGTCGAGGTGGTACACATAAGCACTGATTGCCCTCACTAAGTTGTAGGAAATTTATTTTTAGCTCAAATTATTGATTCTCCACCAGAATATATAGAAGTCAGCTGAGGGCTGATTCGCTATTATATTCAATCAAATATGTAAGAAGATTTGGTTTAGTTGATTTATCCTCCACTAGAATATAGATGGGAGTCAGTTTATACTGATTCACCAGTATATTAATTAATTGATTAATTAATAATCAATTATTAAATGATTAATTGTGTATTAATTTGGGGTTTTCTATCAAGCAAGGTTTATTAAGTATCAGCATAAACTGTTGTTCAGCAACTAGTTCAGGCAGGATACAGCAATTAACCCTTAAAAGCTCTTCTTAATTGCGCTGTTTTACTTGAAATAGGGGAATTAGGTAATTGTAATTATTTAAATGAGCACGGTAATGTTATCGCAGCGGAGAAGTGACTTCACCTTTCTGAGCAAGAAACTGGATCACTGATCACGATATACACACGTGGACAAAATTGTTGGTACCCTTCAGTCAATGAAAGAAAAACTCAAAATGGTCACAAAAATAACT
>JBBPDA010000019.1:15680309-15698755 GCA_037974385.1 Arnoldichthys spilopterus
TTTGGAGGAGAGGAGTTCAGGCACAATGGTGTTAAAAGCCGAACTAAAATCCACAAACAGGATCCTTGCATAAGTTCTCGGACGGTCGAGATGTTGCAGGATGTAGTGCAGACCCATGTTCACTGCATCATCCACCGACCTATTTGCCCGGTTGGCAAACTTTTTGCATAAGGTTGAATATTAATTACCAATTTCGGATCCTTCTGTGAATTCGCACTGATTTTTTGGCCATCTGTATGAATTTTACACCAATACAACGTGAATAAGAATGTTGCAAAATTAGTTGCTGTTGAAACATTTCACCATGTATCATATTCTATTTCTCATACTATATTCATTTCATATTTTCATATTAAACTCATTTCTCGTATTCCTCTCATATTTCCTTCTGTTTTCTTCTCTATAATTCTGCATTTCCGAGCACTGTGACATCTCCCCCCATAGGTCTGTCTCCTCACAGGCTCCTCTGTCTTGTATACACACTGATAACAGTGACCTTTTTGTTTTCAGACATTAAGGAAAGGATCTGATCTAAGCAGGGTTAACACTTCTGTAACACCTCTAAACCTTAATAAAGTCTTAATAAACTTTGAAGTTTTTTATTTGAAGTTATTTCGTTTTTTATTTAAAAATACCTGGGATTTAACTGAACAAATCCATCAACTGGCATAACAAACAGGATTAGTGTGAGCTGGAGACGTTTTGATACCACAGGCCCAAAGGCTAAAAAACGAAAACCCTTTCATCTGAACTGAGGTAAGAACTTCTTTGTGTCTCTTGGCTGGTGATGGGAAAAGTGATCTCCTATCCTCAGTACTTGATTAGAAAGAATCATTTGATAAAGAAAAGTAATCTGTAACTGAAACTATTTTATGTTATGTGAAGTGAACCATAAGGCAGGAAAAGACTGGTAAGAAAGACACAGTGGGAAATTAAAACATAACATGCAATAGCAGGGCAAATACAAGGCAAAGATAAAGTCACAAGTGTAAAGCTTTGCAAACAAAAAGTGGCTTATAAGTTTGAAAACAAGCAGAGGAACAAGCCATACAGTAGGTGTTATCCACTGTGATGTGAACTATAATTTCTCATGGGGTTGAACAGTATTTTGCCATTGTTTTGTAAAGCTTGCCCAACCTAGGAAGGATGGAGATGGTAAAAATAAGAAAAGAAAGACATTGAGAAAGAGAAAGAGTTAGAGATAGCAAGTAAAAAAGAAACAGACAGGTGGATAGGGACTGAAGGAGAGAATGGCAGAAAGGCTGAGCAGGAGAAAGAGACAACCCCCTAGTGTTAATGTGTGCACATTCTCAGTAATGAATGTAGTTCTAACCCAGTTGCTTGGCAACACAGGAATATACTCTATCTTTTACCTGACGTGCTTCTTGCCTGGCAGAGTGGACGTGCATGGGCCCCAGCCTGACGCTCATCAGGGTTAAGTCAATAGCAGACCGGGGGCGCGTTGAGGCTGAAGAGTGCTGTGTGTGAGCATGTTTCAACCTGAGCTGAAATGGTGTAGTCAGCCCTGCAGGAGACCCAGCAGGCTAGGAGGAAAACAGCCTGCTAAACTAACACACTCTCCCCAGGACTCTCCCACTCTGGGACCAATGAGACCAGCATGTGTGTATACCTACACACAAAGTATGCAGATGAAGGATGCTCCATGCTGCATAACAACTTTGTCAGGGAGCGTCATTGCAATATTAAAAAATATGTTTTTAGTATTGTTGCTGTCAGATTCACACAACCAGTTCCACCAATCAAGGATAAAATAGGAGTCATATGACCACTCCAGTGTTTACCCACTTCCTTCCCGATCCCACATGGTAGGTGTCAAAGCTGGAAACAGGAGATTGTAGATTCTATAGATAGAAAACCTTTTTCTGTCTTTTAAGCTAAGTAAGGATCAAGACTCTATTTTATTTAGCTCTTAGATAAAACAAGTTTATCACTGTATATGACAGTACGCCACTGTAATTAAACCGCTTAAATTACCACTAAAAACGGGAAAAAAAACAGGTCTTTAGTGTTCTAAAACTTTTGACCAATAGTGTACATGGTGTGTAATGATTTGAGAAACTGGAAGACAAGCGACTTTTAATAAACAAACAAACACTGAGGCAAACAACTAGAAAAGAAACACGTGTATATACCCAGTTCACACAAACTTGATACTCAAGATCATTTCAGTAACAAGATGACAGGACAGCAGATGAATGAGCAAAAGAACATAGGTGAAACCAAAAGTGAGGCAGCCATAACAGCAGTGGAACACACATGAAACAAAGACTGGATAAAACACTAGGCCTTTAATACATGACCTGTCCAGATGCACCTGGGCTTTGGAGGCAACATCTAACCAGGCCCAGCTGGGGAAGGGGTGGCATCACATGGCTCTCTGAAAGACTTAACATAGACAAGATAATGCAACAAACTATTTGAAAAGCCTAGTGGAGCAGGCTTAGCGAAATGTAGTCCTAACCATGAATACGTAATAGGGTCTATAAAAATGGGCCCCATCTGATATGGTGCATATAATGATGTCAGTGCAATAGGAACTGTGCAAATAAAATGTATACTAAAGTGAGAGGTGGCATATAATATTAAAGTGACAGGAACCAAGATGCTCTGGTGACATAGTATTGGAGTCAAAATGCATTCATTAGTCATTGATTAAGTTAGCATCTTAGGCAATGTAACTAAATTTAATAAACCAACGCAATTTTATTTAATTTTCTAAAAACTTAGACAGGTGGCACAGTGGTGCAGTGGTTAGCATGGTTGCCGGGTCAATCCCCAGGTCAGCCATGGGTGCCCTTCTGTGTGGAGTTTACAAGCTCTTGCTGTGTTCGTGTAGGTTTCCTCTCACTGTCCAAAGGCTTGCAGTACGTTGATTGGATAGTCTAAAATTGCCCACAGGTGTGAATGTGTGTATGACTGGTTGTCTGTCTATGTGTTGCCCTGCGATGGGTTGGCCTCCTGTCCTGGGTGTAGAAGCGGTTTAGAAAATGGACGGATGGAGGAATAAATGAGACATTGTGCAATTAATACATTTTCATGTTGCAGGGTTGTGTTGTTTCTATTTAGCATAAACTGATGATGCATAAACAGCATCACACCATTGGCATGTCATGTTAAATGAATTATTTTACCTGTGTGTGTAAAATGTTTTAGTATATGAGAAAAGTGAGAATACTTGAGGAGACAAAAACATGTATCCAAAGCAAGTGAGACTTTGTCCACCATTCTGCCTCTATAACTGATACGCAGTGAGATTAGCGAAATTTAACATGTACACCAATATAACCAGCAGTGTAATAAAGTCAGCTGAAGAAAAGTTGTCCAAAATAACTTTAACAATCTAAATGTATTTGGGGGGTATGGTTATAGAGAGGTTGTAGAGCAAAAGGGTTGTAGAGTCAGGCAGAAGATGAGCTCTGGTGAGCAAACGAGAGAGATGATAGGAGCAGGGAGGGGTTTTGGCATTTGAGAGGTCTTTTCATGTCCACATTTGCAGCGAACGATTGCACATTTGAGCTGAAAGCCTTTTGGACCTCATTTGTAACACTGTCAGAGGCTGCTTCATGTGCTACTGATATACTAACGACCTGAGAGAGAGAGAGAGAGAGAGAAAGAGAGAGAGAGAGAGAGAAAGAGAGAAAGAGTGTGTGAGAGAGAGAGAGAGAGAGAGAGAGAGAGGGAGAGAGAGAGAGAGAGAGAGGGCAAGCACTCATCTGGCTATCAAGCTAACATATTTCCACTTTGATCCATCTATGAGAGCATGAGCTTTCACTCAGAAATGTCATGCCAAATCAACCCCCCACTGCCAATACCACACACACATAGAACAGCATGCAGCTGAACCTCACAAAAATGCTGAAAGTTATAAAGAAACAAAAGCTGCAGGAGAACTGTTTTGAATGTTTGAGTAAACAATTGAAATACTTTATGGATTTGAACAATGAAAAGATAAGGAGTGTTGAGGAAATTAATGTTTTGATTGCTTTGGTAACAAGTTTGGCATTGCGGTAAGGAATTCTTTCTTGGCACGGTAATGCAGATTTGACTCCACAATAACAAGTGAACAACTCAAGAATGTGTTGCTGAGTGAGTGGTCATGTGATGTTTATTGAATACATTTCTCATTGTCTGTATTACAGTGAATCAGATGTCTGCAGGTTATAAACGCTGGACTGAAACAAGACAATGGATTTCAGAGAAACTGCTGTCCCATTAGAGCTCTCATTGGCCTCACTTTGATGAACATTATGATATTTGTTAGCTTGATTTTTAAAAATGTATGCAGAAGTGGATATTTTTGCATTATATATGAAAACATTCACAGACCCATATGACATTTAAAAAATAAAATACAATTAATTACTTAGAGAAATAAAAGTAAAATGCTGTACCTCATGTTTTAACATAAGATATTTTCTCTTAGAGTTTCAAATACACTCAACTCTTAAAAGATAAAGTGACAGGACAATATTATGGACATTCAGTCAGCTTATTTTTGAGAATAATCTGATCTGTCTTTTGATCTGTACATGCTCTGTGCACAACTATATTATTTTGTAGCAGTTGGATGAATTTTACAGACCACTGGAAAATATCCCATTCATCTTAAAGTGGAATTGTACCACAAAAATGTCCAAATACATTTAGTTTTCTGTCTAAATATGTTGATTATTACTTAACTCACTTCTTAATGTTAAATTTCTGGTGTAAAATATGGCACTATTAAACAAAAGTGCATTTTAGCTAATAGAAACTAGCCAGGTTGAAAAGGCTAGTTGACAACATGTCACCTTGATGACACCACATGTCTCTCTAAAAAAGCTCTAAATATGCCTCTGTGTCAATGGAACCTTCACACATTCCAAATCACCTATGCTGTGGACACAGATGATGCATCCCCGTACCCTGACAAATGTGGGTTCTTGCACTTTTGTGGATAACAGATTGAATGGTCCATTTCTTTTATGGCACAGGGAGAAATCAGTGTTCAATTTTTTCAGAGAACATACTGAAACATTGACTCATTTGACGTGAGCACATGTTTGTTTCTACTGTCTTTTGATCTATCCAAGATGTGCTTGTGCACAGAGAACTCAACCGTTGTTTCTGCATAGAATTAATATATGGTTTTCTCTTTGTGTAATAGTTTCAGGAGGCATTTCTTCATGCAATGCCAAAGACAATGGTTTCCTGAAGTACTCACAATTTCTCATGAGGGCTCAAAATTCACATTGGTGCACCTTCATGTGCACTTTATGTGGCCAAACAACTCTATCTACATTATTCCAAAAGATTTTTGGCTGTATGTTATTTGGCTTTTATGTTATTTATTTTTACTCTAATGTTCTTTTTGAACAGCAAAGGTTTTTGCTGATCCACCTCTCATGCAGATCAAATTTACTCAATCTCTTTCTACCTGCAGACATATGCCATTTTCACACCAACAGTTGCAAGAATTACCTGTCGATCTTTTGATAAAGTTTTTAAAAAACTTCTTTTTGCATCAGCCTGCTCTCAAGCTGAAGTTGCTGGGGTGACCAGTCCTGGACAGAATGACACTCATTTGAAATATATGCAACTTGTAGATGATTTTCTCTGCAGTGAATTGATTTATTTAAAGTAATGTATATATTTTTTAACCCCTACCTTTTTTTTCTGTACCAGACCCTAGGTGTCAAGTTTAAGAAAATTCTAGGCAAGGGCACCTAGTCTTGAACACCTGGCTCTAAGTTTTATGGACTTAAAGGTGTGATAAATGTAACAGTGTACTTTAAAATAGACTACAAAATGTAAATTTATTATGTAATTTTTGGAGTATAATCATTGGCAGTGGTGGCCTAGTGGTTAGGCCGCTGCCTTTGGGACCGGAAGGTCACAGGGTTGAGTCCCAGCCCGGGCACTACTGAGGTACCCTTGAGCAAGGTACTTTCCCACAACACTGTGTGTTCACAATGATAAAGAGTCTCTTTCACTGTTAACTATAGTTAAAGCTACAACACTTCTTTGCTCGCAAAAGATTTAGCATTTGGCGCACGCTCCATTTACAACCAATGGTCGTATCCACAACTGTTGCTAGTTCACCTGCTTATTTTGGAACGCTTTACTCCTATTTTGCTCCTGTGATGAGTGCAGGCATCAAATTTAAAATGTGCTTTTATATACAAAATACAATTACATTGGTCAGCCAAAACAATAAAAGCTTTCTAAAAAATTGTCAGTTAAAAAACGTTTTATTGCATATTACAATGGAAATTAGCATATTTTTATTAATCAACTGGTTCACTTATTTATTTTTCAAATATATAACACACTATATTTTTTTCTCATATCTGAGTTGTGAGCCATAGTTCCTCATTTAGATTTTTTTTCCCACCAGCATCTGTACAACTTGTCCAACCTTGTGACATTATTTACAATAGAACACATGTATGAGCAGATCATGGACAGGTCATTGTGTAAAACACAAAATAATACATCCATTCTTTACATACATCTATACTGAAACATCAGCAGGAACTGTCAGTATGATCAGGTCTAATAGTTCCACTCTCAGCGGATGTCACATGCATCAGGCTTTTAGTTTGAAGTCTCTGTCAGGGCAACGGATATTGCATGTTAGCTATTAAATTCTGTGAGCACTGGCATTAAACAAAAAATCTTTACAATCTGGACTAATGTAAATTTGGCTCAAAATAAGTGCAACTCTTTCAAAACAACATAAATAATTAACATGTTCTGACCATGGGCAAAGCTTTGAAGGAAGTTCTTGGTTGGGTTTCACTCAGTTGCTTTATTTCTTTCCTTCCTTTGAATAAACCAGTTATGTCAACTTCAAACCCTACTGACCAAAAGCAAAGTGACCATCAAAGGGAGAGGGATGGAGTGTTCGAAAAATAAGAAAATGACCACAAATAGCTCTGAGATAACAGACACTTAAAACAACATTAGAAGCATCAGAATGGTAGGGAGTTATGAGGGGGGATGGAAATTACAATTAAATAACTGTTACTCTGAGGGATATTATATGCTTTCTAAGGTTCCAAGTTTTCTTTTACTGTACTGCTGTTACCACAAAATATATGTGCCAAAACCCCATCCTGCCTTAGAACTATATTGAGGTTTAACCACCATAACCCTCAATGCCTACACTTCTTCTTCAGTTTCATTATTAGTACAAAGCTAGTAGAGGGGAGCACTCATTGAACTGTAGATATTCTTTTCTAGAAATGAGTGTAGGAGAAATACTATACAGAGCAGTGTCTGTGATTTGCTTTTGCTTTTGTGTTAACTCCCTAACAAAATCCAGTAACCAAATGAAAGTTAATATCATGCTTTTACTTAAAAGGCTTCAAAATAAATGAAAAAAGTTCCAAATATTCATGAGCGCAATTAAAAGTCTATGCAAACATAAATACGGCCCAAGTGAGTTTTACAAGTGTGCCAGCCTGGGCAGAACTGCAGCAATAGCTGTGATTGCAGAGTTGGACGTCATCCTCCAGTGCTGGTTTAATGCAAAAAGCTGTCTGATGCTTTATTGAGATGCCTTGCTGATGATTACGAGAAGATATTATGGGATTTGAGCCTGTTAGGGATAACAAGATGCCATTCACCGCACTTGTCGTGTTAGCAGGCTCGGCGGGACTGTGAGACCTATATTATTGGGTACAAACTCTAAGCATGTCGTGACAGGGAATATCACTCCCTTACTGAGGTAATATGGTTACGTACCCTCATAAGGCTCAACTTTTAGGGCACTCGAGCTGAAAATGTTTTTTTCATGATGCCAAGGAGAATGCCAAGCAGGGAGGATATTTACCTCCTTCATTTTCTCTCCACAGACTGCAAGATTATTGCCTAGCATTATTACTGCCTTCCAACTGGGAGCAATTTATTTAGATTAAACCTCGTCGTTGTTTCCTTAATGCATTTCTGAATATATTAAATTGTTTGGATATGAGCAGAGAGGGGAGAACAAGGGAGAGTGGGGATAAAAAAAAACAAAAAACAAGAGGGCATGCAAAATGTAGAGAGCGCAAGGCAAAGCAAGAGAATGTTAGCTTTAAATTGTTTTACGAAGTCAATGGAAAACAAGGCATTTCTGACACATTTTCATCAGGCCGGTAGTCAATGAAATGCAGAGAGGAGTTCCCCAATGCACCTTTTGCACTGTGAAAGTTATAATGATCTCAATTACACGCCCATCCGTCAACACAAACGAGTTTGTTTTCTGCAGGTGTCACCGTCCCTGATGGAAATGTCAACAATCCTTCCGTAGATTTAATGAAAATGTCAGGGGAGAATATGACAAAACGTCGTCGGCGGCCACAAGCTGTCCCAGGAGTACTCGAAGGCTGATGAAACCGCTCCGCTGCGATCGTGGCCCCGCAGCCCCAGACAGTGGTGAAAATGTAGACTGATAGAGGCTCATCGTGCTCCACTCACGCACCAGCACAGAACCTATTCCTTGTTTGTTGTGTCATACCGCTGACACATGTTGGAGGTAAAGCTTGGAAAAGCCAATGGGAACCATGCAGTCTTCAAGCCAAAGCACCCCAGCAACATGTAACGTCTAATATTTATTCAGAAGTCTGTCACTTATTTTTTTTATACCATGTCCACCTTGTTGATATTCCGGTTAAAAAGCAGACGGTGATGAGCTGATACCTCAGATAGAAAAAAAAAGAAGTACCGTACTGTCCTAACCAAAAGCTGATGCAAAAATCCAACATACTTTCCGACCGGAGGAACATATTTTCATAGGTCTTAGAACCGATAGAAGACATTCCCCCTTTTTTGTGTGTTCACACTGCAGGAACTGAGAATGATTATAGTTAATAGAACACTGTTTTTAAGTTTAACATAGTTTTTTAACTATTTTAGCTCCGACTTCAGGGTGGGTACTTGCACTAGAAGAACCATGAGTGATGTAAGTGAATGATGATGGTCCAGGGGGCTACAGGTGCCATTTTTAAACTTTGTTAAATCTTAGCTGTGTAAACAACAGCTCAGCTCAAAAAATGAGAAAAAACACTGAAAACCACCAGCTCACATCACTTTCCTACTGGCTGTGTGAATGCAAAGAGAAGAATGCTCCAGAAGGTGTTTTGTTTTCCGGGGAAGCTCCCTGGTGGGTAGTTCTGCTCAAAAAGTCCCTAGAACCGTTTGGTGCAAAAGGCCTATTTTCAATTTTACAGACGGCAGAGTGGAATGTTTCTGTAGCAATTTAGTTTTGTAGTTTAGTTTCACAAGTTAAAAATATACATATTGTACAGGAATCTAAAAAGAAATGACAAAAATGTGTGAGGGAGTCTATTGGATTAAATATGCCAAGAAGCCATTTATTCCTACATTCTGTTTAAGGGAAATTTCATGGCAAGTATAAATATCTAGCACAGCAGTGCAGTGCTTAGTGCTGATGCCTCACAGGTAGTTCGATTTCCAGCTGGTGCACCCAGGGTCCTTTCTGGGTTCACATGTTCTCATTGTGTCTAAATGGGTTTCTGGTAGGACCTCTGGTTTTCTCCCACAATCGAAAGACATGTGAGTGTTTGTCTGTGGGCCTGCCTGCACTGGACTGGGACCTTTGAGCCCTTTGCCCTGTGAGCACTGTTACAGACTCTAGACCCCCCCCCCCCCCCCCCACACACACACACACACACACACAGACACACACAACTTTGGTTGGTATGAACGGCTCAGAAAATGAATGAATGAATAAATATGTGCCTAATATCCTGCTCAATTCATGAGTTGTACAAAGCCTGAAAATGTTAGAAAAAGAACCCAGTAATGTCCAAGGTTTTATGTGTGAAATGGTCAGTGTGGCAGCATGCATGCTCCTGCTGAAAGAGGCCACTTCCATTAGGAAATCCCATTTCAATTAAGGGTCTACATTTTAGGGTGTACTTGCTAATTCTGCCTGCTTCTTACACATCAACATCATGAACGGACTCTTCACTTGCTGCATACTATATCCCAGCCTTGAAAGGTGCCATTGTAACAAGATAATAATGTCATTCACCTGTCATTGGTTTTAATAATGTGGCTGGTCAGTGAACATAACAGCAGTGATATGCACACTGGCTTAAAATAAAAAGTGTTTAGGTAGAAGACGTTACTTTTTTTTACCTGTGTGGAGGGTTGCAGGTTCAGTCCTGGACCAGGTTCCACTGAGGTACTATCCCGCTACACTGCTCCCGGTGCTCTGTTGACAGATGCTTGTTGCCCCATTTAAGGATAGATTAAATGCAAAGGCCACATTTTGTTGTGATGCACAGATTTTCATCTCACTTAAACATATGGGTCGTTGGTATTATATAATAAAAGAACCACTTTTGGTATCTAAGGAACCTTCTGATTAATGGTTGAACTGTTAAACAGACATCGGCATAATTATTCTATATCATTTGTTTAGAATTGTACTTACCAGGTAGTAAAAAATAAGGGACCTTTTTTTATATAGTCTAGTAAATAGTTAGTGGGGTTTTATATTCAGCATTTTATAAAATAAAGCTGTTGCTTTAAACCTCAAGAGCTACTTCTAAAAATCCTTTCCTATGGCAATTTATAAGATTGACTTGAAAAAGCTGTTTGAACAATATCAAATGCCAACACCCACTCCCACCTCTGAGCAAAACACAGACTCATTCATTGTGTTTGTTCAAATTTCAAATCGTGATCTCATGACGTTTTTCCTGTGGTATGTTGTAGGCAAGTTCTCCTTTGTTTTCTGAGTCAAATGCAGAGTGAGGAAGCATTCCTGAGGGGATAAAACTAAATGTAGTTCCTGTATTCCTTGGTCCCTGTTTATTTATTTGTTTTTTGAGTATGGTTGACACTGATGATTCGTCAGTAAATATAACCTGCAGTGTGTCCATGATGCAAACAGGCAGTAAGAGAGAGCTTGGAGGAAAGGCAGAAAAGAACAGTGGCCCACCGAATGACACTTTGAACAAATCCCATATTTATATCTTCCCAAGAGATTTAACAACAGATTTTATCTGGAGGAATAGAAGACTTTCGACATTTTACACATGACATATGTTTAATCATACACTGCTCAGTATATAGACGTTGTGTTAGGTGTGAATTTTAACACCCCTGCTTAACCCTGTTTAACCCTTGGATGCTGCAATTTACCCATTGATAGTGGGGTGTCGTTTGATATTATTACTCATTTGCCAGGCAATGTAACATGTAGGCAAATTCTGTCAAACAGTGTGGAATCTAGAACTTTGAAATCATTAAACTTATTTGAAAGTAGAAGATACAGGTCAGCCACAACATTGCGACCACTGACAGTGATACGAATAACGTATTCACTTGTTACAGCAATACTTGTCCACTCAGTGGGTGAATAATCAGTTACTAAAAAATGTAAATCTGAGCCAAAATGTAATGATTAAATGAGTGAGAGCATCTCCAAAATGGCAGATCTTGGGTAGGGTGCTCATGTGGAGTGGTAAGTACCTACTAAAAGTGGTGTAAAAAAACAAAAACCAGTGAACTGGTGACAGGGTCATGGGTACCCAAAGCTCATTAATGCATGTAAGGAATGAAGACTAGCCTGTCTGATCTAATAGCTGAGCTTTGTATTTTTGTCTTTTTGCAAGAATATTTAGACATTGAAACAAAAATAAAAATTTGGGCATGCAAATGTGAATGTGAATAAATGAATTCATGCATAACTATGTACTTGTATGTGAATTTACTTGACCAACAAATAGTGTTAGACTGACAGAGGCCTGCCATGAGTTACACTTTATGGATAAACAGTATATTTCCACTGACCCTTGTCATGACATTGGCTTAAAGTTTACCAGGTCACTCCTTCTTTGGTCACAAATAACAGCAAAAGGCCCTCAGTGTTTTGTGGCATATGTTCAGAATGTTCAGAGCTGAAACAGCCTGGACTGAGCTGAGTGATGTCCTAGCTGGCCTGTTGTCCTGTCTCTAAAGCCCCCCAACACACACACACACACACACACACACACCTACACACACATACACACACACACACACACACTTCTCTGTGCTCCTTCCTTCAGTATTATGTTGATGCAGTCCCTGTTTGAGCCTCAGCTCTCCATGGAGTAGGACTCTGACACAGAATGGACTTTAGTGAAACACATGGCCGGGCTCATGCTGTTCCAGCCTGCCTCCTGTGCCCCAGGGCTTCTGAGGATAACGCATGCTGTCTGACACTGCTTTTCTAAAGCAAGCATCCACAGTCCTATGCATGCCATCCGCCGTAATAAGCATGTAATTATGCCAGGAAAAGCATGGAAATTACTCATTATAACAATTGCTTACTAAACATTAGTTCTGCCCTTAAATTAACCTTATCATTCACTTCGGCAATTAAATATCGAAGCTTCTGAAGTGCATGGTAACCAAGTCTAATTGCTCTAAATTAGATTGTTTTTGTCACAGTAAATATAGCATTACATCATATTGTCCTTGCATTTCAGCACTAGAGGAATTAAAGTCTTGCTATTGAGGGCAAGCATATAAGGAAAAAAAACTTTCACCAAAGCTGAAAAACATGAGCACACAAACAAAGTCTCAAGGCTTACTTAGTTACTGCCCAGGCAGCTATTAGGCAAGGATGACCCCTGAGTGCTTATACTAGCAATGTGGGCACAATATTTGTTCAACACACCAAGCGGACAATGACATTTTCGGAAAATGCAAAGTCATATTGTAGCAACATTGGCTTCGGGCATTTAATACTGGCAGATTTTGGTTTCCAAGGCAACTGTGCATTACAGGAGAGCTAGAGAGAACAGGAGAAAGAGAGAGAGAGAGAGAGAGAGAGAGAGAGAGAGAGAGAGAGAGAGAGAGAGCGAGAAAGAGAGAGAGAGATAGCAGATATAATTTTTATGAGATTATATAAATGAGAATGGGGCTTGGGAAGGAGTGATGTTATGCTGATTATGTAATGAATGCGTATGGGTAGGGTGTGGGGGAAAGTCATGCTTTCCAACTGATCATTCTCCTTCCTCACATTCTTCTACTTCAGAAAGATGTTTGAGACATTTGAAGGCAGTCACAGGGAAGCTGAAGCAGATTCCTGCGGTTCAGACTGTTCAAAGCTCTGTGCATTCTTGTGTAGAAACATCTGACTGACTGATGGATACAGTGTATGAGGCTGCTGGGCTAAAAGCATAGAGAAGAAGCAACGGAAAAGGCACTTGTGGTTGTATTTGGAGATTGGTGAGGAGGAATTTTGTGTGGGTTAGCGTGGGTTCATGTACCAAAAATAGTCATAATTCATTTTCATGTACAGTAAAAGAAAAAGATGTTATAACTTTAGAGAAGTTAGTGTTTAGGCTGATTTGTTGGATATCACAATGTGAAACAATTTTACAGTTTTATAAAATGTACAAGTTTAGTTACCTTAAAAATATGAAGATAAACTCTAAACAGTTTTTTTCAGTAAAAATATCAATAATGTTTTATAGTGTACATGAAAATAAGTGCACATCCTCATTTATTAACACACTCTCTCTATGTAAGTTTGCACGTTTCCTCTGTAGCTGGACAATAGATTAGGATGACAAGATCTGCAGGTAAATAACACTAGTGATGCACAGGTCTTTTTTTTGTGACATGCACCTCCCTGACAAACCCACACCCAACCCAACCCACAATGCTTCTGTAAGTTACCGATAACTTAATCTGAAACCTGCTTTGTCACTTTTTGACTCATCCTGGCCACACAAAATGTTTTTCAAAAGGTAGCCATAACTAAGCAATGGATTACAGGTCAATTCATGCATCACTAGCTAATAGTCTTAAAGCCGGGGACAATGACAAACTTCATATTCAATATTTACAGAGGGAATTGTTGTAACACTGCATGCATATCATGTCTAGCATTGCAGCTTTAGCATTATGTTTTCATTGCCATTATGCTTGCATTAGCATTATGCTAGAGGTTTATCAGACAGGCTGAAGAACTAGTAGTAGTAGTTACTATTTTCTTTGTGATTAGCAGCTGCACTTTGTTTTTCTCTTAAACCAGGCTCTTTATAGGCTTAAACATAGGCTTGTGCATACTGAAATAAACTCCCTGCTGTTTAAGTGTAGGATAATCAGATGAGAGAAGCACTTCAGTTACTATGACTGATGCTATTCATTTTATGTGTGTGTATGTGAAAGACATTTCTTCTGGATTAAGGACATGTTTTGATTTATGAATAGTTAAACAATATTCATAATGTTATGCTGTGCTGTTTATAGGCCACACCCCCTCACCTGCATGCATTAGCCACTGGAGCATTTAACATATTGGGAAATAAGATTTTAATGTGACCTATGCAAATGTTATGGCATTTTTTATATTCAATTTTTTCCTAATTTGTAAAACTATTAAAAAAAAACACTTGGTCATTCTATGTCACTCTTAAGCATCCAAAATGGCTAATATTTGCCTTACTTAACATATTGACTAACATACAATGATTTTTTGCACTGTTCTATGTACACATGCATACAGACTCATGTAGAGTTAATGGTTTTTGCAATGGCTTCTGCTGCAAATGACCATTTGCTATCAATTTTGAGCAGGCACAAAAAACACAAAACTGGAACCTTTACTGCCGGTAATAAAAAAAACAGAGGTTCATTCATGTCTAGTACCAAAGGTTCCAGTGCAGTGGAAAAAAACGCCAGCGAAGTCAGTGTAGATTCAGTGCACCAAATTTTAGCCTAGGGCTCTCACAAAAATTGCAGCCTCCTTTCCCCTCTATCGCTCTGCCCAGTCGTCCATGAAAAAGAAATAAATAAATAATGCCCTCATGAATAAATAAACACAGATGTATTCTTATATGCCGCTTGTTGCGTCCTCTCATTCACAATCCAGGGCACACTAATACCCATGGGCTATATACCACATACACACTGTCTTGGTGTCAGAAGGAACAATGGGTCCATAGATACATTTAGGTAAAGTGTTTGCAAGTTGAAATAATAATTATCTGATACACATTACCAAGTTTTGATAAAACAGATTATGTGATTCAAGTTGACACCTGTCCACAGCTGCAGTATTTAAAAAGATGAAAAAGGAAATTGAGCTTTTTTTCTTTTTTTAATGTCAAATGTGTTTTTCTCGGGCACTGCTGAAGTAGCTGCCAATCACATTAACCAGGGAAATGAAATATGATCAACACAGAGAGAGCAGAAATGACTTCTGTATTCCACTACACCAAAAAACGTTGCCCTGCATCATCATTGTTAATGTTCCATCCAGACCAATAAATAAACAGCATAAAAAATTCTCCTTAGTGCCACATAATTGACACTTCAAATTTTCCCAGTGCTGCACACCCAAATGCAGGGTAATTTGAACCCAGAGAAGACTCTGTGCTTGTACTAATTTAAGGAACATAAAAGCAAAACAATTGCATAAGTGCTTTTGCAGGAAATATCGTGTGTGTGTTGGGGGGACTACGCTTTTACCATCCATCTTGTATATTCCCAGTGAAGGACAAACATAAACAGCAATGCTGGGTGGAAAACATTTTTCGACAGCACTTACTAGGAGAAATATTACAATTGTTTTTATGTTTTTGTAAAAGTCATATATTGCTGGCTCGTGCTAGCCACATGGATAACTAATAGCTAGTAACCTCAAGTGTCATCCTAACCACTGCAGTAAAGAAAAAGCATTTTTCCGGCTCGGTGACCCATATGAACCAATACTTCATGTCACTGGAAAGCATTCCTGGTTTATTTCCACTGAGTAATATTGATTTTTCTTGGTATTTCACATTGGACAGTAATACTTCGTGTCACTTTTTTAGATTCTGAAGCTGAATATTACTGGCATAAATGCTAAATGCTTTATTCACTGTTTACATTTGTTATAGATGTCCTCTAATAATATAATAAGGGACTCTATGTCCTCTAATAAAGGGATTTTTCAACATTCGTGAATAATTTTATTATAAAATAAATGAAACCATTTATTTGAATTTTACAGACATAGAACTGTTTACAGGTATAAGAACGATTTACTTATGAATGCCCTGCCTAGTGTCTGAGACACTGTTTTAGAGAAGGTTTTGGCCTAAAATGTTGTTCAATTTATGGTGGAGAGCTATATGCAGGGTGTTAGAACATCTTCAACATTACATATAAAAGCAAAGATGGCTTGTGTAGGCTTGTGGATAGCAAATAAAATGGCTACATTTGTGCTGTAGACATAAGGACCCCTGTTTGCTATCAGCACAACTGTAAAGAAACCAGAGTTAGCTGCTTTCAAGGATGTCTTGAGACTCGAGAACCTTTAGCCAGAGAATTAAACAAAAATTTAATTAGAAAAGTAACCTTAATGCAGAAATGAAGTAAAACATTTAGTGTTCAGCTTTACCAGGGTGTGTATTTTTGCTAAGACCATGCGCATTGAGGTTCTTGTGCAGTTTGCAATGATTAATCAAATTCATTTTGTTATTTCATGATAGATAAAATGTTCAGTCAGGGCAATACACAGTGAAAGTGACTATTTGTCATTGTGAACACACCCTATCAACCTAAAATTCTTACCTAAAATGTAACCTCTCTATTTCACCCATCCACACATGGAGCATTGTACAGCTATCAGCAGTTCCCAGGGAGCAGTGTGTCAGGACAGTATCTTGCTCAAGGATACCTGAGAGTTACATGGGTTGGGACTTGAATCTGCAATTCTTTGATCACAAGGGCAGCTCCCTAACCACTAGGCTACCACTGCCCAGCAGTGAGTAGAGTTGCTAATATAACTGAATTTTTGTTAGAGACCATATTCCTATAAAACTTACTTAAATTGTTGCTGGATTGGCTCTTGCTCCAACTAGCATATCAGCATTTTTTTCTTTACATATTTTATAATCAAAACTGGATTGAGTTCATGATGTGGTCTTTCCAGCCTTTAGGCTGTTCTAATGCTAATGAAAGACGTGTTATTTGATGTCATGTTAAACCTGACATGTTCACTTTTGTACAATGCAATGCCTACATCTAAACAGACTATGCCAAACCTCTGTAGTATGCACCGTTTCACATCAGACCACTCGAAAAGAGTTTGTTTACATCTTAATGGTGGAATTTTCAAATTCTCTTTTAAGAGCAATCTGAGGAGAAACATGAAGATAAATATGCTTTTTTTCTGTACTTTTGGCTCACTTTCATGCCTTAATCAATTTCACCTCCCAGGACAGGAGTTGCCTAAGAGCTGCATTTGTCTAGATGTGCTAGATATATTTTGGGGCATTTAGGCTGCATCGTCTAAGTGCAGCACCCATTAGTATATGTCAGGCCTCAGTAAAGCAGTGTGTGTATAAAGCAGGCTTGTGGGGACCCAAAGGAGTATGTGGATATGGGGCAGCAATGAGCTGGCTACTTCAGGACAGCGCTAAGAGTCCGCAGCATTTTTTCTTGCTTGCTCTCCGAAATATAATGCCGCTTATCAGAACAATTTGCAACAATGAATTAATGGACACTACTGTGGTTTGTTTTCATAATTATGTGCACCACTGTGGCTCTGTATTGCTCGCTGGAGCCCGCTTTAGGCAAAAACAAATGTCTGCAAATGCGCTGGCAATAATGTCTATGGTGCGAATGGCACTTGGCTTCAACTGGCAGCACTAAACTGTGCCAGTAATTGCAGTGGGACGTACTCCTGTGTATTGTGGCATTGCATAAAGCTTAGTTTTGTCTGCAGTGATTAAATGAATGCCACTGAGTCTGGGGGTCAACAGGAAGCAGAGCTAGCTGTTCAGCTCCAGAACAAACAGCAGTGACCCAGGGACATGGCCAAAGCCCAATGGCTACTGCTACATCCAGACTGGTCTTCAGAACACTACCACAGCCAAAAACTATTTCTCTCAGTGCAAATATGCTAAAACTCAGAGGAACAAAAGGTCCATGTCAAAATAAAGAAGTGTGATGTAATTTGTAGACATTGTTTAATTATAAGCTGCAAAATGTGGCTGCAAAATGTAATTGGTTAATGTTACAAAGACCAACACATTTACATAAATCTGCCAAATCATCCTACAGTGGTATTAGCATTTTTTATAATAAAATGTATGGGTGTACTAATTAGCCATAGCATTACAACACCAAATCAGAAAAAGATGGGATGGTATGGAAAATGTAGTGATTTCTAAATTTACTTTGACTTGTATTTAATTGCAGACAATATGAACACAACATATGTCATGTTTTTTTCTGGTCAACTTCATTTCATTTGTAAATATACATCCTTTACTGTCATTCAGACCTGCAATAAAACAATGTACAACTAGTAATGAGGTAAATTGGTTAAATAATGATGTGGTTTGAAACAGGTGATGTCAACATGTGATTGTAATTATGATTTGGTACAAAAGCAGCATCCAAGAAAGTTCTAGTCCTTTAGGAGCAAAGATGGGCAGAGG
>JBBPDA010000019.1:15708615-15727227 GCA_037974385.1 Arnoldichthys spilopterus
GCTTACCATATCAGACAGCCCAGTGTCTACTGTGGAGACCTTCAAGTTCCTGGGTACCACCATCTCCCAGGACCTGAGGTAGGAGGCCAACATCTCCTCCATCCTCAAAAGGTCTCAGCAGAGGATGTACTTCCTGAGACAACTGAAAAAGTACAGTCTTCCACAAGAGCTGCTGATCCATTTCTACACTGCAGTCATTGAGTCTGTCCTGTGCTCCTCCATCACAGTCTGGTATGGAGCAGCCACTAAACAGGAACAGGAACAGTTTGCAGCGGGCCATACAGGCAGCAGAAAAGATCATCGGTGCCCCCCTGCCCTCCATCCAGGACCTGTACCTCTCAAGAACCAGGAAACGGGAAGGGAAAATCATTACAGACCCCTCACACCCTGGACACAGACTTTTTGACCTGCTGCCCTCTGGTAGACGCAAACCAGGTGCAAACCAGGACCACCCGACACAGGAACAGTTTCTTTCCCCTCTCCATCTCCCTCCTAAATAGTTAAATTGTTACACTGCTTCACCTTACAAGACTGTAACTGCACTTTATACACTCACTGTTTGCACTCTGTGATCCTGTTTTTTTTCTGTAAATAAGTCTTTGATTGTTTATTATATTGTATTGTTGATATATTATTCATTAAGTTGTTTTACATTTGTTGTATTGTGTTCTTTACTACTATTTACACTGTACATGATAGACACCATTGGCCGGAAACAAACACACTTGGCCAATAAACATGATTCTGATTCTGATTCTGATAAGAACCATGCAAGAACCAGTCAGCACAATGAAGGGTGCGTATGGTACATGACGTTCTTTAGAGATGCCAGAGTAACAAAAGAATATAACAACATGGTAGCAAATGTAGCGTGAAGACGAAGTATATGATTAAAAGATGTATGTATATTATCTACATCAGCTGTTTCAGCGGGGTATAAATGGTGCATAACCCAAATCCCTTAGTCATCCATCACCATGGGAATGATTCAAGAGTATTTTGTTGCAGTAAAGCAAACTGCACAAAGACAGAAGATGGATACAGACAATGAAGACAATCAAAATTACAAAAAAATTAACCAGCCTGAAAAAGGATGCAAGGCTATACTGTCAACAGCCACAATGATGGTCAGATAAATTAAAACTAAAAACCTAAGCCAAAGCTCATGGATGTTGCCAGAAAACACTGAAAAATTAAATAGGACTGGTCAAAGAAAACAACAATTGAGCTGTTTGATTACAAATGCTCAGTGTGGGTTTTTGAGGGCTCTATACTAGAAATTGGGTTTCTTTGAAAATTAAGAAAGGTAAAAGATATATGTATAAAAGTAAATTGTTCGTTCTGCCTTGACATTGTCAAATCATCTTATTTCACTCTCCAGCCACTATTTCACACAATACTCTTGTCCTGCTTTTCTCTTCTGCTTGTTCTCCTTTGCAATGTCTCCCTTTTCTCTTTCAGTCTTGGACACCATCTCGTTCAGTTGGTCCCAGAAGTGTCATTCTGGTCATTTTCTCGTCCAAAGACTCAATTTTTTCTGTCATTGGAGTTTCTCTGGGTTCTTTCTTTTTGCTAGTAGGGTAGAAAGTAGTTCTCACTGATCAATATGATCTTTCTTTTTATTCATCTTCATTTTTTAGCTCTTCTTACAGCTTTTATAAATATAAAGTATAACTGTATTCTGAAGTTTACCTTTTCAAAAAATGGAATGAACACATATCACTTTTGTGTTGAGAACAAGAATTCCATTACATACTAACCAGTGTATAGAATAGTAAAACGGCTACAGGCTGTATTGAGTGCTACAGTTCCTCATTAGGTTGAATGGTATTTTTGAAAGCATAAAGCCTGTCAGACTTTAAAACTGTTGCAGCACATTTGTGGATGGAGCATGCAAAGTCTGTTGTTTCTCCATTATTTCCTACTATTCCCATGAGCATGGCTGAAGTTAAATTGAGAAGATGAGTGAGCTCTTTTGGGGTACAGCTTTAAGACTGCCTGTGATGTCTCTCTGCTTTCTACAGAACTCCCTACTGCTTACATGCTCAATTTAAGTGTGGCAAACATTATCTGCCATTAAGAAACTGAATGGTCTGCAGGCAAACCCTGATACCTCCCTGCACTCCATTGCTACTTCCTTTTACATGATAAAAAAAAATGCCAGAAAATGTGAAGAATTGCCAGAAAGTGACCATTGCAATTTGTGTGACTTTCTTTACTTCCCTTTAGGTCCAATCATACTCCTGTTGCAGCAATATTCATGTAGAAGTATTATTATTAATTTAATGTAAGACTACTACTGCTACTACTACTGCTACTACTACTACTAATAATAATAATAATAGTAATAAGAATTTAGATTTCACCACATGAAGTCATCGCAATAGAAACAGAATCTGTATCTGTTTTCCTTGTATTTATTTGCACATGAGGTCTGTTGTTTATGTGATTTTATGTACCCAAAGCAGTTTATTTCCATATGACCATTTTTTTAAACCTCTTTATATTAACTAAAAATTAGTTTTTTTTACTGTTCCTTTAAGACAATTACTTGTAAATTATCTCTGATCTGTTCTGATGCTGTTTTACAACAGAGTTTCCATATATCGATGGGGTAGTGAGGAATATATTTTTGAAACTATAATGGTGTTTCTATGCTATCAAACTTCTTTACTTTAAAAAAATTATGTTAGGGAAAATAAGGGTCCTATAGGTCCTTAATGTCATTTAACAAGGGGGGGGGAGCATTCATCTCTCACAGCGCCCCCCACTTTCTTCTAAAAGAACAATTTAGCACTGTAATTATTTGCTCTAATCACATGTTTTATGTAATGACAAGGGTAATAACCTTGGTAGCAAGAAGAAAAATTGCACTGAAGAATGCACTAGGGGTTTTAATCATGGACTCTTTCAGACAAAGAAACTCAGCAAATGGCAAGATCATAGAATAGCACTATTTCTTACAGTGGCGTTATTAACAGGGTAGGTGTAAGTTATAAACTACAAAGTACTAGGCAGTTATTTTGAATAACATGATACTGAGTCCCACAACAGTCCGACTAGACTACACTGAATGTCTACACTAAACAGGTTCTCCTTATTAAGTAAATAAAGGACTTTGTAGAACAACTCATAATGAGATCATTATTTGGGGTTATGAGGTGTTAACTTTATTGTAATGTAAAACAGATGTATATACCCTATGAGACTGATGAGAACATGGGAGACTGTAAAAGAAGTCTAGTGTGTTTCTAGTACTAACAGCAGCAACAACAATCACCATCACCTCTACCACTACAACAACAATAACAAGAGTAATACACTTCAGCTTCACTAATATGGCAGTCATGAATATATTAACACATCACTATAGATACTTCTGTAGGCCTTTTGGAATTGCATCTAGACTGTGAGCTTTTGGATGATGAACACCACACCTCGTATTTTACATAGGCATTTGAAAATATTAAACATTATACATCGTATCTGGGTCAGCATCATGTTCACCATAAAAATGTAAGCACTTTAACTATAACTTTTTGTGTCCTTCTGAAACATGGAGAAAATGGGAAATCAATTTCCCTTTTGTTCAGTTAAGTGTTTTTATAGCACATTGCCTAATAATGCAGGCATTTCTTTTATCAGGCCATTTGTGATTAAAAAGAACAAAAAAAACCTGCACCGCCATCTACATTTCTCCATTTGCTTTTCGTGTTTTATTGGCAGACATAATTATGAAGTAAGCTACTTTTGACAGCTCTGTTTTGTACAATTGCTAGTTATGTTGTCATTTACCCATTTTAGAGTGGAGATAGTGGACAGTAATCACAGGAACTTATAGAGCCAATGAGCCAAGCTGCAATTACAGCAATTTCATACAGCTGAATGAAATCAGAGTCTTTGCCACAGCGTCCTATCCTCACCCTATTGTCCAACTCTCAAATACTTCAAACTGGGGATTTAAAAGCTTGACATTTTTCAATGTTTATTGTGATGTTGGTGAGTAAATAGCATAAGCAGCTTTTCAGCTGTACCTCAGCCGGCAGAATAAATGCATCATACACAAAAGTCCATCTCACTTATCATTGGACAATGCTGGGGTTTGGATAGAATACAGTGCTCTCTGAAACAGCTGTTATAGCCATTCACTTGAACTTCAGCCTTTTGCCTACACACTTACACTCATGCATATGTCACACTATTAGCCACGTTTAATGGCAGCATATATTTAGTATTAATTTAGACTAAATGGGAAGTAAATGGGAATCTTTGGGTATTAAAATATTTAGGGGAGCTATGAAATTGGGAGTGATAATCTGAGTAGTTAACTTCTCGCTCTGCTGTCTGCTGTGAATGATCATTTGATGGCATTTTATTTTTAAGAAAAAATATGGGAAAGCAACAAGTTAAAAATGCTGGCACTGCAAAGACACCCAGCCCTATGTGTGTTTCCAATATACACAGGCCTAGTTTAAAAAAAGGATGGGGTCTCCCATAATTACAGCATAAAGAAGTTAAGAAGGCTAGCAGATTCAAGTGGTATATTAAAAATACAGAAATTCAGCTCATCGTTACATTCTAAAAAAGCAGTATTCAGAAACAATTACGTTTTCATTTTTTGGATTATACGTTCAGAATATTTACCCACTGCATCAAAAACTGTAACTCTAAAGACAGTGCTTGTTAACTAGTTGTTTGAAAGTGCTCTTCCATAGACTCTAAAGCTGAACTCAGTAAATGGCTCCTTTGCAAACACTGAAGTTCTTGTGAATCCTGGGTAGATTGGTAAATCAGTGTGATAAGCCAAATAATTATTTTTCTCATGAGTGGTGAGCTCTTTTAAGGGCCAATAAAATATCTTCATTGACAAAATTTGCTAGTTTAACTGAAGTAAAAAAGGCTGAAAATTATAGAACTTTGAATAATATAAAAAAATATTTTTTTTATGAACTATGTTGCATAACAAGCATGAAATATGCATGAGGAATACTGCAAACCAGTAACACTAAGGAAGGGTATGAATTAAATAAAAAATAATAACCATAGAGTTTATGCGCTGATATTTTCTAAATATGTTACTATTTTATCTTCTGTAACAGAATCTCAATTAGTTAATATGATAATGTTGATAAGATGACATGATATGTTATCAACCCTTTAATTGGCCATTTCAGCAAACTAAGCAGCAAATGGGTGTCAAATGAGCTGCATTTGGTTTTGCAATATGCAATGCAACATAAATAAACCCAGTTTTAGAAAAAAATACATATAGAAAATGTTTTATAGCTGATACTAAATAAAAAAAAAAGAAGGAAATCCCAGGATTGGCCCAACTGTGTACTTATATCATTCCACCATGTTTCACATAAACGGGCTCCTGACATTTGTAATTTGCAATTTAAGATGGTGCGCGTAGGTTTGACTGACATGAGTCCTGACCTTTAACTCTTGTTCATATTTGATTAGTCATTTATGGAGGCTGCCACCCACCCACTTTATAACCCAGCTCTGGTGCACCGAAAGGGCAACTGGAAGATCAGTACATCTGCTGCGTTCTCCATGGACATTCGTCATTGGGAAGGCAGCCTTTGGTTTGTCATTTAGCTGAAGGGGAAATATGTGCCAAGAAATTCTAAGGAAAACAGATTACGCACACAGATTTGTCATTGTAGCCAAAATACAACTGATGAAATGGGAGATATTCATTATAACTGTCAGTTGCCCGCAAGTGCTAAACTGACTGATCAATGTCCTTTCACCTTCAGAGAGCTCTGAAATAAGACCCACATAAAAACCTCTTCTTTGACATTTTTCTTTTTGTCTTTAGTGGTCTCATTAAGAAACCATTTCTGTGCTATGGTCATTTAACACTGACTGACCCTTTCTCATTCAACTTTAAAACTCTTAACGTTTTTACCTGTGATAACATTTTCAGGTCAGAGCACGCATTGTCTTCAGTCTGTCTGTCTCAGTCTCTCTTTCTCTGAAAGGTCAGCTACTACATTTACATGCACCCGATTCTTAGATTCGAAGAAACTGCACCAAATAAAACCTACACAAGTGTAACAGGCGAGATCATACATAATTCCTTTATGTGCACACAAGCATAGTCCTAATTACAGTGTGAGCACCTTAATCTAATCTTTCATGGTGCTGGGCGTTTGATTGATAGGTTCGAGTGGCATATAAGAGGGGAGAGGAGGGGTGGGGCCTGAGCTGACTCAGGGGTGGGCTCTCACAGGGGTTGTCAGAGCTGTCTCACACACACATTTGACAGCAGCCCTCAGCAGACACTGAGATAACCTCCTCAACCAGAATACTGATCATACACACACACACACACACACACACACACAAGCGCACACTCACAAACAAACACATGGCTGCCCTTGCCCCAGATACACATCACATACACAAAGTCACACAAGTGCACACAGAAACACACACACACACAACACACACACACACACGCACACACACACACACAGCTATATCAAAAGAAAAGGTCACTAAAGGTCAATCAGGTTGCTAAATTGGAATGACATGATGTTTAGACACAGTAGATAACTGAACATCACCTCAGACCTGACCTTTAACCCAGACTCTGGAAACTGTGAAAAAATTACTAAGCTTGATTTTGTTCTTTGGAATGCTGTCCTGTGCCATGCAGTAATATACTGTAAGCATGGACAAGAACATTGTTCAATACTCAGTTCAGCACAGTTCATTGGGTAGGAGGCAGTTTCAGTTTGGAAGTTAAATCTTTTCATAGATTTTCTAATATGCAAATACATAATAGAATAAATGACTGACCTCAGATGTTACAGTACACATACAGCACTTTCATTTCTATTTTTGCCAAACCTCTCTTTAGAAATGGCTCCCGAAAGGCACCACCATCTTTATTAGGAGATCACAAGTTCAATGCCACATCTATCTATGGCCAGGAGTCTATGAATGCATAATTGGCCTCACTCATCCTGATGCAAGCCAAAGTGCATGTCTGTTAGTTAATATAAAGGAATTCGCATTTTGTGTTCATCTAAGAATACTGAACTGTCCAGCAGAAACTTGAAAGCATGTGGTGGCTTGATTCACATGACTCAGAGGAAGCACATGCTTCCAGCCTGGTAGTAAACCGGAAATGGGCCCTACGCCACTCAAGGCCTGTCTGCTGGGGACACAAGAAGGGAGAGAGAGGGAGACCCACGGGATAAACAACCCAAAAGCCCTTACCAAATTACCAGTGAAAGTCTCGTGTGGCCAAAGCAAACATGCCAGCCACACCTGCAACCAGAGACAAGAACTCTGTGCTACCCGGTTAGACAACCAAGCTTATAAGGGGTTTGTCCCAGGTGAAACACATAAGCACAATTGATGTAACCATGGTGACACGTAGCCAAACATTCACAGCTGGCCCGTCATGGTGCAGTCGTGAAGGTAGGGCTCTCAACTTCCCCCTGCCAGCTCAGCCAGGAGCCAACCCTTACACTCTTTAGATTAGACATTTCTCCTACTCCATGTTATATAGGTACTCAGAATGAGTGATAGAGTGAGAGACTGATATAGAGGAGAAACAAACAGTCATAAACATGTTACAAAAATTAACATTCTTTGTCATGGCTCTGTCAAAGCTGAGATCAAATTCTAGGGTGGAAAAATGCTGTGCTTGAGATATAGGCAAGTACAATGGGATAAAAAGCTGAAAATGTGAGGGGAGAGAACAGTAAGATTTTTGACTCAGTCTTCTTTTATTGAATATAGGGACAGCAATCATTCCCGCCAACAACAACAGGATCAAAGCACAGCCCTGCTAATGTGATGAAAGCAGCTTTTAACACAGTACAGGCTGGGACAGCACACAGACCCACACATACACAGGTTTTTATTTTCTTTAAACATGCACATATGAAGCTGCCTCAAAGGCTGGAAGTTGTTGGAAGTTGAATGTGAATGGAAATCAGTGTAGTAACTGCCTAAATGACTCCTTTATTTATTTCAAAGCTCAATTTTTGTGGCCTTTTAAGGTTTTGATTATTAAGGACCATTTTGTGCAGGAGTGCTGTATAAGAGGTAAATTATTGTTGTTATTTAAAACAAAAGGTATTCAGGGGGGAGCAACATGTCAAAACATAGTGAAACTGAAATGCAAAACATGACATGCACTGCAGAGATTTATTAAAACTACAGCTTTGTTTTTATAAAACTATAGAGGCACTAGTCAAGACAAAATAATCTGCTATGATGAACTACAGTCATGTGAATTGACTCAAATTCAAATGTAGGTCCAATCATTTTTTGTAATAAATTTAAAGCAAACATTTTGCCCTCTTTGATACAATGTCTACAGATAAATTTGATTATATTCCAACAAACAACACATATAATTGATATTTTGTAGTCATTTTTATTATTTAACAGAAATCTCAGTCAGTACACCCTTAAATTAATCACACATTCAAGTCCATAAAATCAACAAAGCAGGTGTTACAAATTAAGTGCCATTGATTAGACCCTCTAGCAGGTGGAACTTACCTTATTTAAACCTGACATCTAGGGTGTGGTGTTCTCTTATACTGTGTGGTGCCACCATGACAAGATCTAAAGAACTCTCTAAGGCATTCAGAAAAAAAGTTTGTTGATGCCTGTGAGCCTGACAGGGGACTTCTAAATTATTTAAACTCACCCAACTAATTCAGCCCAAGAGCAGCATGTCTGATGTGAAAAGAATTCTCCAAGAACCCCAGCATTTCATCATGGGATCAGCAGGTAACTCTTGGAACTGTCTGCATGAGTGATATAGCAGATTGTATGCCAGTAAAAAACCTTTGCTGTTCAATAAGAAAATTAGATCAAGTATACAGTTTGCAGTTTGCCAAAGAACATATAGGCGAAGAACAGGGCTTCTGGGAAAAATGTGCTCTGGACAGATGAATCACATATATATAAAAAGTAATAAAAAGTAATAGTGCATATGTGTGACGTAGACCAAAGGCAGCTGTTCAGGAGCAGAACCTTCAACTGTAAGGGACAATGATGAAAATGTTAATGTTTAGGGGTGCTTTCCTGCCTTGGACACAGGGCAGCTTGTAGCCATTGATTTAACTATGTATTATGCATCATATCTATGTGTGCTTGAAGAAAATCTAAAGCATTAAATTCAAAAGTTGAATTGCATGTGAACCTTTCAATAGGTTAATGATCTTAAGCACCAATGAATGGCTCAGAAAGAAGAAATGAAGGTTTATAAAAGTTACACATGTACCCCATTGAAATGTTGTTTGGGAATTGAAAAGGGTAGTACCTGCAAGATAATCCTCAGACACCTTGCAACTAAAGGAAATTTGCATGGAAGTGGTTAAAAAATCCTGCAAGCCCATATCAGAGACTGGTGGACAACCAAGTGTGTACTAATAATACATCTGTTAATATTTTTGTTGAATAATGATTGAAAAAGCTACTTTCTTCATGATTTTGTTCAAATATATCACCTTGACATGTAGGTCGTGTAATAAACAAGGGAAATATTTGCTTGTCCAAAATATGTTTCAGTGGGGTGTACTTATTTTTTTCACATGACTGTATTTGGTGGCAAAAAGCAGCAAGATAAACAGTATCTAATATAGATCAAATTTCAAAACAAAATTAGTAGCATTTGAATGTTGCAACATAACACTGACATTACAATGCCATAAACCTGTCATGACAGGTGCCATACACGGTAATAAAATGCAAGATAAAAGATTTTGTCTGGTTATATAACAATGCCATGTTAGCGTTACATGTAATTGTCATAACAAATGTGCACTTGTTTATCATGACAGCTAATGTCACATGCTAATATTTGCTAAATACACTCCAATCAGTGGCCGTGACATCAATCATTATCAAATCTGTTGTCACAATTGACAGTATTGTTAACATGCTTAATTGTTTACTGGAAATAATCTACCATGACAACTGTTCACAGCATATGACATCTGCCATGACCTGTTTATGGCACAATCATGTCAATGTAATTTTGCATGGTTCATTTACATTGTTACCAAGAAATAATTTTTGGACAAAAAGATATGCTTTATTCAGTTTTTGCAGTTCATCTGTAGGCAGATAGATGAAAATATGAGCAAAAGAAAATGTTTTATTAAAGTGTAAGAAAAAGGGAATAACAGAATACATTCAGAATACAAACACACAGAAACTGACAGAATCCAGATGAATTAGATACTGCTCTCTCTTAGATGCTGTCTTAAACAGACTATTGTATTTAAATCATGACATGAAAGGAAACTTTGTGATCAAGAACTTTAGGAATATATAAACTCATCACACCTTTTTTGCCATGTTTGGAAACGTTTTATTCAAAATTCCAGTAGCTTTCAAAAATAATTCTGCTTGGAGGAAAAACTGTTTGAAGAAATAAAGAATGATACGGATTATCTAAGGTTCAGCCATGTAGGACAACTTGCCTGCCAATCATGTTGTGTGTCCATAGCAAGCTGAGTTGCTACTGCAACAACTTGTCAAAGGCTTTTAATTGAGGCTTTCTAAGCAACACCAAAGAGAGGAGCTTAGGGTTGGCGTTGTTACATTGACTTGTAAAGAATGTGATCTAACAAACTGGACAATTCATGTATTTTAATTTACTGTGTCAAAAACTACTTTGTGTAACAAGAGAATGGTGGGGCAGCCTGTTTGCAAGGATGACCTTTTAATATTGGCCAGTGTCAAGAAATCAATCGAACAGGAACATCCTCCTTTGTGCATGTGTGAAAAAATTGCTTCAGTGTAAATAACCATTCGATAGGCATGCAATGTTTTTTGGTGTTTGTTTTGCTGCATTCAGGACCCTACTGTCCTGAGGAGTCCTGTTTCTAAGAGCACGGATGAGCCTTTGATCACTTTGATTGAGTTTGGTGAAAGTGTTCACACACAGCGTGTATCCTCAGGGGACGCAGATCAAACATTTCATTTGTGGTCATTCTTTTTTATGCATGCCACATCATGATATTGTTATGAGAGTAAAAACCCTGAGTGGAAAACATGCAGAAGCCTGATAGTTTAACGCAATTGGTGCTAAGAGCTGCTCTGAAATGAGCTTTGATAAACACACAGTGTGTTTTTTCAAACAGTAATAAATGTAAAAACCCACAGGAGGCCACTAGTCTTCTAGCTCCATATACATGTGTCAAAGAAATGGCGTATCACATGCTTCATGCCATATGTAATATGAAGTAGCTGAAAGTGAGGAATTATTCATTATGTTAAACTACGGCCTGGGCTACACCGCCTCATTGGCTGTCACGTCTGAAGTGCTCCCACATCCCCATGGCTTAATTATGCACCAGTCTCTGTGCTCTGAGGTCACTGGGGTCATGGACAGCAGGTGAAAAACGTAATGAGAGCATAGGGCTCTCTTAGCACGCAACTGCAACTCTTTCTGCACAGCACAAACAAAGCACTACTTTAAAATGAGCGAACCACACACACAGCAGTTATAGGGTGGGTTCAGGTGTTATGGTTTGTCTAGGACTCTTGGCAGCACTTTATTTTACAATACAGTAAGTACATAAATAGTATCTATCACTTTTAAGACTAATTTTTTTTTTTTGTTTTGGATAACTTTAAAAAGTCAGTTAGCATTCCACTGTGTGAATAATAAAAGTTTCATTTGTATTATATGATATGTAGTATTATTATATGATAAAAGCACAAAGATAATATTTCCAATTTTTCCACTGATTAACTTAAAGGTATTTTGTTAATATTAACAAATTAAGAATTGTTGGGACTAAGGCGTGTTTACCAGTGTGTTTACTTTTTTGGGAACTGAAGAAACTAATTGCTGCTGTTCTACAAATGGAATTTTTGCCCATTTTGCTTGATACCAGACTACCATCTGTGGTGGCCATTATCCTATTTTTCTCTTCCTGAAGCTCCATACTCTGGAGGTTTGGCTTTTGAGAAAGTAGGCGTGAGTTGTGAGGGCTTGCAAATTGGACATGGTAATGCACGTAACATACAGCACATGGCCTATCTAGACAATGGAGACAGCAACGACAGTAAGCAACAGTATATATACCTTTGGTGCAAAACCAAGGTGGGACCAAGCAGGCTATAAACACAGACAAATGACCCTGACTCTCAAAAGTATGACCCACTGCTCCATCACTACACCATCCAAACTCACACCCACCACAACCCCACAGAATGTAACATAAAAAAGGAAACATAAAGAGGATTTAAGCGGCTTTTGATCTTTTGTACTGTGTTCCTCATGCTTTCATTCCGCCTATACAAACATGACAGAGTAGGGGCTTTCATTCAGAATGTAAATAGGTCACTGTCAGATTTCCTCCAGTGTGTTTTAAAATCAAAGAGAGCAAGGGAGAAATGACACATGTGTCATAGATGCCTTACACACCTTGAAGATAAAGAGACAGTTCGCAAGGTATATAACATGATCAAGAACATTATGTGCTGATCATGAAAAAAGCTGAAAAGATGAGAAGAAAAGAAGAACCAAACAAGTCTTCAAGTATAAATAATTATAACAAAGCTCCCTTCTTTGAAGGGCTTGTGTTATTGATAACAGAATCTTCCTCACTTAACACTGTAAGTTACTGCACAAACACTATTAAAGATTCAAAATGCACCATTTACTCCATATATTGTCCTTATACGGAAATGAGTTTTGAAGAGATTGTCTTTGTAATATGACAAAAATGAAAGCATTTACATATATATTCCTATTCAGTCTACAAGACGTTAGCCCAGTCCATTAATGTTGCAGTTATAAGAAGTGTTTGCCTAAGATTAAATTGCTATTTGAATAGGGCATGATCCAGGATAGCCAGTCAGAATGGATGCCATTTACATACATTCATTTTAAAGGCTCAGTAGCAAAATAAATAAACAAATACATAAAACAAACAAGTAAAGAAACTAAAATCAGAAGTTGGAAAATGGTCATTTACAAATGAAAACTGACTGCTTTTGGTGCATAAACTTGACCTATTACAACACAAACATTATAAGTGCACCTCAGGGGGAGGAAATAATAAAATACAAAGAAACCCAAGGATATGGACCCTTTAAAGATAAAGAAAATAAATGTGAAAGCAGTGTGAGTAAAAGCAATTGAGTCAGTATGCAGATTAAATGACTGTGTCTCTTTGAAACAGTCTGTTTCCATACATATTACATGCCTACGGGATGAACACAAGAGGAGATATAGACACAATTACCTAGATAATGGCAACTACCTAAGGGTATAGGGCTTGGAGGCATTGGGTGATATATATATCCCCTCTCACGCATACCCTCTCTCTTTCTCTCTAGTTCCACTTCCATTAAAACAAAAGGCTGTGTCGTTCTGTGATGGAGCTTGCTCCACACTCAATTGCAAACACCTTGAAGGGAGCAATTAAAAGCTCCCCTCTCCATTAAAACGTCGCCTGGAATCTTTCACATCTCTTCAATATTTCACAGCCTCCAACAACAGCATCCCCTTTTGTTCTCTTCTCCACTCCTGTTGTGTTTTCAGGTCTTGTCGTGTGAAAAGCGGGTGGTGAAGAGTGGACGGGAGGGGGAGGTGGAGGTGGGAGTGATATAAAGCACTTTTATACATCTGTAAATCTCGAGTGAGAGAGTGCGGCTTTAATAAAAAGAGAACGGTGAAACATGCGCCATTGCATTAGACTATCCATGCTTCATCGCCTCTCTGTGGGGAAATAGAAGTGTGGATGGAAGCCCCCAAGGACTAGTATGTCACACGCTCACACATGCACTCTTCACTTCAGTTCCTGAGTGCATTTACCTTTGGCACTATTACCACTGTCTAAGGTGGAGAGAAAGACAGAGAGAGAGAGAGAGAGAGAGAGAGAGAGAGAATGAGAAAAACAGACAGAGAGAGAGAGAGAGAGAGAGAGAGAGAGGCTATACCATGACTTGGTCATCAATCAGTTTCCAGCAAGCTGCTATTGAAAATGGAACAGTAAGCCAGAGGCTGCTTATTATGGGATGTAGACTCTCGCATGAGTCCATCTGATTACATCTTATAAAACTGAAACTGAACCACTGCTTCATTATGTGGCACAGAAATGGACTTGTCCACTACCCACACATGCATTCTTACTCTTTAAAAAAATCTCATTCAACCAAATGAAAACACATTTTTTTCTTAGAATACTACAAAAAGATTAATGTGTATGCTATACGGCACTTGTTACTTGTTACTGCAGTACTTTATATGAGAGCAATCAATGACCGCATGGGCGGTATGGTTTTACACAAACACGCCCTATGCCCAAGCCAGACTTTCAGCACTCGAAAAACTGTTGTGCACTACTTTATAAAAGGAGACCTCTCAGCCATGAGGATCTCTTTGTATTCCCACTGCCAGCCAGCTCAGGACACCATCGGCACTGTTCAGCATTCAGCTGGTGGGAATGGACAAGGCAGCCTGTGGGATGGGCTGTCTGCTCCAACTTCTGACAGATTCACACATCCTGTGGGTGTTTGAAAGAGACAGAAAGAGAGAGAGAGAGAGAAAGAAAGAGAGCAAGGGGAAAGGGAGAGACAGAAAGAGAGAGAGAGACCGGGAAGGAAAGAGATACAGAAAGAAAGAAAGAAAGAAAGAAAGAAAGAAAGAAAGAAAGAAAGAAAGAAAGAAAGAAAGAAAGAAAGAAAGAAAGGAGGACACACATTATATATGTACATATGTACAGAAAGCCAAACAGGAAAAAGAAACCCTTATTCTAATTCAGCAGGGAAACCTAAGCTATTGTCCATAACATATATGAGAGAGAGAGAGAGAGAGAGAGAGAGAGAGAGAGAGAGAGAGAGAGAGAGTAAGAAAAAGCCAGTGCATAAGAAGGCCAGGGAACAAAAGAAGAAGGGTGAGGTGGTTCGAAGGACAGGGACTGGAACGATGAGTGTCGGGCAGCAACAGAGACAGAAAGCAAATGGTGAAGACGAGGGATGAAATGTCAGATCTCTCTCTCCCTCTGTCTCCCTCTCTCTCTCTCTGTCACTCCCTGTGTGGACGTGGCAGGCGGAGAGACAGCCTGAGGCTTTTCTGTCTGCTCCCTCACTGCAGGCTAACTGACAGCCTTCATCTTCCACACAGGACTTGTGTTCCAGCTGCAGCACACAGGGAGCAGTGACATCAATACCACTGATCTGATAGCATGCTACTGGCTACACTGGGAAACATCATGCATTCAATTTGCTTTTCATAGTTCAAAGAGGCACATCTTTTCCACATGAATATTACACCAGTACATTTTGCTTTTAGTTTACTTTCATTTGGGGCAATAACTGTGTTAATGTAATATCCAAAACAGCTCCAGACATTTGCAGACACCTGCTCATGCAGCATTTTACATCAAGACTATTAATTGAGAATTTATTCTCTCTGCACTGCTGTAACAGCCTCTGCTGGGAAGGCTTTGCACTAGATGTTTGAACATTGGTGTGAAGATCTGCATTCTTGCATGAGAGCATTAGTAATATCAGGCACAGATATTCAGTGATTTATGGATGGCAACTCACCACTCCAGTTAATCTCAAAGGTACTGATGCCTGTGGTATAGGTTCAGAGTCATACTGTTTCAGTGTTTTCCATTTGCCCTGAAGAACATTGTCCCATCCTCTTTTTATCATTCCTCCCTGAGGCTCCTTATAAAGAACCGCAGTTCTTTGTTGCTTGCTGTCTAAAATAGCACCCTAACCAATATCTTCAACCAACTGTAAAACATCTCTCTCTCTTTATCTGACCACATGAAACCCGCCATGCTTTTAAGAGCCATGTGACTTAAATGCAAGTTAAGTGATTCGAATTTAATTTAGAAAAATATCAATTTGTTAAAACATCTGATAAACCACCTCATACAAGCGTAAACATTGTAGAAATCAGTCAAATACTGAGGTAATAATGCAGATGGAAACATAAGGAAGAACATGAGAAAGAGTCATTTGGCCTGAAGACTGTAGCTGCTGTGTTATTTCAGGTTATCAGTGATGTTTTACCAGTTTAAAATAATCACTTCAAGAAGAGTTTGGAATAAACCATCCACAGGAAAATCATGTCTCATTTTTAATGTGTCTTAAGGGCGTCACAGAATTTGTGTCAAAGAACAATTCACACTGTCACCATGGGAATGACACTCCAGCAGGGACAGCGGGACGCCCAGAAGAGACAGGTAATTAGGGCCATGGCAGAGGTCCAGACACACCAGTAGGGTGCAGCCATGTGTGTGTGTGTGTGTGCGTGTGTGTTAGTAAGACAAAGGGACATCTCACAGCAAAGCTTGACAGAGAGTTGGCATGAGGGATCAAGGACGCAAGAGAGAAAAGGAGCAACTGTGACACAAAGAAGTAAAGAAATGGAGAGAAAGAGAGAGAAAAAGAAATAAAAGAAGGTGAAAAAGATGAAGTAGTAGAAGAAGAAATACTGCATCTTGGTGTGGATTTATCTGATCTGTGTGTGTGTGTGTGTGTGTGTGTGTGTGTGTGTGTGTGTGTGTGTTTGTGTGTGTGTGTGTGTGTTTGGTGTACAGCTGCTGGCCTGATTTATGTGTATTGGGGTGAAAACTACAGCTGTCTAAGGTCATCACATCCTATAAATTATAGACAAAGGCCTTAACATAAACTCCAAAGTCAAAACAGAATGAACACATTTCTAATCAGTAATTAAACAGACATAAACCATCACCAGTTGATATAAGACACAATGTAAGATTAGAATATGTCAGCTCAGAACGTGCAAAACAGAATAATGTAGCTTTTCACTCATGTTTGGTTTGTTTGTACAAAGTCTAGTTTTGCAAGAGACAGCTACTGATATTGCACAATAAATGCAATGTTCTTTTCTGACTTCTCAAATATGTTACGGAGCACAAGTCAGTCAAACAGAAAATAGAAGTTTAACATACGGACAAAGCTTTAAAAATACCTTCAGAACCCTGAAAAACTAAAAGCACAATTAACATTCACTTAGATTATATCAGAAGTGCTGTAACATGTTGATAATACAGGCTATATAGAAGTGTTGGAATTGACCGAAAGGGTAGAGCTGTCCAAGGTCCTGAACAGATGCAGGCGGCAGTGTGCAGAGCTGTCCGTGGTCCTGAAGAATGCCAGAAATCATTTTGGTGGGAAAAAGACAGCTGTTCCCTTCATCTGTGCTATACATAAAAGACAGCCAATCCTTTTTAGAGCTTCTCTCTTTGTTTGGAATGGTACTGGGTGTCCTTTTTATTTCAGATGAATATTTGCAATTTTGCTCAAAATTTAATTTGAAATTTTGAAATTATTAATACAAAAAATATAGACATATGCAGCTATAAACTAGGGAAAACCCTTTATTTAGAAGGTTAAATGTTGATGTTTTGTACATGCTCACCTTGGTTGTAGTTGATATTGAACCAATTACCTGTAAAATTGTTCCTAACTTACCTTAATAAATATAATCCTGGTGGGATTCCTAATGTTGGTAAAATAAACTGAGATTTACCAGCATATTAATAATTTGTACATTTATGTTATAGAAGACAATTAAAATTACAAATGACTTAAATAAAACTTAAAAGAATGTCAGTAGGTCCAATTTCAAAACTTTCATCCTCATGATTACATTTTATGGTGTGTGTCAATAATAGGAAAAAACAAAACTATATATAAAATAGACAAGCTGTGAAATTGGCTTCTCGTTTTCTTTGTTTTCTTGTTTTGTTTTTCACTTTTTCACCATAAAATCAAATTAATCCTGAAAGTCTTCTCCATGTGACGCACCCATGTTTGGTCTTATTTTAGAACAATATCCCACTGAGCCACAAATGCAGTTTACCACTGATGGAGAGCACTCAGTATGTGGATGTGGGGAAACATTGCTGGAGGGCCCAGCAGGGACTCAGGGAATGTATACATTTATCAGAATCTGCAGCATTTTTGTGACTCCCAACGGGATTCTAGAGGGGAGATTTTGAGTGAAAGGAATGAACTCATAAAAAAACTGAACAAATAAAATAATGCTATGGAAATACTTTAACTGCTTAGCTGAGACACAATATTGAGGAGAATAATCCTTTCTGAATAACCGGAAAACATTTTGCATGGAAGAACTAAAGAAAAAAAAAATTAAAATCAAAATAGTAAGAATTCTTATTAAAATAGAAATAATAGAATTAAATTTTGTCAAGGCTTAGATTTGAGATCTTATTTATTAAACAGTTAATGTATTCATACAGTGTATGGAAATGTATTCATAATCGGAATGTTAATATAAATGAATAAATGTTAAATGATCTCCTACCTCCTTGTTCCATTTATTTTTTCTTGGCTCTGTGTTATTCTGGTTCCTGACATCGTCTAAGCCTGCATCTTGTTTTTAATCCTGTAATATAATTTACTTCGATCAGCCATAATATTATGACTACCTACCTAATATTGTGTATATTTCCCCTCATCCCACCAAAACAGCTCTGACTGTCGTGTGTAAGGGGGGATTGGTCTTATGAAACTCAGATGTAGGAAATATTAGCTTAAATTAGTGAATTTTCACCAGAATAGATATAGGAACCAACTTAGGGCTGATTCACTACTATATTC
>JBBPDA010000019.1:15736272-15747831 GCA_037974385.1 Arnoldichthys spilopterus
CTGAGCAGACTCCTCTGGTTGCTTATGACAGTGTGCAGAGGGTGCCTGGCATTGTCCATAATGGCAAGCAGTTTGTTTAAAGTCCTCTTCTCTGACACTGTCACCAGAGTGTCCAGATTCATGCCAACCACAGAGCTGGTCCTCCTGATCAGCTTTTCCAGCCTGGCTGAGTCCTTTTTTGCAGTGCTGCTCCCCCACACCCAGGACACTGGCAACCACAGACTGGTAAAACATCCACAGGAGCTTCCTGCAGATGTTAAAGGACCGTAGCCTCCTCATGAAGTACATCCTGCTTTGGCCCTTTTTATACAGAATAGGAAGGACTGTATTAGCCAATCTGCATGCAAAAAGAATTTTTCATCCAGTTAATCACTTCATGTCAGGATTTTACAGTGATAATGTGGAAACATGCACAGTGCTGGGACAGATGTTAAATATAGGTTTTAATTCACAAAAACGAGAATAAACACAACAATAAACATAGAAAACAAACCGGAATTTCAAAAAGACATGAAGGACGTTAACGAAACGCCGGGGTATATATACTAAACATAGATTGATAACACCTGGGGAAGAGGAGAACTGGGAAATACAAAACAGCTGACGGGGCGTGGCTTAGACAAACACACGGACAACCAAAACACAGACACATGGAAAAACACTAGGGGCGTGTATGTCACATAGCCCCCCCCCCTAGGCGCAAAGTCAGGGGGACGGCAACACTGAGGACAAGGCAAAGACAAAGACCTGAGAACTCAAACATGAAACAAAGACAGGAACCAAGACAAGATCTTCAACATGGGGACCAGAACAGGTACTAACAAAGGGAACACAGACTGAGACAGGGCTTGGGGATATACAGGTCCGAGCTGGGGACACACAGGTCCGGGCTGGGAAAACACAGGTCCAAGCTGGGGAAATACTGATCCGGGCTGGTGAAACAAAGTCCTTGGCTGAAAAGTTCCAGTTCTGAACCCTTTGGGCATGGAGAGCCAGGAGGCGTTTGCAACATCTGGGCGTAGCCAGGAGATGCACACGACGTCCGGGGGGAACAGGGCAAAGCCGGCGTTGTCCGGGGGGAATGAGCCAGAGACAGTGGTGTGCATGCGACACATGGCGTAGGTGACACGGCGACGTCAGGGCGGAGCTGGGCAGTGATGGGCGTTTCGTTCTGTCTTGATTATTCTGTGATAATGTGGAAACATGCGGAGTGCTGGGATAGACTATCCCTATAGCTGGCTATAAACACAATAAACATAAACACAGACACATGGAAAAACACATTGTACGTCACAGTTCACAGTGACTAAAAAATGTTATAGCCAATCAAATCTAATGAACAACACATTTACAAACTAACCAGAGTGCAGGAAAAAAATCATATAAGTTCATCAGAAGGGGGGATCCAACTACCAATCCAGGGAGGTACATTTCCCCTAGCCACTGGGGTCAGTCAGACTGCAGAAGGGAAAGCTAACTGCACCACTGACATAAGAATCAACGAGCTATGGTTTAGATACAAACTTTTTTTGACGCTATCAAGAGAGAGATGAGCAGGTAAATAGTGTGAAATACTTAAACGTATAAAGAAAAATATGAATTTCATTTTAAGTAAATTTGATAAAAGCATTATTTTAGCATAGATAATAATTTAAAATCAGAGCCCCTCTGGCAAAACTAACCAGGCACAAATGTTAAGTTTAGTTAAATTATCAAACATTAGCAGGGATTAACATTAACATATCTAACCTAACATTTACATACAGAACATGATTTTGATGCCCCTAAAACTAGCTGCTATAGTTAAATTAACTACTTAATATCCATTAGAAAAAAAAATTTATTACATTTATAAAATAATGTTAACAAAAATGTCAAACCAAAAACCACCAAAAGTAGAATGTCAATTTTTCATGTGTTATGGTGTTGCTGAATTGTTGGCATGTGGGTGAGCTGCAAATTTGCATACCAGTAAGCCCCTGAGGCTGCCCATTATTCAGTAATGTAATGTTTTAATTTTGTTTGAATAAGTGCTCACTGTTTAAAAAGAATATGTTGTCTGCTACTCTCAGTTTGTTGCATTTTGCTCACTTATGTGGAGTTATTGGTTATGTGGATAAGAAGAAAATGTAAAGAGTTAAACCACCAAACAAGCACTGGGAAATTGGATCTTCTAAGAATAATAAGGCTTCTAAATGACTACTTACTGCCATCATTCATCATTTATCTTCTGTAAGCCACCAGCAGTGGAGTCATTCTCAAGTAATATACATCATGATAGCTGCCATCCATTTTAAATATGGCATGCTGGGGTACTGCTAGTCTGAAACATCAAGAAATAGAAAGTTTCAGTTCATGAATGAGAATTGTGTTACCTATATGAGACTGCTGTTTGGCTGCTCTTCAGATGCATACATTAGATGGATGATTAATATACTACTACTGAGAATGGGTTAAATGTTGCTGTAGGGTTTGTGTGGGTTTATATGCTTAGGTTACAAACACTTACCTTATCACATTGATGTGTGTGTGAAACTAATGTCTTAAAAGTAAAATTTAGAATTTCATTTCTGGTGTTGCTCTGAACATCACCTTAAAGGATTTTTAGCTCATTCCACCATACAGAACAGCTTCAGTGCTGGTATTTGGTGGGTGTCCTGACATAAACTGCTCACTTCAGGTCTTTTTTTACATTTCTAATGGGTTATGGTCAAGACCTTGACTTGGCTATTACAAATCATTAACTAATGCAGAATGATGTGTGGTTATGGTTCTTGTCTTACTCCATGATCTTTCTCTTAAGATTTAGTTCACAAACACATGATATTTATTCTTTACATTTAGCTTTTGTAATTCAGTTTATTGTTCCATCAGCGATGAAAGGCTGGCCTAAACCAGATGCAGCAAAACAGAGCCAAACAATGATGCTATCATCACTATGTGTCACAGATGGGGTAGCATTCTTATGCTAGAATGCAGTCTTTTCCTTTCTCCAAACACAATGGTTTTTTTTTGTCCATATAAATTATACTAAACTGCAGATAGGCAGAAATGTTCTTTTAAGAGAGCAATACCTTTCTCCTTGCAACATTGTTGATCTGTGCGTGGGTTTATATATTTATTCACATGCCTTTGCAATCCACAGATATGTAATATTGGATCAATTTCCTCAATTAATAAATGGCCAGCTATAAAACTTCCATTAGTCTTAGACTTGTAAAAATCTGAGTATTTCTAGATCATACATATGCAGGAATATCAAAAAAATCTAAAGCTATGGGTAAATAAGCTAAAGCTTTAGATAAATCTAAATTCAATATATAGAGAACATTTTCTAAATATATTTATACCAAGCTGGAAGGGTGAGGACTAGCTGGTGTTTGTATAGCATCACCACATCTTTTTGCTCACTAATACAACTGACAGCTTAACACACTCAGAGAACAACTGCCAGTTGTGTTACATCAATTAACAACACCTGTGATGGCTTCAACATCACCACAACCAATTGTGATGTCTTTGAACGCCTGCTGTGGCATCTGGGATTAGAATCACCATGTCCTGACCAAAAGTTGTGGTAGTTGTTTGCCCAAACTCAAAATGTTTCAGATATGGTACATTAATCAATGATATGTCAATGATAATGTACATTAAATTTAAGGCTTTGTATGTGCTGGGCATGGGGCAGGGTATAGCTGATTGTATGGCTGTATGTTATAACTCAGAACATGATAACATTAACTTACTGAGACTTATTCCAAGTCAGCCTAACATGGCCTTGCTTATGTTTTAAGATGGCAAAGTGGCATTCCCTAAAACAGTCATTCATTTATTGATGTTCTTTTATGCTGTGCTTGCTTGTTAACAAATGTGAAATTGGTTTATATGGTTAGGTACCATCCTGTAAAAATCAAATACTCATTTTGATATGATTAAACTTTACCATTTAGTCCTCATTAAATATTCTAGTCTCCACTCTGGTGAGCAGTTTGTTCTCAACATGGTGAGAAGTTTGCTCATAATTATAAAAGATCTTGCAATGCTGAGTAATTTAAACTGCTTTGGCTGCCTGCCAAGCTGTCACTCTGGGTTGCTGCAACAAATTGTTAATGTTTTTTTTTTTAAGTGCCTTGGGCCATGCTGTGAAGAGAACTGTTCAGATTGTGAAGAGGAAGAGTGGTCATTTTATAAAGTTCTCTGTGGAACAGAATGTCACAAGTATCTGATGATTGATGGACTGGACCAGTGCACTGAGTTTAGCAGAGATGAAGAAACCGGATGAGCACAAGTGCTTGTTTACAAAGGTGAGAAGTTGTGCCTTTAGGGTGGTTTCTTGTGCAGGGACAGATTTATCAAAGTTTAATTGACATGATCAATGACTGGAACAGCTCCAGTGCTTCAACCTGCCTCATGTCCAACCTTTTTTTATTGGCTCTGACAGTATTGATCCACAGGGTAGTGTCATTAAAGTGCTGCAAAGCCAGGCATGTGGCTGTAGCTAGATGCATAATACAAGCCAGTAGCTACAGAAAAGAATTAAATGTGTATAGTGCATTGTGGCATACCTCTCTCAGCGCAGACAAGGTTCACTTGAGATGTTGCAGCTGATGCCTAATTATGATAAAGTTTGTTGAAAGGGTTAGAATGACCTTCCTGAGAAAGAACAACATTTTAATTCTTCAGGTCATTTGAGAGCTCATTATAAACCTGCTAATTCAGACAGTTTTAATGGTTTCTAGGTGGAACACAATGTATGGATGTCTCTTGATTTTTCTTGGTTTATGCTGGCAGAGGAAGCTTGATAACTTTTTGAAACTTTGGCCAAAAAAGTTGTTTTTAAATCTGCCAGAGGCATAGCATGGTAGTTCTTAAACAGCAAATTCCATTTGATAGCACTAAATAGCTCAACTTTTACATCGTCATAGCTTCCAAATAGAGTTCTATGTGATGAAAATCCAACAACTCACAACAAGATTTAGTAAATAATAGTGTTTTCTAGAAGAATTTTCATTCTCTTTTTACTAAGTCTGCCAACAGCAGATGAATATTCCAGATTGTTATCAGATGATATTTCCACACTTCCATAAGGAAGAGGAAAACCTGAATCCATATAGAAAGGTTCATGAGGCAGGTCAGATGTACAATCTGACAACCTTCTTCTAATCACCAGCTTCACAGGTTCTTTTAAGGGCTTCTGTGAGGGATGGAGTCAAAAGTGGGGAAGGGAAGGGAGGGTAGCTGCTCTCTCCACCTTGTTATCCTGTACCTCTCCAGATAAGATTTCACAAGGTCGGTAATCACTCTGTAAATGACCCTGTTCAGTTGAGATGCACTGGCCTTTCACTGATGCATTTCTGCCTCTGTGCAGGCTTACATTGGTTTCAACTTGCGACTATGAGCTATTGATTGCAAACATAGACACTCTCCAATCAATGTGGTGAGAGCACTATGGTAGTCCCAACCCCATTGCAATTTTATTGATCTCACTTGCATTCCACAAAAGGTTACAGAGAATGGAGTCATTCGCCATCTGAAAAGATGGGCTGCTAGCAGCAATCGAGATGCCAATTTTAGGAAGTGTAACTCTTGCTTGAATGTTTTTGATGAGTTGTCCAACGTACAACCATCATCAACATAATCACAGTCACAAGTACAGCCATCATCAGGAACAGGAGCTTCGCTATCAAAGAAAGAGTATTCTTCACCCTGCATACTTATGCATTCTCTGCAATCATACAACCATACAGAAGTGGTGGGGGTGCTGGGGGTTGGGGGAGGCTCAGCCTTCAAAAATCTTGCAAGGATAACTGTTAAGGACTTCAAATCTTGGATTGCCATCATTGGCTTATTTTTGGGATAATTTGAACTACTTTTTTTGATGGCAGAAACAGTCATTGTGATGAGATGTTGATTGTTTGAAGTGGATGTCACATTTCCTGATGGCACTGAAGTGTGACTCATTGATGTTGTTTTCACACTGTCATGTTGGTTCCATAGCTGTGATTTCCTTTGAGGATTTGTTGTTTGTTTCCTTGTTAAAACTCTCTTGTACAAACCTCATTTCCAGAAAAGTTGGGATATTTTCCAAAATTCAATAAAAAAATCTGTAATATGTTAATTCATGTAAACCTTTAATCAACTGACAAAAGTACAAAGCGAAGGTTTTCATTACTTTTACTGACCAAGTTAATTGTATTTTATAAATATACACAAATTTAGAATTTGATGGCTGCAAAACACTCAACAAATGTTGAGACAAAGGCATGTTTACCACTGTGTTACAATGTCTTTCTTTTTAATAACCATTTTAATTGTTTTGGAAGTGAAAATAGTATTTGTAGTAGTTTTACAATTGGAAATGTTGTCCATTTTAGCTTGATATAAGAAAGCTGCTCAACAGTCCATAGCTGCCATTGTCTGATTCTTTTCTTCATGATATGCCATACATTTTAAATAGGAGACAGAACTTGACTGGCAGCAGGCCAGTCAAGCACACACACTGTATCTACTAAGCCACACAGGTCTAGCCCAGAATGTGGTCTGGCATTGTCCTGCTGAAATAAGCATGGACATCCTGGGTAAAGATGTTCTCTATATAGCAACATATGTCTCTCTAAAATCCTTATAAAAGCCTCAGAGGTAGTGGTACATGGATGTACACATGCATGCAACTCACCAATACTCTGGGCACTGATGTACCCCATGCCATCACAGGGGCTGGCTTTTGCAATGTTCACCAATAACAATCTATGAGGTCTTTTATCTTTGGCACAGAGAACATTTTTTTTCAGAAAGCAAATTGAAATGTGGACTTATCTGACCACAGCACATGGTCCTACAGTCTTTCTGTCCATCTCAGATGAGCTTGGGCCAGGAGAGCTCACCAGCATTTCTGCATATAGTTGATGTATAGCCTCCTTCTTGCATAATACAGGTTCAAGTTGCATTGCTTGATTCAGTGATGGACTGTTATACGACAATGGTTTTCTAAAGAACTCCTGAGCCCAGGTGCGAATACATGATGGTGTCTTGGCACTGCTGCCTAAGGGCTCAAAGATCATATGTACCTAGTCTTTTATGCACAGAGATGTCTTTGTAATGTTTCACAATCTTGTGTACTGTATATGTAAAAATGTTCCCTTTGAACTGACACATTTTGGCATTTTATTTTAACTTTGTCCCCACCATTGTTAAGTGTGCTGAAGCCATTTTTTTTTTTACAAAAAGATGATACAATTAAGTTGGTCAAAAAAACTCCTTTCTACTTTTGTCAGTTAAAGTTTTACATGAATTGTCACAAATTAAAGTTTTTTATTGTACTTTGGAAAATATGCCAACTTGTCTGGAAATGAGGTTTGTACATTTTAGTTGTGTTACTTTTGCTGCAATTTCTTTGTCTCCAAAAGACAATGTACACATTTGTCATTAATAATTCTAAATTACTAGATATACAATGACTGTTACACTTTTAGAAACTCCATCCATCCATCCATCCATCCATCCATTTTCTAAACCCCTTCTTCCGTTCCGGGGTCGCGGGGAAGCTGGCGCCAATCCCATACACCCAGGACAGGAGGCCAACCCATTGCAGGGCAACACATAGACAGACAACCACTCATACACACATTCACATGTTATGTTGAAGCTTAGAGTTCCCTCCAGTTTTTTACTGAGGTGGTCAAATACAGAAAGGTAAATTTGTAGGTAGCTGACAGTACAGGAGCTCAGCCTAATGTGGGGTAAAATGAAATACTGATTTTTTATGTAGGTAGGCAGGTTTAAGTAAAAAATGCTTTTGGTCATTTTGGTCAAAAATGTAATCTGTGGAGTTTGACATTTCAGACATACTGTAAGGAAAAGGGTGAGATCCCCTCCAGCAGAAGGAGGGAAATTACCCCCACCAAGCGGTCGACACTGGTCTCCCTCTCCAGGGAGTATTAACTGGACCAGCCCTTCCAGATGCACCTAGTAAGGTCCCCATCACGAGGAGTATTTAGGTAGCGTTGGAACACGGGAGGGGTTGCAAAGTCTACTTGTCCCTACGGTATACTGAGCATTGTGAGAAGTCCTGGTGGCCTATTGGTTATTGGTGTGTGTTCTTAGACCTAGAGTTAGCTTATTCTACAAAAGTGTGTTTGTTCCTGATTGACTGCTGCATTCCTGACCAAGATTTCCCTTTGGCGCTGTTTGCTTGCTGTCTTTAAAAAAAGACCACACTCAGCCCACATTGGCTTCCTGTTTCCCTCAATTCATGACAGAAGTCTTCGCCAGCTCCCAGCTCGGCAACTCCCCCTGGCAGCAGTGCCAGCAAATCCAGCTTCAGAATCCGGCGCGGGATCCGGCTTCCACCCCCACTCCTTCTCTTCTGCCCTGGCCACTTCTGAGGGCAATGTGAGCAAGCTGGAGAAATACAATGGAGACCCGGATGTGTGCGGCGGGTTCCTATTCCAGTGTGAACTGTATTACTCCCTTTGGATGGTAAAGAACGAACACAAGAAGTTCTCCATCGTGATTTGCTTGCTCGCAGGAAAAGCACTAGAGTGGGCAGCGATGGTGTGGAGCAACATGCCGCTATGAGGAGTTTATCTCACAACTCAAGTACGTCTTCAACCACCCGCACAAGGGGAAAAATCATTTTTATGGCCTATTAACCAAGTTAAGAAAAGCAAATTTACAAAACCTATCGCTGTCACTGTGGGGGCAGTGCACAGGGAAATGCTTCGGTTCTTCGTCATTTCAGCAGCGGAGCCTAAGATCGTGCTGGGGTTGCCATGGTTGAGGAAACAAAACCCGCTTGTTTCTTGGCACCACCCTGAGATAGTCCAGTGGTCTCCATACTGCCACAAAAACTGCATTTCCCTGCCCTGCGCTGCCACTAGCATTGAAAGTGCCAAGGTAGTAGTAAATGCTAATATCCCTGCTGAATACCGCGATATAGCAGAGGTATTCAGCAAGAAGAAGGCTACCCATCTGCCACCACACAGACATTGGGACTGCGCAATTGACCTAAAGCCAGGGTGTTTACCCCCATGTCGTCCCACTTACCCTCTCTCGAGCTGAGACGGAGGCCATGAAGCATTATATCAAAGAAGCCTTAGAGTTATATTCAACACTGCTCCCAGGTATCAGCTGGTTTCTTCTTTGTTCAGAAGAAGGATGGGGGCCTCCATCCTTGTATAGATTACAGGGGATTGAATAAGGTAATTAAGCCTTTCCATTATCCGTTGCCGCTGGTGCCTACTGCGTTGGAGCAGGTACGAGGTGCAACGATCTTCACCAAATTAGATCTACGATCAGCTTATTATCTTGTGAGAGTTAAAGAGGGCAACAAGGGAAAACTGCCTTCTCAACCACCAACGGCCATTACGAGTACTTAGTGGTACCATATGGCATCTCGTTGGCACCGGCAGTTTTCCAATCGTTCATTAATGAAGTATTTTGGGACATAAATTATATCGATGACATTCTTATTTATTCGAAGAATCGCACTGAGCATGTAAAACATGTGTGGGCAGTGCTCCAACATTTATTAGACAATCAGCTGGATGTCAAGGCGGAGAAGTGTGAGTTTCACATATACGTGGTTCCGTTTTTGGGATACATTATTAGCTCAGAAGGAGTAAGAATGGATGAGGAGAAGGTAAGCGCAGGGCTAAATTGGCCCAGACCTACTACAGTTAAAGAACTACAAAGGTTCTTAGGGTTTGCAAACTTTTACCGTAGGTTCATAAGGGGATTTGTGTGCTTTTTTTTCTAGAAAAATGACGCCTGCAGAGAGAAACTACCAGGGAATTGTTGGCCATGAAGCTGGCCTTTGAGGAGTGGCGGCACTGGTTGGAGGGTGCCAAATACCCAATCATGGTTTTCACAGACCATAAAAACCTAGAGTACCTCCGTGCCGCCAAGCGCCTCAATCCTCACCAAGCCAGGTGGGCGCTGCTCTTTACCCGGTTCAACTTCTCTCTCTCTTATCAACTTGGCAAGAAAAATGGAAAGGCAGATGCCCTCTCCCGGCAATTACAGGAAGACCCAGGAGAGGAAGAACCAGCCACCATCCTGCCAGAAGCCGTACTTGCCGCTCCCATTAGATGGGAGATAGAAGAGGAGATAGAGTGGGAGAACCGGAGAGGGAACATGCCTCCCAAATGCCCGGCCAGCAAGACCTTTGTCCCTGAGCAACTAAGGGTCAAACTGGTCAAGTGGGTTCACACCAACAAAGCCTCGGGGGACCCCAGAATCACCAGGACACACTGGTTGCTGGCTGAGAGGTTCTGGTGGCCCAGAATGAAAACTACGGTAGAGCAAATCCTGTTCGGTCTGTGCCACCACAAAGTCCCCCAGACAGCTACCGGTAGGGAAATTGCTGCCCCTGGAGATTCCACAAAGGCTGTGGTCCCACTTGGCCATAGATTTTCTGGTAGATCTCCCAAGTTCACAGGGTTACACTTGTGTAGTGGTAGTAGTCAATCGGTTTTCAAAAATGTGTTGGCTGCTACCCGTATCTAAACTGCCCTCCACCTGTGAACTGGCGGAGTTATTATTTAACTATGTGTTTTGGTTTACAGGGTTACCGGAGTACATAGTGTCCAACCGGGGTCCTCAGTTCACCTCCCAGATCTGGAGAGGATTCATGGAGAAGCTGGGGGTGAGGATCAGTTTAACATCCAGTTATCACCCTCAGTCGAACGGCCAGGTGGAGAGACAAAATCAGGAGCTGGGTAGATTTTTAAGAAGTTTCTACTATAACCAGCAGACCCATTGGGCTAGGTTTCTCCCCTGGGCCAAGTACACCCAGAATTCTCTCCAGAACGCTTCCACTCTCCTCACCCCATTCCAGTGTGTGCTGGGATACCAGCCTCCTCTGTTCCCCTGGAACAACGCTCCCACAAATGTGCCAGCAGTGGACGATTGGTTCAAGCGAGCAGAGGAGGTGTGGGAGGGTGCTCATGCCTCACTGGAGAAGGTGGTGAGGAGACAAAAGGTACAAGCGGATAGGAGGAGAACTGAGGAACCCAGGTATGAACCCAGAGATCGGGTATGGCTATCTGCGAGGGATCTTAAACTGAGACTTCCCTGCAAAAAACTGAGCCCCAGGTATGTGTGGCTGTTTAAGATCCTTCACAGAATTAATCCTGTAATGTATGAATTGTTGTTGCCCAGGACTTACCATATCTCTCCTGTGTTTCATGTCTGCCTCCTTAGTGAGGGGACCACTAGCTGACACCGCTCCTGCTGAAAACCCCTCACCCGCATTGGAGCTAGAAGGAGGACCCACGTATGCAGTTCGCTCCATTCTTGATAGCAGATGAAGGGTGGGAAAAATGTAATATTTAGTGGACTGGGAGGGCTTTGGTGCAGAGGAACGGAGTTGGATACCGGCGACCGATATTCTGGACCCTGCTCTGACGGAGGACTTCCATCATTGGCAACCAGAGAAACCTAGGCCCCGGGGCAGGGGCAGGCCCCGCAGGATGTCTGGGGTCATCCGTCGGGGGGGGGGGGGGGGGGGGGGGGTGGAAAAAAAGGTGGGACCCCCCCCACGAAAAAAAAGGAAACCCC
>JBBPDA010000019.1:15760267-15772097 GCA_037974385.1 Arnoldichthys spilopterus
GTGTGATGGGTTAAATGCAGAGTTTGCATTTCGTTGTGGTGCTTGAGTGTGTTCACAATGACAAATAGTCACTTTCAATTTATATATTTCTCTCTATAATCAATAACACTGTATGTACTGTAATATAGCATCACCTATTCTGCACTTTTTTTTAATTTATACTATCTTTTGCACTTCTGGTTAGATGCTAACTCCATTCCAATGGCTTTGTACTTGAACTCTGCACAATAACAAAGTTGCATCCAATCTAATCTAATATCCAGGTTTTTGTTCCCTTATACCCTTGTCTTTGGCATTATCCCAAAGACTGGTATGTAATGTTACTCTGGTATGGAACCGCTCAGAAAAATGTAATGTTGTGTGGACACTACCACACTACTTCATCAATAAAGGGCCTTGAAATGGAAAAGCTATTTGATTCAGAAAACTGAGAAATGTAGGTAAACTAGTAATGCTGATACTTGTACTGGTACTGCCCAAACATCACTGTTTTACAAAATTCTTTCTCTCTCTATGGTTAACCTCATTACTGTGCATTCTCATTGTGCTAATGGATTGATATCAGTGTTGGCAAGATCAGCTGCAGGAAAGGTTTCAGGCTTACGGCTGATTTATGAACTTCACCAACTTGGCATCAGGGATTCTGACTGCTGGGTAAGAGCATGTCAGCACATATTGTGTTTTGAACCAAAGCCTGTCAGTGGGCATTGATGGAAACATATCACATAGTCAAAGGGCCAGATGTTGCATCGTCCTCCAGATGTTTTTTGCTCATTTTCAAGAGAACCCTGTTGACATGCTCAGTTATGCAGCTGTTATAATCTATTATATAAAGAGGAAAGTTCACAACAAATTGACTTTTTGTGCTGCCATATTTGAATAGTGCACCTATAAAATGAAAAGAATTATACAAATGATGTTATATAATAGTAATGAAATAATTAGGCCCTGCCAGCTGTGTTTGGGATTTAATATGTAGTTAAGTGTCAGTAAGTTTAATTATTGCATTGGCAAATGGAACAATTAACTTTAAACTTTTGTTCAATTTGACATTAATGCAGTTCCTTGGCTGTAAAAGGTTGCAATATTTTATAATTGTTCACACTAGAAATGTTCAGACAGAGACAGGCTGGGATAGAGATTTATGAGTTCTCAATTTTAAAAATACCATCCTTTTACATTACAGTTGCCTGACTCTTCCTTTTAGCAAGGATAAGGATTTCTAAAACTGAACTGTGTATTGGAATCACATTTCTGCACAGGAAGGCCTGCTTGATTTCCTGTAGACTGCTTTATTTGAGAACCTTCATGGCTTTACCTTTGTACTTCAACTATCAACATTATGAGCTTCTGCAATATGCAAAAGTGATGAGAACATAAAATTAAGCATGCTGGGACTGTCAGCTGCCATCAGCATGATTCCTATCCTTAGTATGGAAATTGGAGCGAAAAATAGCTCCTAAATGATGTGCTCAGTTTGGCCACAGTTTTGAGTCTGCTTCAGTGCATGCTTCATTACATTAACCATTCCATCATTATACCTACATGGAAGTTTAGAAAACTAGAAGCAACACTAATTCTTCCTAAAATACTCCTAGACAAATAGTAAACTGTGATTGAGAGAATGTAAATTTGGTGTTGAATGAGAGCACTAGATCAGCGTGGATCTCTGGTGATGAATTTGCATTGATTTGATTTGTTGCATTCACCTTAGATTCAACACTAAAAAAATCAACCATGTTGAGCATGCATCCAATACTGATTTAGCAGCACTCTCTGATAACTGGACGGCTGTTGATGTATTGTCAGTATTATACTGATGCTGATTTAATGTTAAAAAAATGTAGCAAATTTTAGAGCAATTTACAGTAATAGAAAAGCAGAATGTTTGAAGGCTGGGGTCTTTTAATAGGACCTGAGGACCATAACCCTTACAAAATCTACCTGCCCATTATCAAGAATTTGACTAATGACTAATACACACAATCTTATAGCCATGCGAACTAGAAGGTTGGGGTATCAATTGCTGTCCAGACACCCATCCTATTCAACGCCAGATTACAATAACAAATAAAGAGAAACAAACAAATAAACAGACAAAAACAAGCTTAGTTTATAAAGATGACATTCATTAAATTCATTAATTATCTTTTATGGCCAGGTTGTGGGCACCATATGATGCATGTGGACATGGTCTGTGGGAGCTAAACTAGTCTAAAGACAGATAAGCAGGAGGCCGCACTGATGGATGATCTGGTGGAAAATACAAGCCGGCTGGAAACTCAGTGATATTAGATCAGGTAGTAGATCATTAGTAAACACTGTTTCAACATTAAATCAATATTCAGCCATAAGTGAGTGCTGAATCAACGTTCCGATCAATGTTCAACATGACTGACTTAAACGTGGTTGGTTTGAATAAATGGCCAGTACAAGCTGGATTGAATGCAAATTCAGCATCAGGGATCTACACTGATTGGAGCACTCTGGAGCAAATCAACATTGTTACAGGTTTCAATCTGGCAGGTGTATTCAGTATCTAGGTGGGCAACTGTGATTTATGATAGTATCATTGATTGACATATTCTTTTTCTCTATGGCATTGCTCCAAACCACCGTTTTTGGCACCTTGTTTTTAAGAGGGTAGCTCTTGCCATTGCCCTTAATGTGCCAAGGTAATGACCACATGTACCAGTCTGAGATTCAAAACTGCTCTCCACATGCACCTTTGCCTTTTCCTGTTTCCCCTATGCTTTTGCCCTTCATCTCCTCCTCTGCCTCACCTTCGTTTCAGACTGAGCCAGGTGGGACATGCCTGGGTGGTTGGGCCCATCCGGGCTGAGGTGAGGAAGCCAGGCCTCCAGGTTGCTCAAGATGGACGTGCAGGGGACGCAGTCCACCAGCCGCTCGCAGGTGCGGCCACAGCAGCAGATGTTCCAGGGCCGGCTAACAACATTCCCGGCCAGCACGCACCCCTGCTATGACTGGCCCTGCCCAACGCCTGTTGTCTGCTCAGAGTGTCTGTGCTATATTTAATACCTCTGTGGTTAATTAATAGCCTTCTATTAATAACGTTGAGAGCGGTTAGAGATCCTCCCTCACCCATTTTCTCTCTTTCACTCTTTCTCAGCAAGCCCCAATTTTTGCTCTATCCCCTTGGCCATCTCCCATGCATTATTGATGAGGCAAATGTCTCACTCTCTTAAATAACTTTACAAAAAACACTTTCTAACTGCTTACTTTCTCTCTCTCTCTCTCTTTCTCTCTCTCTCTCTCTCCCTCTCTCTCACTCCTTCTCTCTCACTCCTTCTCTCTCTCACTCTCTCTCTCACTCTCTCTCTCTCCCTCTCTCTCTCCCTCTCGCTCTCACTCCCTCTCTATCACTCCCTCTCTCTCTCACTGTCTTTTTCCCTTTATTTCCCAGAGCTTAAAAACGTGCTAGCTCACTTTATGAGGAGAGCTAACAAAGGTTCTGGGGAATCAGAAAGCATTGCTCGCATGCCAGGTATTTGTGCAGAATCATTTTCATCATGGAACAAAGAGCACAGAAAGGCAGGCAATCGAGCCAGAAACGTGATCCAGCGGCAACCAAATGAAATGCAAATTTAGATCATTAAACTCCAATATGAGTCATAAGTTTATGATGTATCTAAAATATATCCGATGACTCACTGGCTGTTGGCAGTGTTTTTTAAAGCACTGCCTCGCCTCTCCCTTGACAGGGGAGTCAAACTGGATGAGATTTTAAGCTACTCTGTTATTTGATATTGCATCAGTGAAAATCCCTTCGAGAGCGACGAAGTGCAGCACGGCTGTTAATATGACCTTAATCACATGAGGTAGCTTACTCACAGTAAAAACAATAAATTCATCTTATTTGGCTAAGCAGGGCCTTTAACGTGTGAACACAACTGTGAGTAAATGTATTGATCTTAGTACTGTCCCACTATGCTCTTTTTCTTCTGTGAAAGAAATCACACTTCAGCAGCAGCATGTAGTGTAAACTGTCTCTGTATCACATTGTGAAAATGAATGGCTGGCACAATCGCTCTGCCATTGAAAAACTGTGTTAGCAAATCTATATAAAACAATTATCTTGTATTGAATCAAATGTTTCCCTGTACCAGAGCATAAGGGAGTGCATGATTTAACCCCAATTTTTGTTGAAACTCTCCATGACATAAAAGAGATTGGTCTGCTTGGTCATGGGTTGAAAAGTGCTAAGGAATACTCATTGTTTTTGCTGGCTTAAGAGGGGCAGGGGTTTAGATTTCTTCATTATTACATTTTATTACTACATATATGTATGATCATGATCTTCTTAAACTGAAGAATTTGTAGTTTCATACCAACAATCATGGTAAGCTGAAAATGCTGCTCAAGTTTATCTCCATAAAACAGTAAAGAGGTGTGGTGTAGTGTAGGTTTATAAACATAACTGTTGGAAAACAGCAAAGTGAACAGGTGCACTAAGGTATGCTAAGGGTGTTCCTACCCATAATGCTGGCAAACATTTAAATGATGAGCTTCACTACAAATGCCAAGCAATGGGTTCAGAGTCCACAGATCAACACACTCTGTCTCAGCTGTCTGTTGCAGCTTTCCAATGGGCTGGTTTTGCCCTTCACCATGTCAGAAAAGGATGCTGCTTACTCATGTGCTGACTGAACACTAAGCTTGCTGGGGACTACTTATCATTTGTTATCAACTGGTAAGACAGTAAATGTACTGATCTTTCCAAATGTGGTGGGGGACAAAATTGGCCTTGACAAAAAGGCATCACCAGTGTCTATGTCCTCACTTATGCTGTTTTTACAAGCTATGCAAAATTGCAAATTTGTTACCTGCTTTTCTGCAGTACATCTAACCTTTGAGAATACAGACTCTCTCAGCTTCAAAGTGTCAAAACCTCCATTAGCTAGTATCAGCATTCAAGACCCATGAAAAGTTTAAGGTTAACAAAGACCTGTTTCTGAGGATTTCACCATGACCAGAGGCCAAGAAATAACACCCTACAATACATGTGTTTGTACAAATAAAATTTCCAGAAAAGTTGGAAGCATTTCACTCTTATTTTGCATCGTCCAAACGTTTTTAAAAAAGTGAGTTGTAGGTGTCAAATTTTAAATTAATAACGTTGAAAACACTGGAAATGTTTCATAAAAGTTGAAAAGAGCTAAATCACACATTCTTGTTGGGATTGCTCATAAAATGCAATAAAAACGTTTCTGATAATAGTGTTTGTATTAATACCTCAGGGGCTAGTTAGGGTATTAAATTGCATCCAGTATTTTGCCATCTAGAACCCAGACAATATGAGAATTATCTATTAATTAGATATTCATTAAGATTTTGTCTTGATTAAGAATCTTTATATTCTTTAGCAAAATCTTTTTAAAACACAACAAAGAATACAATTTAACAGAATAAGAATGGTTTATTACAAATATTAACATTGAAGGTTGTCCATTTAAGGACAGTTACTGTATGAACCACACTATATAATGTTGAATATATAATGTTGGCAGTGGATTCACACAGCGCAGGGGAATTTGATTACAAAGTTTGAACTATTATCAATCCAAACTCCGAAACTCTGGTCTTGTTCAATGTTCTGTCCCCCAGACCACATCTGTGCCAAATTTGAAGATTCTAGGTGCTTTTGTTGTCTTATAATCTCTAAAAGTTTGAGTGTAAACAAAGCGCGTCTGCGTCCTGCACTGCACTTTAACTTCGCTTTAAACACCAGCCGATCGCTCTAGGTCTTTCACAGAAATCAGAAAAATCGGCAACAGACACAAAAACATGAGCAAACATCCGTTATCCGCATGAAACAGCGCCTAAAAGGCTGCTCACCAGCGCATACTCTTCAAACTGCAACTCATGTGCCGACGCACACAACTCTTCCAAACTCCATGTCGTCTCCTCTGAATCATTTTCAGAGGGGGGGTGGGGGGTACGCAACCAAAACCAGACACCCCTACAGCCTCTTTGACTTCCCTCATAATGAAAAATGAAATGAAAATTACTCTAAATATAAAAAGACAATTAAATAGTAAGATGAGGAAATTTTCGAAAATAAAAACATTTTTTGAGGAACTTCTCAACCCAAATGTCTTTAAACTGCAGGCATGTTTGATGGGTATACTTCAACATTTAGTCTGCATTAGAGCACCACATAGGTTGAGAAATATCAATGTTTTTTTTTGCAATAGGACTCATAAGATCCTTATTATGCCAGTGGTGTTCAGCAGTTACAATATCACTTTTAAGTGAAGAGGTCAGACTACAGAATCCCCAAGTTTAGTATAGACTTATGATTTCATTGCACAAGAACACCTTCTTAAAATCATCATCTAATGAGCAAACTTTGCTGGTCCCTGACCCTACAGGGTTCAGACCCTTGGTCTACAGGTTAGCGGAAAATACCAATTTGTGCACAGCTTTTGCTGAATTCAATCAGAGCCATTTCTCCCAGATGAATTTGCCCAATTAGTTAATTACCCTGTTATGCTTGCAATGATGCAGTCCCTGAAGACAGTATCATAAATTGAAAAGAAGAAAGAGCATTGGAAATCATTATGCATGTACTGAATGCATTTCTAGTAAGCAAAGTTTTAACCTTGCCCTTTTCCCAGCAGAATACACCCCATCACTTCATATATCACCCACTGTGACACTGTCAGAGCAAGCTGGGAGGCCCACTATGATGCAGAGGATCATCTTAGCTCGATTAAGAGGCATTATAGTGGCTGTCTCTGACAGATCTGTTTAAAGGCCATGGAGGGTGATTTTGTGCAACTGATTTAGCCATGGCGGCTGCACTCATTGACGGACGGCCCTGGAGGGACCTGCCTGCTGTGGTGCTGCTAAATTGTTTTTGTTCTGACCACAATCAGCACAACCACACTGGGAGGAGAAGACTGGAGCCCTGGAAGAAACTCCTCTCTGAGCCTAATTGCACTATAAAGGCCTGTGAACAAACTCTATGTTCTCTGGGGTTCTTTCAGAAAGCTTAGGGCAAAATGCGTTCTTTGACAGATCCTCAGCAATTTTCCCTGGTCAAATTCCTTTAAGGGCAAAACAAGGTAGAGAGAGAAACGAGATAATGTTTTTCTTGCTGAAATTGTGTCTGAGAATGTTCATCTCTTTCAAATTTGAGATTGGCCAGTATGGCTAGTTGTTCTCAAATTGAATGGAATTGTGTCAAATGTGCCCACTTGTGTCCTACATTCATACAGATTCAGGTACAGCCTGAGCCAAAAGTTTTATATTGTTCACTTGTTAGAATTGACCGTGCTTAACATTGTGTAAGTTTCTATATGTACTCAGACAAGAATACTTCACTATATCTAAAACAAACCAACATTCAGTCAGTGTTTGACAACATTCTGAATGTCAGGTACCTCAAAACTGCCACAAATCATTCAGTGTAAATCTTTCAATGCTTTATCCTCTCAGAAAAACAAATTGGCTAATGTGGCTGATTTACGTATATATCTTCCAGCATCTTTGGAATGTTCATTGCCAAAGAAGAGAGAGAGACAGAAAGAGACTATCAGCAACCCTTAGTCACAATAATAAATAATATTAATATTACCATTTGAGACCATAAGAGTGAAATGCATTAGAGGGTTATTAAAGAAGAGTGTTATGAATGTTGAAGTTTCGGGCAGCAAGCACAGATGGATTTCTTTTAAATAAACGTGTTTATTAAACAAAAACGGAAAGCACGAACACTGAACAGCACACCTAAACTATGGGAACGATGAACACAGACTATGAGTTACTAGGAATACACACGAGACTATGACACAGGCAAATTCAACAGTTGAACAACAGGGACAGACTGGAGACACAGGATTTTAAAGAACACATAAATGACTCACAGCTGACAGGTTAGATGAAGACCAGCTGGGAGGCGGGGCTAAGAAACACGACACGGGAACAATCGTCACAAAGAGGTTGATTTTCATTGGAAAATTTAAATGCAGATCTTTTATGAAAATATGCTATACATTCTCATATAAACACACATCAACTTGTGAATATTAAGAAGTTTATAAGAAGATACTGGGTTTATAATATAAACTAAAACAAAACATTTGCACATACTTAATAGCTTAGTGACTGTACAGCCATCTGCTTCTGAACATCCTCCACCTCAATTACAGAAAACAACACCCAGTAGGAATCCAATGCATTTATATGCACCTGAAGAATTCTAAGTAGGGCAAGATGTAGAGCATGAGTTACAAACTGATTAACGATGGCATTTAATATGTTTATAGACACTTCTGACATATCTATGCAATTACAGCACAATCAGCCATATCTAGAGGGTTTCTCCTGATAAACAACTTGAGTGTCGATTGGCAGAAAGTGTGTGCGGAACGTTAATTGAAAGGCACAGCAAAATGCTGATGCAGAGGGCTAAATATTAACCGAGACTGCAGGCTTCATCATGATGACTCTTATCATCTTGGAAAGACAAAGCTGTTCCCTCATTAGTGATGCCTGATGAAGTTCTCAATCAATATGCAGATGAGTGGTGCTTTGAATCGCATTGATTCCACCGCTACCCCACCCCTCAGATTCTGAGACAGGATCACCAGGGCTGAGATGCCTTCAACAGCTGAGATCTGCATCCAAGCTTTTCTGTCACTTCTCTAATTATACCAGTGCCTGTCATTTTTGCTTTTTAAGTATCCATGGAAGCTCCTCATAGCAAATGCCACCAGAATCCTTTGGGGACTGTATCAAATTGTAAAAACTTTTATAAAGATTCCAAGGTTTTTCGAAAAGTTGTTGCTCACTATCATGTCGAGTCCTTAGAAAATTTGAGAAGGTCAGGAATTCATGTAGTTTTAGAAGTTATGTTTGTCTTTGAAAAATATTGCATCAACAAATAATTGACTCAAGCTGGAGGAACAGCTGTAGATGGGCCATGGGCTTGCAAACTAATGGCTGGTCTCTTAATATCACCTGAAAGACAAAGTTAATGGAAACAAATTTAACCAAAATGTATTTTTGATGTTGTTCTGGGCATTAAATCAATTTCTATAATGATTCCAAGATTGCAGAAATATCACTTGCTATAATGCAAATCCTTAAAAAACTGGAGAAGGTCACTTATTTGACAGAAGATTTGTTTCACTTTTGTTGCCAGTGTCTGATTCTCCTCTTCATGATATGTCATACATTTTCAACAGGAGTTAGACATGGACTGGTAGGAGGCCAGTCAAGCATACAGGCTCTATGTCTACGAAACCACATTGTTGTAGAATGTGCAGAATGTGGTCTAGAATTGTACTACTGAAATAAGCATAGGATCCCGCGAAAAGACATTGTAATGGCAACATATGTCTCTCTATAATCCAAATACATGCCTCAAAATGAATGGAACTATCACATACATGTAACTAACCCATCCTGTGGACATTGATGCAACCCTATATGAACACTTACCTTTATTTATGTGTGTACTTTATGTGTACTGTTCTTAAGGGGGGCATGCCCCCTACTTTTCCCATACCTATATTAAAAAAAACACCAAAACAAAACTTTGAATTGATTAGCATGTGTAGATCATGTCAACATAAACACTGTACTTATCACATTTATGGAAAGGTTGGGACATTTTTGTAAAATGCAATAAATACAAAAATCTGTGATTTATTAATTCACTCAAACTTTTATGTACCTGACAAAAGTGCAAGTAAATGGTTGGTTTTACTGAGCATTTTAAATGTATTACATAAGTCTGAGATGGAGGCATCACTGTGTAACATCACCTTCCCTTTAATTTAAACTTTTTAAAATTGTTTTTGAACTGAAGATTCTAATTGATATAGTTTTGCAAATTTGCCAATTTATCCTTCTTGCAAAATTTCAGCTCCTTAACAGTCTATACTATTATAGAAGTCAACAGTCATGATTGTCTGATTCTCCTCTTCATGATGCACTATACATTTTCAGTCAGAAACTGGACTGTTGGCAGGCCAGTGAAGTACACACATTCTCTTGTAGCATGTGCAGAATCAGGCTATAAACATCTTGGGAAAAGATGTTGCCCTAATGTTTGCATATGTCTCTCTAAAATCCCAATATTCAACTCGTTTAAGGCTCCAATGCCCTGGCCTTCTGATGTCCATTTAATGTTAGTTTCTGAAAATTGCCCCTACAGTGACTGAGATTCCTTTGAATTTTCTTAATGTGTTTACAATATTATGTACTGCAGATGGTGAAAGATCTTATTTCTTACTGGGGGATGCCCAATCACAATACCCTAACCTTTTTACTGATTCACCTGTTTATTGTGGAATGTTTAAGATTGGTGTATCTTGAATATATTTGTGAAACCCCCAACTTCTTTTGAGTGTGTAACAGGCATGTGTAACGTGTCACGGCCCTTGTCTTCCACGTGTCCGTGTTTTGTTTGTAAAAGCCACATGTCCATGTCATGTTTCGATTCCCTTCCTCTTGTTCGTGTGCACCTCGCCTTCACCCTGCTTCCCACCTGGTCCTCATTCCCATTCTTCTCACTGCTCCAGTTGTCTTGTGCTTGTCAGTTACTTAAACCCCTGTGTTTGCCTCAGTTTTCGTTGATCAACTGTTGTATTTTGTCGAGCTCTGTTGTATGTCTTCCTGTCGAACTGCCTTCGTGTTTGTGTTCCGTGTGTTCCCTAGTTCTCGTTTGTTTCTTAGTTTTTCTTTTTTATTTAATAAAAAAATTGGGAGAGCTGGGGAGGCAGTTGGGTCTGCTTGTTTCTGCTTGCAGGGGTTATGAGCCTCCTTCGGCTACTGGCGACGCTTCGAGGGAGTCCTGAGTCGTATGATAGGGTGGTCCCCCCCCCCCAGCAGCACCTGGCAACTTTTGAGCACCACCCCCAGTCTCCACCTACGGACCCAAATCAGCGTCCAAAAGGCAGGGGAGTTTCCACACAGACGTGGCTGCACGTAGCGTTGGAGATCTCCACACAAGCTTCATCACACGTAAAGAGGGAGCTCTCCACACAAACGCTGCAGCACGTGGAGCCAGAGGGATCTCCCCGAGCGCCACGGCATGCCTTGTCTGAGAGCTCCACCTCCTCATCGCTGATCTCAGCTTCCGTGTCTGGAAAACCCGCCTCCACGCCATCCACGTTGAGGCATGCCTCCGCACCGCCAAGCCACGCCTCCGCACCGCCGAGCCATGCCTCAGTATTGCCGAGCAACACCGTCCCCATGTCAAAGACACCAACCTCATAGGGCTGAAACTGCTGTGTCCCACCCCAAGAACCCAGGGAGTACCGCGTCGACGTCGCTGTCTCCACCCAACTCCGCCCTGACGTCACCATTACCACCCAGCTCCGCCCTGACATCACCGTCACTGCCCAGCTATGCCCAGACGTCTCTGTCTACGCCTAGCTCCACCCTGACGTCGCCACCTACGTCATGTTCCTCTGGCACAAACACATGTCTTGTGTTTGTCAGTTACTTAAACCCCTGTGTTTGCCTCAGTTTTCATCGGTCAACTGTTGTATTTTGTCGAGCTCTCTTGTATGTCTTCCTGTCAAACTGCCTTCGTGTTTGTGTTCTGTGTGCTCCCTATTTCTTGTTTGTTTCTTAGTTTTTCCGTTTTCTTAATAAATCATCTTCATCTTTTAAAGTTTCTGCACTTGCTTCCAATTCAACCTTCAGAACGTGACAGCATGAAAATAACAAACTAGTTATATATTTACAAAATTCAATAAAGTTGGCCAGCTATACCATTATATATATATACACACATGGACAAAATTGTTGGTACCCTTCAGTCAATGAAAGAAAAACTCAAAATGGTCACAAA
>JBBPDA010000019.1:15777099-15792072 GCA_037974385.1 Arnoldichthys spilopterus
AAATAAACACGCCAAGATCCTAAACTACTGCAATAAACACGCCAAGATCCTAAACTACCAAAAGAGGAACTTTCATAGTTTACATTGTGCTTCTTTTAAAAAATAACAAAACTTGCTGCAGTCTTTTACTTAAAATATTTCCTAAACATTAAAGGCCCCTTTGTGCACCATGGAACATGGTCTGCAATATTTTTTTTCTGCACTAATGGTATGAGATACATTACATTTAAAGAGGTTCTTTAAACATATCATGTTCAGTACTCCACTTCTTTCCTTTGAACAGTCTGCCTGCTTAAAATTCTCCTGATCTCTCCACATCATTTTTCAGCTTTTTTTAAGAGTGAGGGTTTCAAGCACCCAAACCTTTTTCCAGCTTTAGACAGTCAATAGCAGAGAGATTGATCATCATACACTTTGTACACCAGTTCTAGGCTGTGGTGCAGACAGGTCCAGCTTCCTGCCCTAGCTGTCTGCCTGAGGTGGCGGCTTCACAAGACACTTAAATTCTGTTCAGCTTTACCTGAGTAAGGGAACACATGCCATTTAACTGGAGCTGCTCTTCTCCATTTGATGTATAAATTATGTTCTTTAGACTTTATTACTGATGGTGCCAATTGTATTCTCAAATAAAGCGTTCATTAATTATGGCGTCCATTAAAAAGAGAGATAAAACTCACCAGACTTGCTTGAAGAAAGAAATGCTCCACGCTTGTGAAGGAATACCCGCATGACTTTTTTTATGAGTGGATCAGAAGATGACAAAGAAAACAACTTAATTAATCTGACAGCCATCTAAAGTGCTTTCTTTTGTTCTTGTCTTCTTGCCGAGTTTCCACTTGAGTCAATTAGCTTTTAGTTGGGGATGTAAGGTAGTACTGTGCCAATGAGCTGTCACTTCACGTAGAATCCATCTCTCAGCACAGGTGATCAAGGTTGACCTAGCCCTACCTTTTTTTTTTTTAACCCAATATCCAGTCAGAGCTCCAACAACAATGGTCCATGAATTAACTTGTCGCCAATTACTCACTGGCTTGGCGGGCATGTTGTCAAACAGTTCAGAAGCTTCTAGCTCTGTGTTTTTGGGCAGTTTTAATAAGCAGGATGGACTGTTTGGCAGCAGTAGTGTGTCTGGGAGGCCAGTGGAGAGTTTCATGATGTAAAGCTGTATGTCAGAGGCCAGATGGGTTAGATAGATAGATTAAAACTTTATTAATCCCTTGGGAAGGTTCCTTTGGGAAATTAAGTAGGGTTAGGGAACTGCGTAGGTGTGAGGTGTGTTCCATTTGGTTGTAAAGCACTTTGAGCTGATATTTTTAATCTTTCTTTAATATTTTAATGTATTATTATTATTATTATTATTATTATTGTCACTAGTATCTATTCCTGAAGTGAAACACCATAACACTGAAATCATTTTAATTCTTAAGTATGCACAAGAAATGTATTGAAGTGTAAGGAAAACATCTTATTATAAATTATATAGTAGCATTACTTAAACAAAATTGCTGACACTTGTTCCCAAAGAACTGCTTACTATACAAAAATGTCACTTAGTCTTTGACAAACAGATCACTCTGGGCCAGTTTCTCCTTGACTTTAAATGGCAGCTTGTAGCTGGAACTGTTTCCATAGCAAATTAAAATGGGTCACAATGCCAGCCATGAGTTTCTGGAGAAAACGGGGACTTTGACATTCAGGATAAGGTCACTGTTTAAAGATTCAATTCTACCAGATACTGAGACTGGGGTAAATATTAGGGAACCACATAATTAACCCTTAAAAGCTAATCTTACCTAACATAGCACTGGAGACCCATTCAGAGGTCCTCTTTACCTCATTACAATCAGCAAGCATTAACGGCTTTCTGTATGTTACTGCATTTCCTACCACTACATAAAAGAGACATGAGTCTGCTAAATCATTGTGTAGTAATTCAGAACACAATGTAGTAATTCAGAACTCAGTGCAGTAATTGTAGAACATGATGTAGTATTTGAAAACATGGTTTAGTAATTCAGAACACTGTATAATAATTTAGAACATGGTTTTGTAAGGGATCAGGTAGGACCCCCTACAGGTGAAGGGGGAACACAATGTAGCAATTCAGAGCACTGTATAATAATCCAGAACACACTGTAGTAATTCAGAATAATATATAGTAATTCAGAACATGTTTTAGTAACTCAGAACACAGTGTAGTAAATTTAGGACATGGTTTAGTAATTCAGAACACAGAGTAGTAATTCAGAACACTGTATAGTAATTCAGAACACGGTTTTGTAAGGGATCAGGTAGGACCCCCTACAGGTGAAGGGGGACTACCACCATCCAGCGATCTGCGCTGGTCCCCATCTCCCGAGTACTGACTGGGTCAACTCATCCAGGTGCTGCTAGTTATTTCCCTCATCACCGGCCAATATAGGCAGGGCTGGGACACAGGGAAGATGCGGAGGTTACTTGTTGTGTGCCATCGACAGGCGACGATAGTGGGTTTCAGTATTGCGCGGACAGCACCAGTTGGTGTTGCCTAGATCAGTAGTTACAGTATTTATTGAGCAGCGACAGGTAGTCGATGCTGGCATTTAGTTAAGCGCCAAACCTGAGGATACGGTATCGAACTTTGAACGAACTTTGCACGAACTGAGCGGAGCACAGCTACAGCGAAGGCAGTCAACCCCGAACTGCTTCTGGAACTTTCTCCCCAAGCACTGGCGCGCCGGTTTTGTGTTTGTGGCTTGCAATTCAAAAATAAAGACTCTTTGTTAACCGCACTGGTTTCCTGCCTTACCTTCGATCGTGACAGGTTTAGTAATTTAGAACACAGTGTAGTAATTTATAACACTATATAGTAATTCAGAACCTGGTTTAGTAATTCAGAAACACACTGTAGTAATTCAGAGAAGAGTGTAGTAATTCTGAACACAATGTAGTAATTCAGAGCACTGTGTAGTAATTCTGAACACAATGTAGTAATTTAGAGCACTGTGTAGTAATTCAAAAAATGGTGCAATTATTCACAGCATGGTAAAGTTACTTAAGCATGGTGCAATTATTCAGAACATGGTGTAGTAATACAGAACAGAATTCGGGTTAAGCACTTTATTGATTTATTTCAACAGAGTAACAATGAAAGATGACTAAAGTGTATTTCTGTATTCCCGCTAAAATGCTTGCCTGCTAAATAGTTTGGTTTTTTCTTCTCTTGTGAGAAGTATCATTGTATTGTGGTCTGACTATCTTTTGTCTTTCCATGCTCGGGACAAGAGATGCCCTGGGATGGAGATCTCTGGGGGGCAACACTCTCCTTCAGTCTTTTCTTCTTGTCCTCAGCAGCTGCTCGTCTGTCAGCTCCAAATGTCAGACTGGCTGCATTGATGGAGAAGCCTCAGCCTTGTCTGTCACTTGCTTCTTGGTGCCACAAGTAGTAATGCATGCCAACTTGTGAAAGCTGCTGCTTAAGCTACTTTGAAGAGATTTCTGGGGGCCCGTCAGTTGCGCATTCCTTCACAAAGTTTGCCAAAGAATACAGCCTTTGGCAGTCACAAGCTTGCTATACTTGTTTCATGCTCATGACTTGCTCAACACAGTTTGTGTTTCAGTGTCATGGCTTCGAAGCTCAGGAGATCTGCTTTCTCTAACACCTCCTCATTGCAAATGTACTCTCTCAACTTAATGTTGGGAATGATGTGTAGGTTGCTCCATATCTTGGCGTGTTTATTTATGGCAGTAATTGCTCTCTGTGGTTGTATAAGCACTTGGCAAATTGCGTCTGTTATTTATCCTACAACCACCAGTAATGTGTTGGTCTCCGTGTAGCACCACTCTCAGTGTTGATCTATGCAATGCGAATGCTTGATTGTTTCCTCTGTCCTGGAAGTTGCTTTGGATAAAAGCGTCAGCCAAATGATTAAATGTAAATGTAAATGTCCATATGTAGGCTGCTCTATATATTTTTTGCTTTAAGAGGATTCACATATAGTGGTCTTGCCCCACTTGTCAGGTGGTCTTACTCTCTTAGTTAGGTGCCTGAGCAGCTTTTGGCTTTGGATAGGAGGCTTGCTGGTTGTGGCATCACTGGACATGACACTACACAAGTACTTAACGTGGTCCACTGCACTGGGCAAAGTGCCACTGATGTGATGGTGATGTGCACCAGACTACTGAGGTCAACAGCAGAAGGTTAGTACATCACCTTTATCTTTTACAGGCTGACTGTAAGACCAAAGGCCTTTGATGCCTTTACAAGGAATTTGAATATGCACTCTAGCACTTCATCTGTATGCCTGATCCAAATGCAGTCATTCACAAAGAAGAGTTCCAGGACCAGCTGCTTCAGGGTCTTCATCTTGATGAGCAGGCATTTCAGGTTGAAGAAGTGCTATGTTGCACTTCATGGTGCATCATACTTAGGAAAAAATGGAGAACAGTGCTGTAGCAAGTACACATCCCTGCTTAATGCCATTTGAAATGGGGAAGTTGTCTAAGGGGCATGCAGACCTTTCCTGCTTTATCTTATGCCTGTGAAGCTGGCTGGGGATAGTGAAGAGCTTATGGTGTAGAGCTCCAAGTTCTGCTTTCTCCACTTGTCCTGTAAGTGTCTTGAAGATCATGTCTGTGGTGCCCTGTTTTGCAAAGAAAAAAGCCTTACTGACATTTTAGTGTGTACTCCTCTGCAAGCATGGGGTAATCCTAGGGGCTAGAATAGTGATGGAGAGTAGCAAGAGGTGAACAAACTCACTTATCTCTCAGGATCAGGAACAGTACCTACTGCACTTCTTTATCTGACTCATTGTTGAGGAGTCAGTGCCTTCAGCTGAGACTTTCTGCAGAGCCTGCTTAATCTGCTTCTATTGTGGGACAAGGTCTGCAGCAGATCTTTTGCATCTTCACCCAGCTTTACCTTGAAATTGGCCTTTCCCTTCAACGTTTTGGAGTAGCTGAACCTGGAACATCTTTGTCTGTGGGCCTTACTTCTTGGGAGGTTGTTTAAATGTGAAGGTTGCTTTGCGGCAGATCAGTCTGTGTTGCAGGCAACACTTCGTATCATTCTGGTGTGTAATATGTCTCTGACATTTAGCTGGCGTAGCAGGATGTACTTCAGGAGGTGCCAGTGCTTGGATTGGGGGTTTCTCCAGGTGGCCTTGAATCTGTGCTTCTGCTGGAACAGGGTGTTTATTAAAAAACTGTCAAAAATATATACAATAGACATTAACAATTAGAAATTATGTTATTAAAGGAGAAGACTGCAACAAAGAAAGAAGCTGTTTTCTAAGGTTTTTTTGTTTGTTTGCTTTTTTGCTTTGGCAATAAATCAAAACTCAATTTTTGTGTTTGATATGTCTTGTTACAAAGTGTGTCTAGTTCATATTTTGACCCAGGTTTCCTTTTTGTTATAGGCATGCCTGGTCACAGCTTAGGTACCAATTAATCATGCATTTATGAGGGCAAATTTGTTTTTGAGGGTGGACAGAATGAGAGAGCTTTGTGGACTGGGCATGTAGTTATACAATCCATGTCCTAGATAGCATTGTTTGGTTTTGGATACTGGATTCAGATTTTTCCCACCATAGAAACTGACAATCATAAACATGTAGTCTCTCAATACAGCAGCACATATTATTTAATAGTATAATTATTTTACTGAAAAATATGATTGTAACAAAAACAATACTACTACCACTACCAATAACAATAATAATAAAAAAATAATAGTAATAATAATATAACTTACGGCTAATAAAAGCTAAAACTGGGAGTTGGAACCAACACTATGAAATGGAAATCTCTCTGTTAAGACGGCATTATATTTTCCATTAGCAGTGAAAAGAGTAGCCAGTGAATGGTATAGTCTCAACAGCTTTTCTTTAGGGGCCTTTCAGATGCTCAGTGATTTCAATCCAAAACTCCTTCTGCCTGCATCCTGATTGCCCAGAAGACCCCATGGAGCAGTTTTGTGAATGTTCTGAGATGGCTCCAAATGGACCAAAGCCATGGTTCAGGGTGCGGCAAAGGCAGAAAAGGTCCATCATCGGGATGCCTGAGTGCGACAACGCATCCCCTTGATTAAACTCACCTGGGCACAGTATCAAGCTATTAGCTCCTGTCCAGGTAGATTAGGTGGCAGTGATTTGCTGGCTGTATTTCTTTTTTACATCACTCCTGAGTGTCATTTCTTCCAATAAAAGCCAAACTCTCTCTCTGTCCTTCTCCGTTCAGTGGTTCCTTGCTGTATTTTACAGATGGTGGGGAATGCACTTGGACAGCCTAAATGAGGCCAATGTCTTTCACTTTTGTGCTGCACTGCAGTGTTGTGAAGACCTACTAAAATCACTTTTTTTTCACTTTAGCTGTGAGTCGTCCTCCTTTTACTGTTCAGCCAGGAGCTGTCATTAAGGCCACGACAAGCATCACAGTTCTTTTCTTTCTGGGTGCTTGGATGCCACTCAGTTGCTGAAATGAAAGCTCTAAGCTTGGGGAAAAGAAAATCAAAGGACTTCGTGGGTGTATCTGTGCTTATAAGCTTGAATGTGTTTGTGTGTGTGCGTGTAAGGAGTGTGACTTTTGCTTGTGAATGACACTGCTGCAGATCATAACAGTATAACAGTGATGGCAGGGGAATTGGGTGTCTGATGGCCCAAACAGGGAGCCATTGAGAAGGATCATAAAGCAGTCATTCATGCTCTCTCTCTCTCTCTCTCTCTCTCTCTCTCTCTCTCTCTCTCTCTCTCTCTCTCTGTCTATCTCACTCTCTTACCCTCGTGCTGTGCTGTGCTGCACCTGTGAGTGTGCCTATGCCCAGACTAGCTGTTCTGGGATCGGTAGGATAGGCTAATTAGTTGAGTTTAGCATAAAAGCAACTTGCAACAGCCTCCCAGGCTGCTCATTTTCTCCCACTAAAATCTGCAGACGTAAAACATTCAAGTTGACATCAATAGGGATTCAGGGATTTGGCTCAAGGTGGTCATTTACCTCAGAGCTGCTGATGAAGCATGGGCTGCTGTTACATAAATTGTGACCATTACAGTGCTATGTTTTAATGTAGTGATACACTGAAATTTGCTTACGATTCATTGCCTTCTTAATAGTAGGAAATTGCTTTTAAGAAGTGTGCTGTAAATCACCACTCTCCCTGATCATGCACGTAGACTACACACTCTTTTGAAGCCTGATATATTTGTAGAAAAAACTGTCAGCGCATCTTATTATTTTTTCAGTCTAGAACAACTGATCAAAATTATGACTGACACGCCAAACAAAGGAAAAGCTCTTGGCTCTAGTGAAACTCAAGCTCTAATTGTCAAATGAAAAAAAAAAAGCTCAGACAGCTCCTCACGACAATCCTAAAGTGAGCGCAATAGTGGCAGTAAATTTGTCAGAATTATTAGACTAAAAGATGTGAGAGAGTTAGTGAGGAATATTTAATTCAGAGCAGTAACAAAACAATTATCAGGACCTTAGGTAAGCTTAACTTTATCTGGGTTAGGGTATTTTAATCAGTTTAAATCAGGTGAATCAGGAAATTCAGTCAGATTAAATCTGAAAAGTAAAGTGCTCAAACCTTGGCAATAAAAACATTGTAAAAAAATATCAATGCACACATGCACATGCACTATTTCATTATATATAGCTCTAATTTGGAGATCTTGTACAAAAACTTAATTATCCTTAGCATATTAGGTAACAGATAGGAAGTTGCCCTTACGATCTGAAGTACCTGTGAACAAGGTATCGTCCCCAAGAACTGCTCCTTGGGCACTGCCCACATAAGCTGCCCACTGCTCCTACATGGATTGGTCAGTTTGGTTGCATTTTTTGTGGGCAGTGGTGGCCTAGTGGTTAGGACACTGCCTTGGGACCGGAAGGTTGCAGGTTCGAGTCCCAGCCCGGGCACTACTGAGGTACCATTGAGCAAGGTACCGTCCCACTACACTGCTCCCCGGGTGCTGTTGGTAGCTGCCCTCTGCTTTCACATGTGATGGGTTAAATGCAGAGGTTACATTTCGTTGTGGTGCTTGAGTGTGTTCACAATGACAAAGAGTCACTTTCACTCACTTCTTTCATTGTGGTGCACTGTGGGCTATGCTGTGCTGCACTGACTGTGGTGCACTGTTCTGACACCTTATGTTATTCTGAGCTCCAACAGCTTTAGCATTTGCTAAGATGTAACTTGACATATACTGTATTGATACAACATTGACTCATTTAAAGATTTCCCTTCTTAAATTGACATAAAAATGGTTGTTCTCTACATTCATATTTACTTAGTGTAATGGTAGGATCGTGCAAGGAAGCAAATGCAGTGTTTCTCGAAATAATAAAGATTTAATAAAGATAAAACAAAACACTGATTCAAAAAACAGAACATAAATACAGGCAGGACAGGACACGACCGCGACGTTTGTACAAGATACACACAAGACAACCGACAAGGACTCATGGACAGACAGGAACTTAAATAGAAACACTAAATTACTGACAGCTGACTGGGAGTGACATATAACAAGAAACAGCTGACGGGGGTGTGGCAACGCGAAGACGAGGCATCTCAAAACATAAACACATGGGACACGAAGGGGCGTATACTTGACAGAGCCCTCCCCCTATGCGCAATGTCCCAGTGCGGTAAACTCCTCCCACAACCGAGGCGTTGGCTCAGGAGGATGGCAACACTGAAGACAAGAACAGAGATACAAGACAAGGACAGAGACCCAAGACAAGACTAGGAAACCAGAAAGAACTAGACACAACACTGGGATAACATCCCAGTCCAAACACAGGTCCGGGCTGGGGAAACACAGGTCTGGGCTGATCAGCTCCCCTCCTGAACCCCTTGGGCGCAGTGATGGAGCCAGGAGACGCATGCCACGTCTGGGCAGAGCCAGGAGACGCACGCGATGTCTAGGCAGAGCCAGGAGATGCACGCAACGTCCAGGGGGAACAAAGCGCAGCTGGCGACGTTCTGGGGGAAGAAGCTGGAGACAGTGGTGTGCCCACAACACGTGGCGAAGGTGCTGACGTCAGGGCGGAGCTGGGCATAGACTGTGACGTCTGGGCAGAGCTGAGCGGTGACGGCGTAGACAGGGCGGAGCTGAGCGGTGACGGTGTAGACAGGGCGGAGCTGAGCGGTGACGGCGACAAAGACGCGTCTTTCTCAGGGTTCAGGGACTCAGGGGTGGGACACAGCGACTCCAGCGCTGTGAGGGTGGGACCAGTCTGACCTCCTGCAATAGGCACAGAAACTTGGCCTCTCACATCCGTCACTCCGTTCGTCGGCTCGTCGACTCGGCTCGTCAGCTCCAGGACTCAGCTCGTCAACTCGGGGACTTGGCTCGTCGACTCGGGGACTCGGCTCGTCGACTTGTCAGCGATGTGACGCTTGACGTTGGTGAAGTGGAGCGGTGTGGAGCTGGGGTTCCTGGAAGCGAAAGCTGTGATCCTCGGTGAGGAAGTGGAGCTCTCAGGCACGCCATGCGATGGCGCTTGGGGAGATTCCTCTGACTCGGCGGGCTGCGCTGCTTGTACAGATACCTCTTTGGTGACGCAAGACTTCGTCTGAGTTAAGGATTCGACCGTACTGCGCAGCCACGTCTGTGTGGAAACTCTTCTACTAGCTGGCCGTCGCTTCGGAACCAAAGGCAAAGACTGGGGTTGCTGCTCCTTGGTTGCCAGGTGCTGCATTTCCCCAAGCAGCACACTGGACAATTCGAGCACCCTGGGGGCGGGGACTCGTTGGGGCTCTGCTGACAGAGCCGCATTGGGGACTCCACCGAATGCTGGCTCAACACAATGCTTTCCCCTGCGCTTGTGGCACTTCCCTGAAGCGTCGCCAGCAGTCAATGCAGGTTCATACCCCTGGCGATGCTGCCAAATCAAAAAGGCCAACTTGCGTCCCAGCTCTCCCAGTTCATATTTCTCAGATCTTGCCTCGGCCCGCCTAATGTCCCTGAGTAGCCGCTCACCTTCCTCCGGGTCTCTTCCTCTCCTTTTCCATGCCTCCACGCCTAACTCAAACACTGCTGCTTTCATTTTTTGGGTTGGTTGTAATGTAACGGGTGGGTCGTGCAAGGAAGCAAATGCAGTAGTTCTCAAAATAATAAAGATTTAATAAAGATAAAACAAAACACTGATTCAAAAAACAGAACATTAATACAGGCAGGACAGGACACGACCGCGATGATCACGAAAGACAACCGACAAGGACTCATGGACAGACAGGAACTTAAATAGGAACACTAAATTACTGACAGCTGACTGGGAGTGACGTATAACAAGAAACAGCTGACGGGGTGTGGCTAACGCGAACACAAGGCATCCCAAAACATAAACACATGGGACACGGAGGGGCATATACGTGACACTTAGCTTTTAAACATGTACAAACCCCATGTCCAGAAAAGTTGGATTATTTTCCAAAATGTAGTAAAAACAAAAATCTGGGATAATTTAAGTGAAACGAATAAAAGTACAAAGAAAATATTTTCAATTGTTTTACTGACCAGCTTAATTGTACTTTGTAAATATACACACATTTAGAATTTCATGGCTGCAGCACACTCAACAAAAGATTAAATTAGATTGATATCTGCACAGAATATTTAAGTAGCATCAGTTTGGAGGTCTCCACATTAAGCAGGTTAATAAGTAGCAGGTGAGGTATCATGGTCAGGTATAAATTTAGCATCCATCAAAAATTCAGTCTTTACAAGCAAGTATGTGCCATATTGTATCCCTTTATGCAAAATTCATAATTGTTAGTTCAAAAGAAAAGTTGCTTGATGCAAGATTTCTAAAAAAAAAAAAAAAAAAAATTCAACATTTATAGTACATAATATTGTGAAAAGAGTCAGAGAACGCAGAGACATCTCAGTACATAAATGGCATAGTCAGAAATCACTGTTGCAAGGCCTAACATCACACTGCCTGAGTTTCTCAGTGGTCAACTGCTTTGCTGACAAATGTGTTGTCTTGTAGCAACAGGTTTCACAGAATGCGGTCAAAAATTTTGGAGTTTAAAATTCTATGTTGCTGAGCAAGACTGTGTTATTGAAACTAATAGAAAGCAGACAGGTTAGAAGCTGACACACTGATAAATTTGCAGCTATATATACAACCAAAAAGAGTACCCACGGTACACAGCACATCATTTCAACACACAATATCATTTAGGTATAAAGCTACATGAGTTATTTAGGTATTTTGGTTATAATGTTTTCCCCTAAAGAAAACTGTGGATGATGGTTCTCAGAAGAGCCATTTTTTGTAAATGTGAATGTGATGGACCTTCATAAAAGAACACAAGAAACATCTGTGTATATACACACAACTTGTACATTTCCTTTCTGTTGAATGGGATTTTTGCCAACATTCTGTAAAGTGTTTCCAACCTTGCAACATCAGCTACAAAAGCATTAAGTAGTGGATGAAACATTGACAGGTCAATTAGCTTATGAGTCATTGGCTTTTTTAGAGCAGTGGTAGAGTTTCGGGCTGTTTTTTCAGGCTGAATTGTGCTGTAAACCATCACTCTCCCTAATAATCCATTTAGCTTTTTAACATTTTGCATTAAAGATAAACATAAGCTTCTCATATTTTGAAGCCAGATCATTTTAGCAAAGACTTGCCTCAGCTTCCAGTCAAGAATGAAAGATTGTAGATTTTTAATTATACGTTCTCAGCACTAGCTTTTGAAATCAAGAACAATTCACTTTGTCTAAACTAGACCTGACTGCTAAATCTCCAAACTGGCCTATTAATGAGTAATTTAATATGATGGCATTGTTTTATGCATTATGCATGTTTTCTTCAGGTTGCTGCATTAAACAGTGTGCTCCTTGCATTTTAAGAAAGAGGGCTGTGTGAAATTACTTATGTTCTTCCACTTTTATTCTGACCGATTCACTTCTTTCATGCTGTGCTATTTATAGTATTCTAGTGTGCATTCATCATGGCTGACCAGCCTGCAGATAATATCACCGGTAATGAAACATCTGGGTTCAGAAGAGGGAGCCTGCAGACCACCTCGTGCCCCTCAATACACACACACACACACACAAATGTGGGCGTTATTCCAGGTGTGGAGGGGAACAATCAACATTGCTTAGATCATTAGGCCCCTCTTTTTCCCACAGGACAGACTTAAATAATAACTCCCCCCACCTTATTTCCTCACTCTCTCTTCCTCTCTCTCTTCCTCTCTCTCTGTCTGTCTGTCTCTCTCTTGCTCTCTCTCCCCCCTGGCATCTGCAGATACTCTGGTAAATGAAGACATACGGCCCCCAGGTTTGCTTGCTGGCTCAAGGTTACCTCTACTGTCACCATGCATTTACTAATGTTGGTCCGCAGCACTTCTCACAAATAATATGCCATTGAGGTAATGCCTGCCCAACAGTGAAAAATAATAAATGAAGCAAATTCATTTTCATGAGTGAATTTACAAAGGCTGGATTTACTTTTGGATTACACCCAACTTATTTTTTTTCCCTGTTTATTGCATGACTTTCAATTTGCATGTTTTAGCTAGTTCACACTGTAAACTGACAATACATTGTCAACACATAGTATAGTAATAAAGTCAGAACTCACTTTAAAAATAAAGGTATCAAATATTCTTGAGGACAGTTTGATACCAGGATGCAACAGTACAACACATAGCATACTGGGAGGGTACTAAGTGAAAACCTCCAATTTATCATCATTTTTGTAAAGCATATGTACATATTTAAGGCTTTATTCCTCTCATTACATTAAATTGAATTTTAAACATATCAGTGGACATCTCTGTATGCCCTCATGAGTGAGTGTTGGTCACTACTGGCTGCTAAAAAAATAAATCAATAAAACAGCTCATGGAAATTGGAAGGGGGGTCTGTCTAAAAGTATTACATGTACAGGAGAGAGTAAGAGGACAGCCAAGTTTACAGGCAAAAGCCATTTTATTAAATAGATTAAAAAAACTCACTTCCTATTAATATACTTGTGCATTTTTTTATGTATACTGTTGATCTTTATTCCTTTTTTAACATTTAATGAAATTTTAAACATAATAGTGGACAAACGAGTAATAGTTGGTCACTACTGGCTGCTAAAAAGAAAAATCAATAAAAACAGTTCATGGAAAAAAGTGGGGGTGGGGGTGGGGTATCTGTAACAAACAAACAAACAAACAAACCTAATAATCAGTTTTATTTATTTCATTTAGTAAAGCATGAGGAATAATTGGTGGACTTTATATGATAATTACATGTGTTACAACACATGTGTTTACAAAATTGAGAGCTATCTCAAGACCCTTTTTGATTATGTGTAGGTACAATTATTCTCATAATGTCGAAATTAATTTACAAAAAATATTATAAAATAAAATATAATATATAAAAAAACATCAACTGAAAAGGTTTTTTATGGAGTCAAAATTGTTCTTCTATGGCATCATGTAAAGAAATCTTTTTGACACACTGTTTTTAAGAGTGTAGCCATCTTCAACCCCTTTACCAGTACTATAGCTGGCTGAAAGTTTTTGGTTGTCAGGCCACTCTCAAGCCAGCAGCATTATTAAGTTGTGTAAAATCCTACCAGTGCCACTGTGCCTGATACATCACTGTGCCACTACTGTGTCAGTGTCACTGCTGTGAATGGTCCATCACTCAAATAATATCTCAGCAGTGGTCCTATGGTTGCCCCTATTCACTGATGGATGGGGAAGAGGAAGGGTTGATAAACTGTGTAGGAACAGATGGGCTACAGTTAGAAACTGTAGATGTGCAAAGTGTACTTTATATGGAAGATGTTTCTTTAAAAAATTGCCTGATGAGTGTAGGTATAAGTCAAGCGTATGAAATGTGCTTTCATGGCTATGGTTGAGGTCTATGGACCCAAATCAAGCACTCATTCAGGTTTTGGATGCAGTCTTGGCTTTCATTGTGCTCACAGTAGAGGCTACCCACTGAAAACCCTTTAGAATGCTAGCCTAGACTTTCTCTATGTTTAGGACAGCCACCTCCGTTTGCTTTACAGTGTCACATTTCACACCACTGTGGTCCTATTTAAATGTCTAAATGAGAAAACAACACCTAGCTATTTAACCCTGTCACATATGCTAGCGCTTCCCAAGTGCAGTTCTAACAGTGTGACAGACCGAGGAAATCTCCTGGTGTGTGGATGTGTGTGAAAGAGAGTGAGAGAGAAAGAGAGAGAGAGGGATTGTGAATGCATGTATGCTTGGTTAAACATTTTAATGAATGCCAAAAGATTTTCTGTTACAGTGAGCACACTTCACTCCAGCCACCGCAGAGCCTCCGTTTGCAAGGAAACCTGTGTCATCATAAAGATTCCTGCAAACATCATAACTCGTGTCTACCTCCATTTCTTCATTTCAGGCAGTATTTCTCAATCTGTCCCGTGCCTTCATCCCTCATTTCATTTTTCTCCATCTCTCCCAGTGACTCACCCTCTACATCATCACCATCATCACCATAATCATCAATCATTCCCATCCTCATCTGCATCAGAGATACAGTCAAGGCTATAAGGTATATAGGTTCGTCTGTAAAAAAATGTGAGAAAACTTTCAAAATTGCTTTCAGTTGCAACTATCACACTGAGTCACACTGAGTAACTGTCAAGGTCTTCCCAGGCTGAAACAAACATTTGCATTTGTGGTCTTCACTTCAAGTTCAGGTCAGCTTTGAATGAGCTCTTATCCATGTTCAATACCTGCTACAGCAGTAAGAAAAGAAACAGTGCAGGCAGGTTTGTATTTTACAGGGCACAGTATGCCATCCCTGGCCACACCTCAATCTCTAACTCTGCTAGAGACTTTGCAAATGAAAAAAGTTAACTACACATAAACAGAAGCCAATATTCACTTGTTAAAAATAGCTGGAGAATTTCCAGAAGACTAATTAAGACCTAGATTATAAACACTATTTATATTATATATATATTTAAATAGAATTAACAATTGAAAATATCATA
>JBBPDA010000019.1:15806511-15838377 GCA_037974385.1 Arnoldichthys spilopterus
CTAAAATATATGAAAGTCTAATGTTTATCAGTACATTACAGAAAATAATTAACTTTATCACAATATGCTAATTTTTTGAGAAGGACCTGTATATATAAAAATTATTATTATCATTATTATTATTGTTGTTGTTGTTACATTTGGAGAAAGAAAAACACTGCATTCCAGCATAAGTACCTTATCCCATATGTGAAACCTGAGCCTGTGTTGCTGCATCTCAGCCTGGATGGCTTGCTATTAGTGATAGAACTATGAATTCTGTCCTATACCAGAGAAATTTAGAAAATTTTAGGAAATCTGCCTGTGAACTAAATCTCAGCAGATTGATCATGGAGCAAGGCAACAATCCTAAACACACGTAATTCTACCAAAAAATGATTAAAGAATAATTAAGTGAATGTTCTGAAATGGCCAAGTCAACATCCTAAACTTAATCCAATTGAAGTTGTGGATTTGAAACTGTTCTATACAAAGGAATGTGCTAAAATTCCTCAAAAGTCAAGTCAAGCAGGCTTTTATTTTCATTTCAACCATATACATTTCGCACAGTACACAATGAAATGAAACAACATTTTTCCTTGACCATGGTGCTACATGAAACACAGGAACACAAAAAGTACAAAAAAGTGCATTGTTTGCAAATATGTGCAAACACTGCAGGACAGTGCAAAGACAGACAATTACAAAAATTTTTTTTTAGTTTTGATTATTACAGGACTGATCAGCAGTTAACAGTTTATTTGCAGTTATTGCTGCATAAGGGGGGTCACAAATACTGAGAGCATGATTCACTTACTTTTGCTATGTGCAGATATGCTTTTGGATCATTTTTGTCAATATATACATTACCAGATATAATATTGTTTGTTTAATTTGTTTAACTAAGTTTTCTTCATCTACTTGAAAATCAGATGGTGTTAAATGTCACTGTATATTTTAATATTTGACAAAACTACATTTTTTATGATATGAAGAGATCTTGGGTTTGATAAAGATAGTATATATATATAAAAATATGTGTAACTGTACATACACATTCTGTATAATCTGCACACAAAAACATTGTCAATAGAATGGAGTACTTTGGAGCTGCCACACAAGCCTGAGATCTCAATGTGCCATGCCAAATGACAGCTGGAGGGGTAAAAGCATAGGACCGTATATCAGACTAAGCTCTATGGAGTGATCAAGCACTATGGAATACTTTTGGAATGACACCTTTAGGAGTGATGTTTGTGATAATTGTCCATCATCAGTACCTGTCCTCACTAATACTGTTGTGAATTAATTCAGCCAAGTCCTCACACCAATGTTCAAATATACAGTGAAAAGCCTTCTCAGAATAATAGAGGTGGTTACTCCTGAAAATCGGGAACAAACTCCCTGTTGATACCCTAGGTATCAAAAAAAAACACTGGATGAGCATGTGTCTGCAAACTAATGCCAAAACACTTGGCTCAGGTGTTTCAGGTTTCAATATTCAGCTTATTCATATTGTGTCTAAATCATGTATGTTAATAGAGAGCACACTATCCCTTTCCCTTTGAGGTGTTCCAGATGTCACTTCCTATATTGGTCCTAGTCTACTATTTGGGAAACTGAATAGTTTATTTTGACCTGTTCCAGGTGTTTATTCTCCTGTCACCCTATGAGCTCTCGGACAGACAAACAACACCCTGTAAAAAATCAGTTTGAGGGAAAAGACTGATGGTCTTCACACTCAAAGCAATGCTACACTTTTTTAGTTATTGTGGGGAAAAAATTAGGCTATACTCCTAACAGTGCAAATGGTAGAGATGACTAAAAGTAATGCTGAGGCCTATGATCATTTAAGAAATGCATAGCAAAGGGATTTAAAATGGTATTTTTGACAGGTAACTACCAAAGGCGATGTGTGCCATACTGAGAATTGCATGTGGATCAAAATTAATTCAAATTTCATGGAGGCAGTGAACTCTCAGAAAAACCTTTGAAATTACACTTTTACTGTAAGGGTCGAGCACTCTGGAGGACATCAAACAGTTCTTTCTCACTCTCTCTCTCTGATCTGTGGGGGATGAAGAGTGCTGGATTGAGAGGTCATGAATGGGTTATATTAGAGCTGGTATAGAGCAGCAAGTCTAGAAGTAGCAGGGGTGTAGGCATCCTTCTTCTAGAGTAGGGCACTACAAAGGGCTCTTATGCAAGGGCACTTAACCCATAGATTGAACTAGTTTAATGTCAATTTTTTGCACCATTTTAATATACCAGCTTCCCTGTGATCATTTTATGATGGTAAACTACAGACTTTTATGATGAGATCACATTTATCTTCTAATGATCCTTCCATCTTTGCACAACACTATATCACTATTCTCATGTCAGCCAGATTTTTTCTGTAGGTCTTTGGTAGTGAGGTTGGGATATTGTTTTGCAAACCTGCTATAAGTAGTGTTTCAGTGATTTTTATTAGTCTTATAGATCTTGTCTTGACTTTATCAGTGCTACTTAACTACTTAACATTTAATAGTGATGCTGCTAATTACACGTAAAAAGCTTTAAGACATTGTTAAAAGAACCAACAATACTTTAGGATCACCAGTCAGCCACAAAGATGAGCCAATGGCTGTTGAGTGTAATCACAAAAGAATGTCCAAACTTTTGCAAACACCACATTTTATTAATATGTTACAGTTAAGTCTTTAAACACCTGACCTTTAACACTAAATGTGAACCTTCATGTTTCAACTGCAAATAGCTTTGTTTGATTAGTGTATAATAGTCTTATTTATTTGATGTGAAAGATAAGCTTTTTTAGTTAAATGTTTAAGCTTTTTATCAGTATTATCTGTCTATCAGGAACTGTGCATTGGCATATATTGACTGGGTACAGTCTTCACTGTAAGGTGGACAGCTTAAAGTCTATTTAATATTTAGATGCAAAGCATACATCAATAAAGAAACAATTTTATTTAGTTAGCATGCCCTAATGTCATCAAGATAATGATGGTACTTATTAACCATTTTCTTTTTTTTTTTTTAAAGACACTTAGTGTTTAAATGGTAATAAAATAGCAGGCTCCAAGCTACCATAACTATTGCTTTAATAAGAATTGTTACTAAAAAGTTTTTCTTTTTCTTGTGTCAAATGTTCACATGCATATGGGTCAAAGTAATTTATTCTAACTTGATAAATGTCTACTCTAAAATGTGAATGAAATCCAAATTTGGTCATTTGAGCCCAGCTGCAAAATGGGTTTGACAAATGGTTTATAGCCATAGAAAGAACTTTAACATTATACATGAAATACAAATAATCCACATATATTTACATATTTATAGATTCATATGCTTACAAAGAACTAAGCATTTTGGCTGGTTGCTTCACAGAGCATGGTCATAATTAATCACTTTAGGCAAGACACCAAAATGAGCGATGGGTTTAAAGCAACAGCAGCAAAACTATTTAGTCAGTTTAACAGTCAGCTCACCACAGATGAGCACTGCCAGTAGCAAGCCTTCCAGCTAGCAGCCAGTGAAATGAATAGACAGGCTAACCCATTTCTCCTGATCTATTTTGAACATAGTGGGTAGGAAATGTTAACATAGCAACTTCAGAAAAACAGCCGTTTAAGACTGTTACTAAATATGACTATTTATATAGGGATCTCCATATTTGACCTGATTATTGTTTTACTGACTTTATGGGAAGTGGTGGCCTAGTGGTTAGGGACTTTCCCACATGATTGGAGGGTTGCAGGTTCAAGTCCCAGCTCAGGGACCCCCTTGAGCCAGGCACCATCCTGCTACAATGCTCCCCAGGCATTGTTGATAGCTGCCTGCTGTTTCACGTGTTGATGGGTTAAATGCAGAGGTCAGGTAATGTGGATTGGGGACAAAACAACAAAACCTATGGATGCAAGTACAGGCCTGAGTGCTGTGAGTAAGGGCCGTGAGAGCACACACGAGGCAAGAATGCAAATTCTCGCAACAACTGAATGCGTGCCTCCCGCTCCACAACCCACAGCACACAGAAGCCTGCGAGGAACATATGCAGACCTCCTGTGGCACAACCAACTGCACCTGGGAGCCCATAGAGCCAGATGCAAGCCTCCCTGGTGCAGCCAGTGCACTCGCTATCAACAACCAAGCAGAACACCTTGCTAACACAGTTCACAGGGGCCAACGAATGTTCCTCCAGAACCATGGTGCTACATGAAACACAGGACGACAAAAACTACACAACTGACAACATAAACTTCATTGTGTGAAGGTGGGGACAGACCAGGTAACCTAAGTGGGTAATAAGGGTCAACAGGAAACTGACAGAGGTATGGATTCACCTGAGAGGTAATGTTGTACTGTAGAACTGTTGTAGATACAATCTGAGAAACTCCTAAACATGCCTCATACACCCTCCAGGGTGGAAGGGAATTGTAGACTTTTCCTCATTGTGTGGAGGTCAAGGACAGTACGCGTGGCAGACAGGGATGGTGGTCCCCATTTTTAATAAGATTGGGTAAAGCACAGACATCTGTAAGGATCTCAGAATAGAGCCACTGCTCCCCTGAATTGAAAGAAGCCTATTGAGGTGAAAAAAGTAGATGCCTCCTGGGTGCCTCCTTGTGGAGGTGTTCTAGGCATGACTAACTGGGAGGAGACTCCAGGGCAGACCCGGGACATGCTGGAAGAATTATATAATCCAACTTGCCTGGGAAAGCCTGGGGATGCCCCAGGAGGAGCTGGTGGTTGTAGCCAGGGAATGGAATGTCTGGCTGCCTTCCCAAGCCTGTTACTACTGCTACCCCATTCCAGATAAGTGACAGAAAATGAATGGATGAATGTTTGAACTACTGGAAATTTTAACTAAATTATTTCACATGTATAAAAAGTTTTAAAAAGTTAAGGCATAAGGCGAACAGTGAAAAGAATTCTGAGAGAGAGACACGTCTCCAAAGCAAGTAAAACTCAGAATTCACATCAGATAATGTTTCACTATGATCTAAGTCATGCTCTGCTGACACAAGTTAAGACTCTGAGCTGTTATCCTGCTATCTATGCTTACTTCTGCATTATATAGAGCACCACTGTGCTGTCCTAATTAACACTGTTTATTATTTAGCCTTGTTAGATGTTGTACTTAAGCCCTCCATGTCCTCCTCATTCCCTCTTTGCCAGGTACTATGACCTCCCATCTAATGTGCAATTTTCATATTTGGTGGCATGAAAATGAATCTGAATTTTATGCACATCATAATGGAGCAGTTGCTGTAATTCAACCACACTGGAGGATTTTCTAGTATGAAATGCCTAGGTAAGGTCCTGCCATAGTATCACAATGGGATTCAGCTCACAATCTTGGCTAGGCTACTCAAAAACCTTTATATTGTTTCTTCTGAGCCAGAGCAAGCTGGACTTGCTCTTGTGCTTCTGATGTGTTGCTGCATAATCCAGTTGTGGGTGAGCATTAGATCATGGAGAGCGGAATTAATGATTCTGTTAATTATGGCAAGTTGCCCAGGCCCTGAAGCAGCAAAGCAATTGAACACTATTACACTACAACCATGTTTGACTATTAGTATGATGTTCTTATTGTGGAATTCTGTGTTAGCTTTTCCCAGATATAAAGGGTCACCTCACTTCACTGCTGCTATGATTTTTGTGTAGGTGTTAGGTAATGGAACGCATAAGTATTATATTTAAACACAACCAATAATTGTAGTAGTAGAGACAATTCATTTAATTGTTTCCTTGCTTTGGTTGGGAAGTGGATTTTAAGCAGCAGGAGGCAGAGGTACTGATTCGGTTGTGTTGTGAAATGCAACATCATTCATTAAAAATTATCTTCACTTTTGAATAATATCAATTCAATATGTTAAACATGAATACCAATAGTTGGATGAATAATCCTAAAATATAATTAAAACAGTCTTATGATGATAGTTATTACAGAAATCTGTTATGCTCAAAACACTTTTCTGCAGCATGAAATGATTTATAAGCACTGTTAAAGCCCAGCTGGAGGTGGTTTAGATTCTGGAAGAATCTGACTTTGGAGTGAACCAGCGAGGTTTGACTTGGGGTGAATGTGAAGCATTAGAGGGGCTACTGAGTGGCAGGCTACTGAGTGGGCTGTTCTCAGAGCTTAATTTCCGTGTGTTGGATGAGGCAGTCTGGGTGCTGCTGGCAGCGGCTGTCTTCCTCAATGACCAGGACGTGGGCGCTGCCTTGCATAATGTTGCCTAATGGATTAGAGACTGGAGGAGTGTGTATTTGTGTCAGAAAGGAGTGTGTGTGTGCATTAGTTATGTAGAAAATAGGAGAGAGAGGGTGTAGTATTTGTGAGGGAGTGTGTGTGTGTCTGTCTGTGTGTCTGTCTGTGTGTCTGTGTTATATTTTTGGGGTGTGTGCAAATAGAGTGTCTTCTTAGTCAGCCTAGAGTGTGCATGTGCCTGTCAGGAAACAGAGGGTCTGTCAGTTGGGTGTGTGTATGAGAGAGAGTGAGGAAGAGAGGAAGAGAGAGAGAGAGAGAGAGAGAGAGAGAGAGAGAGAGACAGAGACAGAGACAGAGAGACACACAGAGAGAGGCACATTTGTAGGGTGATCAGACAGGGCTCATACTAATACACCATGGCAGCCTCTCTAAGCCCTCAGGAGCAACAGGAGAAGATGGAGGGAGAGAAAAAGAGAGAGCGACAGAGAGAGAGAGAGACAAAAAATTGGGAGAGAGAGAGAGATGAGAGAGATAAACAGAAAGAAATAAAAATAGAGAGACAGAAAAGAGAGACTAAGAAAGAGTATGAGGGAAGAGGAGAGAGAGATAGACAAGATTGAGAGAACATGAGAGAAAGGTGTGTGAGAAAGAAAATTGAGAGGAGGAGCAGACTACTGCTAATGCAAGTCAGCCTGAGTTTTAGTAACCAGGTCACGGTAAGCAATGGGACCACTCTAGGAAAACAAGCCATGCTTGTACATTTACCCCAGTGGAGATATGAATGGGGCAGAATGAATGTACATATTAAAGACACAGTTTATGTAATACTCATTACATGCAGAATGTTTATATGCAGCACTGTCCCATTGAACATTACCACTTTCAGGATTCAAATTCTCCATCAATTTGATTATTCTGAAGGGTGGAAAGTGTCCCTCTCTGGTTTGAAGCAATGCACAGAGGCGTAATGAGCTGTGACAGCTGTGCCTCTCTCGATCAGGGACTCAGGTGAGGCCTGTGGCCCAGAGAGGAACAGCTCCGTCAACACGATTCCACACATTATACTCTGCTATCAAGGCCAATGGACATCTGATAACAGCCCCAGTCTGGAACATGCCACCTGATGAATATTTCATCAAATATCAGTGGACATAATTGAGCAGAAGAGGCACTAAAAGAAATGTTCTGACAGCAAGTCAGTAGAAAAGAATGGAATATAGTAGAATTAAATAGAACAGACAAAAACTAAAGCATATAAAGTAAAGGATGTTACTTGCAGGCCTGTTACAACTTCCAAATGCCTTTTAAGCATCACACCACCTCCGCTCCCTTGCCTTCTTCTCTGCATCCTAGTGCTATTACTTCCTGTCCATATGATGTAATAGAAAACATGTTTCATCAAACCAGGTCACCTACCTCAATTGCTTCATGATACAGTTCTGATCCTATAGGCACTTTTTGAGTGGGCAGGGGTCAGCTTGAGCACCCTGACTGGTCTGTGATCAAACAGCTCCCTCATAGCAAGCTGTCATGTACTGTGTGCTTTGACACACAGTCATAAACAGAACTTACATTTTTAGCAGTTTGTGCTATAGTAGCCACAACCAAGGCATAGCACCAAACTATACATGTAATTTTAGAGGTGCCCTGATCCAGCCATCTAGCTGTAAAATGGGTCTTGTCAAAATGTTCTAAGCATCTAAAAGTCTTAAAGAAGAATAAAGTGATGATTTGGAATGGCCAAGTCAAAGTCCTGACCTTAAATTTCACTGACTAGTTATTTAATTACAACAGGATCTGTCAGGGGGTGGGATATATTGGGCAGCAAGTAAACAGCAAATTGTTGAAGAATGTCCTAGAAGCAGGGAAATGGGCAAGCATAAGGATCTGAGCCATTTCGACAAGGGTCTTATTGTGATGGCTAAATGACTGAGTCAGAGCATCTTCAAAATGACAGGTCTTGTGGAGTGTTGCAGGTTTTTAGTACTCAAAGGATGGACAACTAGCGAACTGGGCAGTGGTGGCCTAGTGGTTAGGACATTGCGCTAGGGACCTGAAGGTCGCTGGTTCAAGTCCCGGCTCGGGCGCTACTATCCCACTACACTGCTCCATGTTTTGGAAGTCGCTTTGGATAAAAGCGACAGCCAAATGAGTAAATGTAAAGCAACAAGGTTATGGACACCCAAGACTCACTGATGCATCCAAGGAGTGAAGGTCTGATCCCAGAGAGGAGCTGCTGTCACAAACAATGTCAATTTTGTGTCTGATAGAAAGGGGTCAGAATATCAAGTTCAAGTTTATTGTCATATAAAGGTAACAATGAAATATCATTACCAGCAATAAAATTCTTGGTTTCTACAATCAGAGCTGGGTTGGCTGCGTGCGGGGAATCAACATAGTGTTAGAGAGGTGGTCATAATGTTAGCGTTGATCAGTGTATTCTTTCAAGAAAAACTGAAACTACCAAACAACTTTCCTTTTTGTCAAATTTGGGTTTTAGTCATACATACTGATGCTGGTGGCTCATTCAACATTTTCAAACTTGCACTTTCCTCGCAAACAAGAGACATATGCCAGACATGCAGGTTATGCCTGTATTGCATCAGTCGGTCAAGGACCATTTCTGTATGTCTACAGGACATGCAAATCAAGTTGAATATCTGAACGTCTGGATAGGACATTTTTTTTATGAAACACAGGAGCAGGAAATCAGCAAAAGTTGTCAAGACCAGCTGCAATACAATTGGCCATTGTAGCATTATATTCCCATTGCTGTCATTGTGTAATGTCCAAATATTTTGACATATTGTACTTGATGCTTTGGCAGTATTGGTGTGGACATCAGCACTAGATGTTCAGAAAATGTTGTGAAATATATTTCGGCTCCTCAGGAGACATCCATAACTTTGCTCAGTGGAAAAACAATACATACACATGGTGTTGACAAAGTGTGTGTGTGTGTGTGTGTTTGTGTATGTGTGTCTGTGTGTCTGTGTGTGTGTGTATGTGTATGTGTGTGTGTGTGTGTTAATATTGTTCTGTCACTCAGTGGCAGTGTTAATTGTGACCTGCCAGGAGACTGAGGACAAACATTGGCTTTTGAACCCTGGTACTACACGTCAAAGAGTGACATTCATGTCTCATACTGTTCATGGCCCTCACTGAACAAAATAAATACACATAAAAAGAAAGTTTTCATAAGGGTGAAAGGCATGAGAAACACCCTGGACAAATTGCCAGTCTATTGCAGGGCAAATACAAATACAATCATACTCTCACACGCATCACAATTAGGGGTGATTTAGCATCTCCAGTTCACCTCTTTAGATTGTGGGAAGAAACGAGATGTCCTGGCTGAAACCCACACAGAGGGAGAACATGCACATACTACACAGAAAGGACCCTGGTCACCCATCCAGGAGTCAAACCCAGGACCTACTCGCTGTGAGGCCACCCTGCTTGTTTCTTATTGGATTTCAAGACAGGAAAGATTATAAGCGAAAAAAATCTGTAAAATCAAATGCATCATTTTAAATTAGTTTTATTTTCAATTCCACCCCTCCCCCCACACACACACCCCCAATAACGTCCCATTTTCATTTTACAAACATTTGACCATGTTTTTAGAAAGACAGCCCGTATTGTTGAACATTTTATTAATAGCAACATGAGAGTACTAAATGTACAGAGTCGCTCTGGTGAGAGCTGCATTTACAGTGGCCAAAAACACAGAGAGCTTAAGAACAATAGGAACTAAAAACCAATGTCACCTGGAAATGTAACTTTACTAATACCTACAAAAAAGGACATGGGGAGGGCAAGGGAGAGAAAGAGAGAGAGGGAGAAAGGGAGAGAGAGAGACCCAAAGACATAAAATAATAGTACACCATACTGAGTTGACACAGAGACTGATAGCATCTGTGTGTGTGTGTTTTTGTGTTTTTCATTATATTGTTTTATTATTTTACTATATTTATAGAACTTGTACAAAAGAAAAAAGAGGTACTCATCGATATAGTAAGCACAAATATAAAAGAAAGTTTCACAAAGTACAATTTTTTTGTTCAGTTTTATGGCAACAAGAAGACTGGGTCTGGTTGGTTTTGTATAGCATTACATGAACTCTACTGACATACACGCCTCATGAGAACAATCAGAAGAAATGGCCAAAGATATCACTCCTTGAGCCTCAGAAAAATATCTGTCCAGCACCTGAATGTCTGAAAAAAATAAATGTTTAAGGTAACCTCTTATTCTGGCTTTCAGGGAAGAGTATGTGGGTCCATTAGAGTTGGATGTGTAGGTATTTATCTATTTGGCTCACTGTGCTTTCTGAGGGAATCTTATAGGTCAACAAATGCACACATTTTTAAAGGCATTGTGATTGGTGTAGATGGAAATTATATGCAATATTCTGCAATATTTTATGCACAAGGGCCAATAGTCTGCAATGGGATACAATATGACCACCACCAACTGAGAATGAATTAAAAAAAAGATTCTCATAGCAACATGGCATTATCCTCTATGCAGGCTTACGAACAGCATCATGAGCACATGGAAAAAGCATACAAATACTGAATACATGGATTTATAAATGTAGAAAAAAATGCAGCAAAATTGCATTAGCAATAAAAAACATGGTTTCACTTGAATGCAATAGAGCGATAATGCGCTCTGCTGATGAAGAACTGCACATTCGTCAGAACTTTGTACTCACTGTTTTCCGATTCGATCAGAATTCTCAACAGGATTAGGTCTGCCTGATGAACTATCCATGCTTTGCCCACAAATGTGTTCTTAGCTACTGTTGTTAGGTTAAACATGCTTTTCAGAATATTAGCATAATTGCCAGTCAACCTAATGAGAAATTAAAGTGCACATCTTGTTTAATTTTTTCTGTTTATTTTGTACACATATGAAGTGTCATGATATAAAGATAACTTTAGTTAAGTTTACACTGGCATGGTGGTACATTTACTTCCATTGGCTACAACAATGTAGCCCAGCTCTGTAGAGTTCCATTTTAAACTTATTATTAACTTAAAATTAATTAATAAATTAATATTTTTAACTCTAGAGTGGTCTAATATGAAAAGTATATATATTTTGAAATTAAATATTTTTTTCTTCTGTTGAATGGAATTCTTGCCAATGTCCTGTAAATCTTGTCTATTCTTTCAACAGTAGCTATGCAGAACATATTTCACTTTATTTTCACTTTAACACTGTTAAAAAATGTAAATTAAAATTAGGGCAGTGTTAGCTTAGTGGTTAGGGACTTGCCCATGTGCTTGGAGGGTTGCAGGTTCAAGTCCTGGCACAAGTACAAGTGAGGTACCCTTAAACAAGATACCGTCCTGCTACACTTCTCGCCAGGCACTGTTGATAGCTGCACACTGCTCCATGTGTGGATGGGTTAAACGCAGAAGTCACACTTTGTTGTGGTGCATTTTATGTGATGGGGTGTGTTCACAATGCCTAATAGTCACTTTCACTTCACTTTTTCATGTTCATGGCCCGAGCATAGACTCATCAGCATAGAGCATGCAGAAAGGTTCTACAAAACGGTGGCATCATTTGATGCCTGTAAGCAAAATCTCATTCGGGCCTGCACTGAACGAGAACTAGAGATATGTTCATGAGAGCCAGAGGCTGAGACAGGTGGCCCAGAACAATTTTCTCTACCCACAGTGATCACAGCGACACAAGCCGCTTGTCAGCCTGCTTTTAGTGCTTCTTAACAGACACTTTGTTGATTGAGCTGTCTAAGGGAAGGTGCTGTGGGCATGACTGTTTCCAGGAGTAAGAAATAAACAAGGCTTGTTGATTTTTTCCTTCTTCCTTTTTTTTAAATTCAAACTCAATGCAAAGGTGCTTCTTGAGCTTGTCGCACCGGTGAAATATCAACCATCCTGCAATCTACGGCAATCTATCCAGAGGGGAAGCCTTGGCACTGGCAGCTAGCCACGAGCAGTTAATGCAGAAGCAGAATACAAACTGACTGTATGAAAGCGGATCTACTTGGCAGTGTTGTCGTCCATTTAGGCGATGTCTGAAATCATAAAATCACATGATATATACTGGAATGATGTACAGGGTTCTTTTAAGATGTTATGCTTACTATCTCTATATAACTGTCTGTTCTTTCAAAACGGTTGTGTTGGTTGTAGAGCTTGCCCCTTTCCACTTTCCGCTTTTTAATCATTAACTGCCATAGATGCACAGTGAAGGCTTTGACCAGTAACATTGCACAGAAGTGGCTAAAGTGACAATGAGCAGAAGTGCACCATTTATCAAAACCTTGTTGTATCAAAATCTCATAAGTCTAATTTAAGGTTTTTATATCAGCCCACCTTCACATGGACCAACAGAAACACTGGGCTGACAGCTTGTACTGAATCTCAACACATTAGTGTACATTAGAAACATTTCTTCCTTTAGAGATATGAGGTTTTGTAGCAACACTGATGAATTGCTACTGCACACTTGTGACATTACCCAACACTTTCGTCAGCCTAGGCAAATTAGGCACGTTTTCCCTCGATATCGGAAGAGCCGCTGCCACCTTTAATGAGAGTAATGTCTCAGTAGGCTTCCATTCAGGTATTGCACTGTCAACTGAAATATCTGTATTGAGTTCTTCACGGCAGCATGGATAGCAGGGGAGATGTTGGCACAGTTGTTTTTGTTCAGTGATAGAACCGTTGTGGTCATGCCATGTAAACAAAACCCGTTTCTTCACGCAACCCATCCAGAATAGGTAAAATAATTTCAAAAAGAACATAAGTCATAATTAATATGTATAAAATGCATGTACATGTTTACATAATACAGTGACACACCAATTCTTTTCATGTGGAGTCTGGTTTTGAGGAAGGCCATTGAAGGATTTAGTTGGTTACATGTAAATTATTTATATCTGACCAGTTTCATGAGAGTCAATCAATGACACAAGCAAACAAACAAGCATTACCATCTCACCCCACCCCACAGTATGTCAGAAATCAGAGCCATTAGAGCTATTATTGGCAGTATTGTAACAAACACCAAAGAGCCACCTTGTTAGTTACTATTGTTTTTACATTGTCCGTTTTAAATTACCACTTACCACACAGGTGCACTTTGAAGTTTATAATTACAGATTACAAACAACACCTATAGGGTGGGCAAAGCTGATAACATGGACAGTGAGTGTAGACGCAACATAGGTGTAACTAATAAAGTGGCTCACTGGAAATGTGAAGGCTGTACTATGCCGTGAAAATTTTGGTCTGACTTGAAAATCTGGCACTGATTGTCCATCTTTTTGTGCCTCAGCCAGATGTTCCTTCTAAACAACAGGTGGAAGAGAGTTTGTGTTTTACAACTAAAGAGGGACTCAAATACTTGAGTTGTTTCCTCTATCACAGCTACATGCAAATCTACCATGCCAAGAAACAACAGCAGGATGAAACTCCCATCACAAATATGTTAATTATTGCTGTGGATCTTTGTGGTGTATTATGGTCTTCGCTTTGAATTGACCTTTCCATGCCCCTCCCACAAATACATTTTTTGAAGCAAGTGTGGCAGAGTCTAACACAAATTTAACATATATAAAATGTGTGCAGACTGCCTTAAAACTTCAAACAATAAGCTGCAGAATGTAAAACTGATTTTTGCTCTTTTAGCGTAGATGGTAACTGAAATCTTAATATGGAAACTGACTTTTTGAAGGGCTGGAAAATGTTTCCAACCTATTTAGTTTTGCTTAGCTACAACACAGAATAGTTTTTTTCATAAGCTCTTAATTTAGTCATGTCTAATTCCATCCGCTAGCTAGGACACCCTCAGTCACACAATACCACCAACACTGGGAGGGTGAAAGCTAGCATGTGCTTCTAACAAATCAAACCAATATAGCATTTAAACTAACACTGTGCTGAGTTATGGGGTTACAAGGAGAACCATCCTACCCACCCAAAGAGAGCAAAGGAACCAAAAAGAAAACCAAATGTTATGCTCTAGTGACACTATTCAGTTTGAATATTTTACTTCTTAACAAAGGTTTGCATGCTACAGTTTCTGGTTGAATAAGATTTAAGCCTGTGTTCTCTAAAGCTTGTCCAACTTTGTAGCAGTAGCTAAAAACAAATTTATAGGCGGAACATGGATAGGCTAATTAATTACCATTGCTCATTCTGTTTTACACGTTGCATGGGGCTACAAATTAGCCTTAGCTAGAAGCCCCACACACGTGTTATGTAACAATGTTTGTCATATTGACCTTGTCAAATAAATAAATAACATAAATTAACAAAAATGCCATGATTTTGTATCTGCGCATCAGTGCATAAGTGCATTCAGGCCCATATAACTGGATTGCAATTTACTTGGAGAAATGTTCTACCATGGTATACAGTTGGGTTCCTATCAGCTCAAAGTAGTAACGCTCAATGGCAAAAACTACAACCTGATATACTATAATCAGCCAATATATATCTTCCATATATATATTAAAGCACATTCTGTCACATTTTGAAATGAAGTAAAAGCATAAAGCTATGAAAATGATTCCAAGTTTATCCCACAGGCTGCTTAAATGATGGATGTGTATAAATTTAGATTGCAGGTAATTTTCTTATTCTATTATATTGAAATAGTATTTTTGCCTAATCACAAAGGTGTGATCCATGTGGGATTTGGTTTGGGTATTTTCTTTCAATAATGGTCAATAAAATGACCTAAACGTCGATATCTATATCTCTTTGGCCTTGTTTTCTTTAGTGTTGATTTCAGTAATGAACATCAGCACGCACACACACACACACACACACACACACACACACATTCTTACACACACACACACACACACACAGTGTCCAGTTCTCCACTGGGCATTTGCTTTGTTATTCAAATATGATTAATTTTGCACCCACAGTGGGATTCAGCATTTTGTAACGATTACGATTTCTAGCATTTCTGCAGGTAGGGACGCTGCAATTCACACCCTTCAGTTTAGCCTTGCTAATGAATGTTGTCATAACAAAACCTCTCCATCTGTGACAAAAATCTAACGAGAAAGAAAAAAATGGCATTTTTTAATCAATTCTATTGGTCCACTCACTGTGAATTTGTACAATATATGTAAAAGGCCGCTGGTATTTTTAAATTATGAAAAAAAATTTTTTATAAAAAAAAATAAGTAAATAAATTGATATTAAAACACCAAAAATGGAGAAGGTTTTGTTCAGACTTCTAACAACTATGTTAAATTAAAGTGATTAAGAAGAAAGTGTGAGAAGTTAAAACAAATAAAACTGAAATAAAAACAGAACATCACCATTGTATTATATTCATATTACCCTAAAAAAGAAACACTTTAGTACCACATCGGGTGAAAATCCTGCACTTGTTTACATATATTCTTATATTTCAGTACACCTTCATTTCAGAAGCATCCAAATAAATAATATACATGGTACATACGAGTGTTCAAAAAAATAATAGTAACAAAGAATCGACTTGGCACTCAACAATGACTTGGCACAAAAATAAATCAGAGTATTGAGTGTTTGATCCTAAGCCCTAGAATACTAATAGCTGTACATTGTTAATTCCTGTAAAAAAGCTTTTTTTTTTTTTTTTTTTTTATTTCACTTCGATGCACAAACAATCAAAATGTATTGCGTACTGCTGTTAAAAATATGAGGCTTTGACTGAGGCTCTTCGACAGTATTGATCAGTACAAAAGAACTTCACTGGAGATCCAAATGACTGTGGCTAAGCAACAGCACAACTGTCAATTCTCATCCAGCAGCAATTGAAAGACTTCAAAAAATTAGTTGAGGCATGGCTTGGGCAAATGGAAAACAAAGCCTAACTTTTAGTGGATAAATCATTTGATTCTGAATCATCGAAAATGCAAAAAAAAGGTTGCCTCCTGGTTGAATCTCAGATGGGAAGTTAACAGTCCCAAGAGTTCAGGTGCAGTGGAACTGAGTGGCATGTGAGTAACCTCTTTGTACAAAAATAGAGAAGGCTATTCCATTTAAAACAGGGCCTAATAACAATACATTAAACTCAAAACTTGGGCAAGGGATTTCACCAGTTGTTTTCATATCTTTTATCTAACCAAATAGTGCTCCTTATAAATATTTTTGGACGTCTGTAACACATTTTTTGTTCAACTATTTCAAAACATATTTCAAATACATATTTGTACTTTCTATACAAAAAGATGGGTTGATATAGAATACCGTCACAGAAATGACTCCTCATGATGTCTGTAGTTTTCAACCAACTCTCAGACGCATCCCATCTGTACATAAAGTGGCACATATTGGCGTTATTGGCACATAGTTCTGGAAAGTCTGTTCACCCACCTCTCACCGAAAGCAGCCCATCAGAAATGAAATAAAAAAACATCTCTCCAAAGCATCTGCAGCTGTGATCTTCCCCAACACATCCACACACAGTAATATATGTATATAATATATTAACTCTAAGTATATTGAATCATCTCTAAATGACCAGAAGTCTATGGAAAATAATCTGGAGTGGCAACCGTAGCACTGCTCTCTCTGCGATCAGCTTAGAAAAATAAACATCTTCGCTCCGTGTCCAGGGAGATCCACCATTTGTACAAAAGCTGCAAGTTCATTTCTGCTCTTCGTTCTGCAATTTCTTGGGTCTTTGTGTTATTTTGCCTCTGTTGTGTCTCGTATTGTTATTTCCTTATCACATGAGCTGGGTATTTTCCAATGGATTCCTGTAATGAGGACAATGTTTAAATTAGGGGGTAAAATTGCAAGAACAGCTTTAGGTTAATACAGGACTGGTTTTATGCAACATTTTGCCTTAAACTGAAAACTTCACAAAGTCTCATTAACAGAAGCTTCCCATGTGAACAGCCCAACAACAAGCAAGAAATTAGTCAATATTGTAGTTTGCCTATTCTATTTGTGTTGCCTTTGTGATTAAAGTATAAATAACACAGCTTAATTTTCTGACAAGTGCAGCATGAGGAATGAAAAACAATCTCTTTAAAGGGGCATGAGTCAGTGGTAGGCAGCACCCTGCAGGGATATCTCATTGTATTTGTGTGGAATTGTGAAACATCTGAGAAATGGGGCATACCTGGGTCCAAACTGAGGAAGTTGCAGCGACCCGCAGGTAGTAAAAGGCCCTCAGCAGGAGATCTCAAACCATTTCTCAGACACAAAGGCCACGGGGATTAGCTGCCTTTCAGTTGGCGACGGTCTGGAAGAAACACAGACATGGCAGCTAAAAAGGTCCTGCAGAGATATATAACCTCCACATGTTCCATTCTTTCATTCTTTGATACATTTCAATGCTGTGAGTGCTTAATACACATCATCTGTAGGGTCATTTACACAGCATGTGAAAAGAATTTGGGCTGGTTTTCTACACATGAATTAAACCTAGTCTTTAACTAAATTGCAATAGCATTAGTGAATCACCATTGAAAATCTTTAGCCTAATTTAAGCTTAATTTGTGCCTGGGACAGTGATCTTTGTGTAGTGCAATACACAGATTATTCATTAGCCTGAACACAAAACCATGTCATAAAGAGAACAATTGGCTCATATGTGCAACTATAGTTATATGATCATTTATTAGACCTAATGATTGTGGCAACTGTCTGAGCTCTGCACATTAAGTGGAAACGTTGGTCATAAACAGGGGTTAAACTGGCTATTGCTATGTAGGGGGGCTCTGTAGGTTTGGGGTTGCGATAGATAACAAAATGTGATTGGTATGGGGGTGAAAATCATGTTTGTTGAACATGGTTGGTGGTGGGCATTATATTTTTTCTGGGTGTGTGGTGAGGGGGGCAACTATATTCGTGTTTGTCTTAGTTGTACTTTAAATGAAAAAGCAAATATGAATTTACCCTAACATTCTCAAATATTTGACTTTACAAACAGTCTGTAGACATTTCTGCTCTCCCTAAGGATCTGTGGCTGCAGCATTGTTCTATTGGTGATATTTTAGATGATGTCTGAGCATATCTGTGCTTGTCTTACAGTCTTATACACTCAGACAAAAAAGGTCAGTGAGGTGTCACTGTCATTGGGGTGGCCACCGTTCAAGTCACTGGGGTTGTACCCTCAAGAGTACATCTTCAGTAGTTGACTGTCACAATTATTACATTATTGCCTGATCACAAATATTTGAGATGATTATGATCATTTAATCTGATCTCAGTTATTTACCACAAAAGATTTCCCATACATTGCATCACAGCAGTGCATAAATTTGGTGTGTTTTTGTCAGTTGGGTTGAGGCAAATATATGTGTAAAAGAAAGCAAGATTTTTCACTGTGATATATCATTTATCTATTCTGATGCTATTACATTTCAGAGGGTTGTGCAAAATAATGTGTGTTTATTATTTAGCTAAGCTAGCTAAGTTGGGTAAGCTAAAGAAAAACAAGTTTAGCTTTATTTGAAATTTGAATATTTTGGTCTGAAATACAGCCCATGATGAATTGCGTCTCATCCTAACTCCTCTTGACGAATATCAGACAGATCTTCAGACCAGGAATGAAGTTTTGAGTCAGAAACTGATCAATATCAAAAAATATTCGGCATGAAACTGACACAAACCAGCTTACCATAAAACGGGACAGTACAGTTACCATTACTGGTATATATACACACAATGATCTCTTAAAGATCATCACCTTGGAAGCAGTATATGGAAGCAGTAATTTCTTTTTTATTTCTCTTTATGCTATCTGAATAAAAAACTCTTTATTACAGGGTCATTAAACTACACTACACAGATTGATTGGACATGTCATACCTTACAGTAAATAGTAAAATATTCAGTGACTCAAACTCAATGGACAAATGAAGGGATATTCACTGAGAGCAATAGGAAATAAAAAAAGAACAGCCTAATAACCTTCCATTTTCAAATATTTGCAAAGAATTACAGGACAGCTTGGGGAATGAGGTTGCATCTGAGTAGACTCTGTTGGAGAGCATGAAACTGGCACTGTGTCAACTCCCCTCACCTCAAAATGAAATTAAACCACCCTCCAATCAGGGCAGTTGAGGTCTGAGGGATTGAGAACTGCGAGTGGAGCAAGAAGTCAAGGAAAAAAAACTGAAATAGTATTTGTCAAGTGACATGTGGTACTTTTTCTCTTCATCCCTTTCTTCAGGTTCTTCTCCTTGCACTACAGAACAGCACCAAGCAAACCAAACTTTTATAAGAAGCGTCTAGAGCATTTCTGACAGTTTTATAAAGGCTGGAAGCTGTAAGGAAGATATAACCTGTCAAAACTGGCAAAAGGATTGACAAGCTCAGAATATTTAACTGAACAAAATGGTCAGATCCACTACATTTAAAAGCAACAATCTGACCCCTCCTGTGTCCTCTGCATAGCAGATAGCTTTCAAAACAGCCCAGATCTTTACTTGCCTTGAGATGAACCAGTTTGATTGGATATAAGTATATTTTAGAATATCCAGTTGTTTGTTGTGAGTTTCAGGTCTAAAAGAAAATTCAAGTATTACAGCACTAAACTTTAGCTGCATCTGAGCTGATTCCAACCGAACAGTTCCCTGAATGATTAAGGCTGTCAACATGCATCAGTGCCTCAGTAAAAGGTAGTAATGCATGTGTAGTGATTTTGCAATAAAAGAACTGATTGTAATTTATTATATTTCTAATACATATGGGCTTATTTTTAGACATAAAAAGAATAAAATTAACCTAAAAGGATTTTACTAATACAATTATGTTTGTACTTCATTTCATTCATGTTAAGCAATATGAAATGTCTGCTGTTTTAAAAGGTGTTTATACTTTGATTCATCATTAAAAAAAATATTTAATTACTTCTGATTCGATATTGACAGCCTTAGTTTCTACCAATCATATTTTCACAGTTTTGCATGTTAAGTAGCCTTGGACTTTCTTAAGTGGTCTTATACAGTCCTTAGTGCTACTTAGTAAGGTAAAAGTTTTTATAAATGATTATATGCTTTTGTAGTTTACACTATCACACTAACACTTTTACTGTCTGACATGGTTTAATGTATAATGTAGCAGTATTTGTATAACTGTTCTGTAAAATAAAACATAAATTGCTGTATTGTATCTGCATTATGCTCTGTTCCTGTCTTGACCAGATAAGAAAAATGAGTTCAGCTACCTGCACCAGATTTCTTATTCATTCTTTAGTCTGTGTTTACCACGGGAAGAAAAATATCACACTCTCATTCTGACAACTGTGCTCACAATTGCCAGGACAATGTGAAATATGTGGTTTGTTAGAGCAGCTCACAGTGTGAATGTGAATGTGAATGCCACTTTGAAGTGAATATTATATCTTAAGAGTTATGGGGCTACACACAGCTTTCGAACCCGTGTTTTGTTTTGGTTCAGTGTGCAGGAATTTACAAACAAGTTGAAGCAAGCACCGCTAGGAAATACTTATAAACAGCAAACAGAAACTTTATGAATATAATGCAGTGACCCTCCTTCATTGAAATGTTTACATTAAATTAATAAGTACATTAACACAATTGCAGCCAAATGCAAGCAAACGAAGATGAAAGGGTAAATTGTGCAGATGTAATTTATTTTGTTCATGTGAAAATGACGAACACAATAACTGTAAGATTTCTTTTTTGTTAAAATAGGACACCTGGCAAAAATTATTACAGTCATGTTTAATGTTTATATGAACATAATCCCAATCCACTAAACCAGTGCTTATGTGTCTTTAAACAGGCATCTGATTAAAATAAGTCAAATTAGTGCGACGTGAGCATGGTGTTGACAAAATCACAATGATAAGTTAAATTAAATAGCATTCTGAAGATTCTGAACAAAAGTACTTTCAATGAATGTCATGCTCCTATCAGCCTTTAGAAAATTTACATTTTGACTGTCCCATTTTGCCTACTGTTAAAATGTGACACCCTGTTACTGTTAAAATGGAACACCGCTTTAAGTCATTTAATTAGAAAAAAGTTTTCTGAGTATCATGAAAAGCGTACTGTCTTGATAAGAACCTCTGTAACTGAACCAAATGTAATGTATTTGTATACATTATATGTTTTCCATATAGATACGGCACAGTAACAAAAATAGCAAATAGTAAGTCAATTACAAATAATTTTACAAAAAATAAAGTTTTCAATGCAGCCATGATTAAATCTTTTATTTAGTGTTTAAATCAAGTATATACATTTTTTCAGTGTGGTTTTTTACCTGTTCCCGTTGTACGTGGTCTTGTAAATGGGAGTGTGTTGGATCATCTCATCAGTGTAGACTGGCACAGCGGTGCGCACACACTCATGAGAGCACTGTAAACTGTCGTTGTAGGCGGTGAAGATGTCCACTTTGCTGGGCACACGGGCCTGCGTGAAATCGGTCAGGTTCTGACAGCTCTCTTCCTGCTGGTTGATTTTCCTCTGGTGGCTAGTGTGGCGGCCATTCCCCGACTGTGCACAGCTACAAAAACACGCACCAAATTCACAAAGCCAAAATAAAATCATACCTTGAACCCCTGTGTCTGTCTTACACGTAACATGTATAGGGGAGACAGACACACTAAGACTGGCACAATAAAAGTGCAGGTAGTAATGTAAATAGGCAATGTCACTTTAATAGTTCACACAAGTGTTGACTGGTTTCTACAAAGAACAGACAGAGAGACTGAGGCAAAGAGAGAGAGACAGACTTAAGGGCAGACACAGGAAAAGACAATGTTGACACTTACATCACATTTATACTAGAAAAGAATCTTTCCTACCAGTTTTTAAGGACTAGTGTTGTTATCAAGGCTGCGATGACCATTATGAGGGAAACAGTGATAGTGATGATCTGATGCACTGCCAGACCTGCCAAAAAAACACAAGACAACAACAAAGAACATCAGTTTCTGATCCATTCAAACCCATTTCAGTCAAAATCAACAATGGGGCAAGCCCAGAATACTATTAGGCTGCAGCTATGACTCCTTTTTTATCTCTTTCTACAATTATAACCCTCTCTTACCTTATGTACAATTGTATGCAAAGGTTTGAACACCCCCAGTCAAAGGACAAGTTTTATTGATTTCAAGTGAAAATAAATGAAAACATCTACCATAGGGAATAAAAATGTCATTTTGAGTTTTCTTTAAAGTTATTGAAAACATAATTCGTAAAAATGTGCCAAAATGTTTGCTTAGACCACTTTTTTGTTTTTGTGTTTTTCCTCAACATGATAAATTTATCAGACAAGTGTGTTCTCTGTAAAGGATGTGTTTAGGATATCTTTAGGATATACAACTCATGATACAATCACAGATTTTGGTCCAATTAATTAAACCTTCCCCCAGAGTAGTTACCACAGTGAACATACATGAATTCCCACATTAGGTATAGTAAAAAGTGTCAGCATTTCCTCTAAAAAAACCTGCTTTTGTGTTGGGAATACAACAATAGTATCCAAACAAGTGAGTGTGTACATTTAAAACAGGAATTTAGATCACTAAGAAAAAACATTATTGATTTAAATAGGTTGAGGAATTATGAAATTCAACTTCAATGTATGGTAAGGTACTACTCATATGCTTTATTCCATATGTTTCATAGTGTATGTGGGGAAAATGACACAATTTTTGTTCCTGGCTTATAAGTGTTATATTTCAACTATTTTTCTCTAAAGTCTATGTAAAACAGCTGTCTTCATCACAAACTTTGATTTTATTCACCAAGTTTCATATTTATAGTGGCAAAACAGACAATTTTTTTTTCCTGGACAGTCCCAGAAAGTTCTTGAAAGTTCTAAAAGATTCCAGAGATGGCTGGATAGCTCTCACAGTTTCAGAATATTCTAGAAGTCCACTTAGCATTTGAGAATGCTTTTAAAAACAGATACATTTCAAATATCATTGTTTTGACAGCAGAAGCAAACATTTTGTCCAACAATAGTCCCTTTCTATTTATTTTAGGCATAAGGGATTGGGAAAACACAATGTGTACACAGGAACAAAGATAAAATAGAACTTTGTTACTAAAATCTGAATTTAGTAATGTTACTGAAATCTAAATTTTCGGCATTGTTAGATTTCTGTACAGAGGATTCCTCTTCATATATCAAAACAAATGCAAAAACACATAAATCATGTTGTTAAAGGAGAAGAAAAGATTGAAAGACATTAATGGTCAGCAATAAATTATACATTTTATGACCTCTGAATATATTTGCATTATCTCCAGCACATTACCTAAACATTTCATATACACTTGTCATTAGGAGTAGGGATGCACCGATCCAGTAATCAGATATCTATCCGATACTGGCTTAATTAGCTGAATCGTGTATTGGTAACAATGAGCCGATCCATGGGACCAATATATTCAGTTCAATTCTGGCATTATATGTTTATTTCTAGTTCATTTTTAAGATTTACCTAGTTGCTGGTGCCTGAGTATTGCTTTAATAATAAATGGTTCTGTTAACAGGTTTATATATATATATATATATATTTGTTACATTTTGTTTCACAAAGTTTGGAAAGCAATGTTAAGTCAAGCCTGACGCTGCCTTACACATAAATTATACCAAAACATTATCCCAGCGTCTTCCACACACTGGAACATACAGCTTATTAAAAAACACTGGTACTGGATCAGTACACAGTATTGGCTGATACCCAAACCCCAAGTATTAGTATTAAAAATGGGACTGAAAAAGTCAGATTGGTGTTTCCCTAATTGGGAGTGAGCATTATGAAAAAATATGTTATTATGACATTAAAAAAAAACATTTTCAAATAAACAGTATGTTCTGAAAAACAAAATATCTTTAGCATATTGTGTATGTTTAAATGTATTCTGATATTTTTGCCATATTAATCACCCTGCTCCACACACACCTTGAACTAGGAGTCAACTCAGCCTGATACTCATCATTGACATCACTCAACACTGGTTCATGTACAGCTAGAGCAAAAACATGCCAAACTGGAGAAAGAATGTCATTACAATGACCCACATGTGCTGCAACTCAGGTTAGCTCCTGTGACATTTACTCTTAGAGGGCCAATCAGACATCAGTACAACTGACAGGCAAGAGGTTAGCAAACTCAGAGCTAATCCTGGGGCACTGTTTTGACCGCTTAAACACTTTAACCTCCACACAATCTTGGCTACAGAGGAAGCTGGACCCTGGGGCCCTGACGATTGCACAGGTTTGATTTAAGAATGCAAACTCGCCCACACAGACCCGGGCCCTCCACGTCCTGTTTGGGCTGATAAGCGTGGGTTGGGCTGGAGAGATAGCACCATCAGCTCCATGAATAATGAAGCAGGGATGGCGTCTTAAACAGGGCAACCCGCCAGCAGCTGGGCATAATCGGACTGCGCATTAGTGCAAGGGAAATGCTGCCGAATGATAGGGGCTGCTGCCGAAGTCAACTTTTTTCTCTAGGTGCTGCTTTAGAAGTAATAACACACTCGATGACCTAATGGCACCTGGCACAAAAACTTCACTTGGCAAAGGGGCAATGTAAGCGAGGGAAGAGGCCAAGAGAAGTTCACAGGCATAATATTATCAATTATTCTTCCACTATTTATACACTCTTCTTGTTTGTAGTTTATGTGATTTCAATTAGCTTGGAAGAGCTTTGTAAGGAACAATAAATGTTCCAAGTAAGTGACTAAGTAATAGAGGTGCAAGTTTAATTCAATTCAATAGCCTCTTTTCATCAAGACCCATAAATATAAAGGTAGCAATTCAAATGTATCAGTTTTGCATTGCTAAAATAGATTTGAATAATATTCATTAAAATATACACTAATTGTTTTGGCCAAATTAATATTTAAAACATAAATGTTCTTCAAATGTTAAATATATATATTTTTTAATGTATGGGTTATTCTTATATAAAGACTCTAGTGCACTAGATTCTCACATACAGTCTATGTTTAAAAATAATTCTGAATTACATCAAAATAGTCTTACCTGAACCATTAAACCCCTACTAAACAGATGACTCACTTTGCTTGATTTATTTCAAAGAACAGGTAAGACAAGCCTAAGAAGTGAAATTGGCTTTAAATTCACATTTACGTATATAAATAAGCCTGCGCTCAGCACATACATGCCAGCATTACTGTAGTAACATACCTGGATAATTTCCTATTTTTCTTAGGTTGGTCAAACAATAAGAGTAAATACTGATTTGTGTAGGACTCAAAGATTAGGACACGGTGGACAACTCAACACTTGCTTACACTGACTTGACCTTGGTGTCATGACATAAGGTTTACTGTTTACAGTCGCGACTCATTTCTGCTACAAAATATGATGTATTGTTTATATTCAAAGATTCAAATTTTTTATTGGAATTACATGAAAGAGAGAGTTTTAAAATGCCATGTGCAATTTTCTTTCAGGGTTTGTATTTTCTAATCAAGATTTATGTTTTGATTTGTTTGCCAAGGCTGAATAGTAAGGAATGCTAAATGTTCCATTATATGTGGAAACCTGAGATCCCAAACTAACACTGATATTGGATGAAATAGTGAGGCTTATGTCCCCCGCTCTGTTGAGCTGCCCTGCTGAGATATTAGTGATCTTGCCCCATTCTGCTATCTGGACCAGCCTGACCCACCCTGATTCCCTCTTACTGGTTAAAGTTTAAGACACTCACTCCTGCTGAGGAGCCCATATGAACAGCCCTGTCCGCCAAAGAACTGATCTAAAGTCATCACAGCACCTGTACACAAGGACCTGCTGCTGCCCATTTATACTGGGAACTATTATTATTGTATATATATTTATTTTATTTATTCTTTTTCTCCTTTTCTTTTGTCTTGTTTGTTATTGCTATCCAGTGGTTCCTCCCAAGGTTTCTTCCTACAGCGAGGGAGTTTTTCCTTGCCTCTGTCGCCTTTGGCTTGCTCTTTGGGGGCTTGAACCCGGTTTCTGTAAAGATGCTTTGTGTAAAAAGCTTTATAAAAATAAATTTGACGTGACTAATATGTATTTACTTTGCACAGGCTACAGAGTAAAGAAAAGTAAGGTAAGGAAGTAAAGTCCTGTGTGTCCTGTCCCCTACAAAAACCACTTGTGGTACCTTAAGCTTTTTAACACTTTAAGAGTATTGGAGTCAGATGAAAAAGTGATGTTCTGAGACCCAGTATTCAGTTGTCATTCAGTGTGGGTCCTGTTTAATGTGCAGCAGGCGAGAGGTGAATAAGCTCAGCATGTAGTGATTGTGACTCAAACTCTGCCGTGGAGGAGAGGCAGACGCAGGCCTTGAACTCTTTGTTTATGGCATGATAGAGGTTACTGCCACGGCGGTGAAAAAACAACCCAGATTTACAATGATGGGCGCTGACTGCCCTGTGCTACCTCAAATACCTGTCATCACTTTTCTCTCCTGTGCATCAGTGCCAGGTTGTGAGGGCATCACTACTTTATTCAATTTGAGGATTCTTTCAAAGTGAAAGTTAAAATGAGCTACAGGCCTTGCAGCGTTTCCAGAAAGACACAGAATCAAAGTTTTGTTTTTAAGGTGCAGTTTTTTCTTTCTTTTTGCTTAGCTCTTCTTCTTTTAAAAATAAACAAAACAATCTGTTTGACTGCCATGCAAGTGTTTTGGTCTGGCAAATGCCATACTGTTTGCAGTACTGTACTAAAGGCCATGCATCAAATCTGGGACAGATATTCTAAAGGTTTTGTTGAAGCATTTGTTCTAAACAGCACAAAGAAAGTCTTTACTGAATTCATCAACAAGCATGTGAATGTTGCTTCATAGCCAGCCAATCACAGATACTGCACATATCTTTTTGTGTTAAATAAGGAAGTGATTGTTTTTATTTAAAATAAATCTTTAATTTAAAAAGAATAAGGTCAGTTATGTGATATGGGCTCTTTAAGGGTTAATTCTGTAGAGCATTTACATGTCATCAGCCACTTTACGAAGACTCCAACAGCAGGTATCCTATTTAAAGAAATCATTTGTTATGTTGACTGTCCGAAACAGGTTGTTGATGCTGTTTTCTGTTGTTCTGCTACCAGAGTGTCAGCCCTGCTGTCTCATCTGTGCAAGGTTTCACCACTGTTGTTAATTAGTCCTGATAATGTGCATCACCAGTAAATCGGTTTATGTGATAGCGTGTGTGATTATGCATGCACAGGGTTATGTTTATGTTTGTGTGTGTATGTGCATGTGTGTCTGAGTGTCATGCAGCATCTGTGCTGGAGCTGGGAGATTAAGGCAGGCCTGTGGGATACTGCAGTAAAGCCTGGCAGGCTGAGCACGGCTCCTCGGGACCCTGCGAGTGTGTGAGCATTTTCATTTCCCCCCCAACCCCTCAGATTAAGCCAGCTTATTGCAGCAGTCATACCAAACACAATGCCTCAACACAGCCGGAGAGAGCAACATGAGCTCCACTGATACATCAATAGACACCAAACAATTTTTTTTCATTTTCTTTTTGTTCCCTTAGAGGCCCAGTCAGGAACCATCCCTGTAGCATCATCACCTCCAGAGTACTTGCTTACACTTTAGTAACAGAGAGCATATGAGACAGATGATACTTTTATTCACTCTTGTGATAAAATATTTTTTTTGAAGAGATGCCATGGTAGAAATACATTTGAACCCTACACATAATATAAAGATGTGTTTCCCAACCCAGACTTGGTCCTGAAGGCACACTGCCCTGCACATCACTGTCCTGCAAACCCACTGCAGTGTGGGTTATTTCAGGAGCAGATCAGTTGGATCAAGCTTGTTGTGAGTAGTGAAAACACTAAAATGTGCAGTTCAGTGTACCTCCTGAACCAGGGCTGAGAAACACTGATGTAAAGAACCATTAAGGACTTACATTTACATTTAAAGCATTAAGAAGGTCTTGATATGTGCTTTTGTTTTTAACTGAAATGCTAGCAAATTTCCTTCTGTTCATGGCCATTCCTGTTTGGGGCTTCAATAAACTTTAATTCTGCAATACAAAGAATGCTGTGTGTCAGTCTAAGGGAAGGTTATGAGAATTAATGATGAGATGAACCTTGTGACCTCCCCAAAGACCAGTGGTGCATATCACTACCTGTGTCTCAGGTAGAAATCTTGAACAGTGTCCAGTGTTTAACATAACTGAGCCCTGGGTATAGGACGTTCAGAACTGGGGGCTTCTCTGGGCTTTCTGGGCCTAATGATTTCTGAGAAAAAAATCTTTTTGGAATATTTTTGGTTTATTTTTACATATCAGTATCATTATGCTCATCACACATTGTTTTATGCATGTACTGTAGTAATGCTGTTATTTCATTATCATGGTTTTATTTCTGAAAAACAGAAATGTTAAAAACTCAAATTAGCCAGTGAAAAATAGAATATAAAAGATACAGGCCCTTTAAAATCTTATGATGTATCACACAGTTTCACTGTCTCAAACAAGACATATATTGTTAGATATCTAAACATCAAACACTAAATGCCATAAACCAGTGTTTCCCTAGCCTTTGCCCTTAAGACTCCCATCCCTGCACATTTTTAGTGTTCGCCCTTCTTCTATCATCCACAATTCAAGTAAAACACCCCAAGTAAGGGGTTATAATTGAGCTGGTTGGTTGGATAAGGCATGTTGGGAGCTGGGAAAACACTAAAATGCACAGAGCAGGGGGCTTCCAGGAGCATGCTTGAGAAACATTGCCTTAAACTCTCACTATGGCTTGCTACACTCAGAATTTGGGAAAGTGATAAGTAGGCGAGTCCCACAGTGACGCTGAAGCATTGGTCAAATTTTTAAAGGCACACAATGTAACCAACCTTGACATTTTGAGTTTCTTACAGCCGCCTACTTGTGCCAGGGCAAAGTTGATTGAATGAGAGACCCTCCTGCAGCATGATTGCACCTAAAATGCAATGTCCTGTGGTTTGACTTTGTAGGTAGCCTTCCTAATGTGCTTCTTTTTTTTCCCCACTGCACTGTATTGCCTGTTTATCTCAAATACACCCAGAGGGTTCAAGCACTCATTTAGTGCATATCGATGTGCTGAGTCGTCCTGATTGCTTCACTGGCACTTTTGGTTGTCTGCCTCTGCATTTGCATGAGAAGAAGTTCACTTCCTTTGCCTCCACTTGGCTTGCAGGTCACACCAGGATTACTCTTATCTCCTCCTCGCTTGGTACAAAACATCCTGCACACCTACATTGCTCTGTTAGAGATATGCACCTCCACCACGCAGCTTAGATGCGGAGCCACACTGTTGCACTGATCAGAGCTAGATACACTAGAAGACACGGTGCTAAATGTCCACTGATGTGGCTGTAATATGCAAACTGAAACTAAATATAATTGTAAGCAGTTCAGTTTTAGTTCTGCAGCGACACAGAATTTCTCACAAAAAGGCTACAAGACCAGGGGGTATTCTCTCCCCAATTTTTGGTGCTCAGATGGACGCAGAAGGCAGGTGGTAACAGAACATGTAGAGATGCTCTTTAAGAGTTTTGCACTTGACCTTCAACAGCCCTTAAACTTTCATTGGCTGATTCACCTTCTTATTTATGTATCATTTCCAATCAGGAGGCTCATTTTCCAGCCCTGTCATAAGTGGCCCATCACATTCATGAGACAGCGCTGTATAATAGCAAAAGAGGCACAAGCTAAAGGTGCATCTATTATTCCCTGATTACTGACTCACACAATCAGGCATTTTGAGGAGTGAAATGGTGTATTCTCAAACCAATTTCCAGAGGAATTCACGCACTGCATTTCCAGGGAAGAGCTAAGGCTGGCTCAACAGTACTAAACAGCGTCTCTCTCTCTTTCCTGGTATTGCCACTGCCACTCTCACTGTCACAGACACCTCACCCAGTCACCTTGCTTTTGATGCGGAGGGTTACTCTTTGTTTCCTGGGGACTTTTGCCAATAAAACAGGACAAAAGCAGCCCAGGCCTGAGGGACAGAGATACGACACGAGTCGTGTTGCTCCCAAATCGCTAGCGCGTGCTGTTGTCACCTCTAGAGCTGCTAGCAGACGTGATGGTGACAAGCCATGCCATTTCTATCGTATAGTACACATTCTCTAGGGGCATATCAGAGTTGAACAGCGAGCAACTTTACAGGGCCACTCATGGAGACGTTATGGAAGCAAGGCCAGAAAAAAAAAATACAGCAGAATACACTCTAAAAATAAAGATGCCAAAAAGGGTTTTTTGGAACAGTGGTTCCCTAGAGCAGTGGTTTTCAAACCAGTCCTCTGAGCCCACCACTCAGTCCACATTTATTAACTCACAACACATAAGGATATAGCAAAAGTATTGACCAAATGGAGGCCCTAAGAACTGGTTTGAAAAGTATTTATCCAAAGAACCTTACAATTGACTTTTTTATTTGGGACAAATTCAAAATGTTTGGCATTTTATTTTTTCCTTTGTCAATCAACTTCTCTTTATTCCTTAACATATCCCCTACCATTAAGACATGTAAATGTTCTGATTGGATGACATGTACTATACTTCTTTTAATAAATAGTCAATGCTAAAGCATTGCTGAATCAGAGGGGCTAAGTTGCAGTATCCTAAAAAGGCAGATATATGTAAATGCAAGGTTTTTTATTTCAAAAATAAAAAAAAATATACAAAAAGTATAAAAAAGTAAAGAACCCTAAAAGGACCCTTACATTTTTTGGACACCCTCAAGCACAACAACGAAATGTGACCTCTGCATTTAACCATTCACACGTGCACATGTGGAGCAGCTGGCAGCTATCAACAGCACCTGGGGAAGCAGTGTAACAAGACGATAGTGGTGCCCGGGCCGGGACTTGAACATGCTACCCATAGGTCTCAATCAAGGGCCAATGTCCTAACCACTAGGCCACAACTGTCCTAATTTTATCTTTTTATTTATTTTTTTATTTATTTTTTACTAAGATGTATGTGGAGTAGAAGTATCATTCCGGAAACTTTATGCTGAAGAGTAAATTCAGATCCCACATAATTTAGGCAAATAAGACATATATAAATCTCCTATTTATAGTAATAGTCAAATATAGCAATGTCAAAGGACTATAAGTAGTGGAAATGGGACACTTAAAAAACAACAAGTGCATAGAGTTTCTGGGACAAATGGTCCTTAAATATAGAGCTTACATTTTTTGACAGGTCTTGGATAAGACATAGAAAAGCAACATACTGTGACTGGTGAGTCTGAGTGCTCAAGGTTATGATTGTGGAGCGTGCTGGGCTGCACTGATATCCCTGTAGTGCTTAGATTTTAGAGACTGACACCCTGCCATGGGTTTTAAAGACATTTGGGGTTCGACAGGACATGGGGTAGATTCTGTCAGCTAAATGTTCTATTAGGCCAAGTCAGACCAAATGACCACTGTAGTGCAGATGGTTCTGGGAAAGCACAGAGGACATGTCGGACAGGTTTAAAGGTCTGCTCTTTCAAGAGAGTGTTTACTCACTACAGGCTTCACTGCTGACAAATGACTATTCCATTATCTATCTATACATCATATACTGTATATCTACAATTTAATATAAGACCAATTGAAGCAGACTGTTTAAGTGGATATGTGCAGCACGCACACACACACACACACACACACACACACACACACACACACACACAGTATATATATATATATATATATATATATATATATATATATATATATAGAGAGAC
>JBBPDA010000019.1:15843062-15863672 GCA_037974385.1 Arnoldichthys spilopterus
TATATATATATATATATACAGATATATATGGAAATGATAAGCAAAGTCTATATTCTTTAAATGTCTTTAAATAGCAGTACTTAATGTTTAGAATACTGAAGGCTGGACTGAAGGCTGGGTTGTTTGCACTAAGCTTCAGCGAAGCAGCTATGGCTTGATTGGCTTTTAAAATGCGTCACTGTGGCACAAATCGTGACAAGCACGGCACTCCAGCTCAGACTCAAACCCTGACACGCACCGTGGAGATCCTCTCCAGTAATCTCAGAACTCAATTTAGTTTTTAATATGAACGATGGAATTTTATAATGTGAGAAAATATAACTCACTGAGGGAGTATAAAGTGACAGGAAATCATTTCAGATGAGATCAGGAGTCCATAAAGATTTCCCTCCCTCCCTCCCTCCCTCCCTCCCTCTCTCTCTCTCTTTCTCTCTCTCTCTCTCACTCTGTAACACACACACACACACACACACTCACTCTATCTCTCTATAATAAAAATGATTAACTTCAGGAAATTCTTATAGTCTCCTCACGCATACAATCTTTGTGCGTAAGATCAATCTATTGTTAAATCAATTGCCAAAAGCAATCAAACACTGCATGTGAATTTCTAATATGATGATTTGAGAAGCCAATTTCAGTATCAAGGGTCTTTTTCTATCTACCTTTCTAAATGAGATCCATCAGATGGTAAAAAAAGGTCAGAACCGAGAATCTCTCATCTTCCCATTAGTCATTTGGTTAAGAAATGTTCTTAAGTTAATGACAGGACTTCATAATTGAAAATTATGGGTGGCTTAAGAAGGTGTGAGTCTTTTTCTTAATGAACAATTTAGCCGAGGCTCCACAGAGAAATAGATTCCAATTTAGAGACAGGGCACAGTTCAAACCTATGCAGATGGAAAATAACACCATTACCCTGGTGCTTAAAAGTGTAAAGCATAGTTGGTCTGGCTTGGAGAACAGAAAGTATTTATTAACCCTCTTCACTGCAGGCTTTTTAAAGTGGTAGCAGTTATACTCTCATAAAACCAAGGCAAAAATTCAGGGTGTAAAATATCTCCTGTTACACGCTCTACTAATCTACCAGAAATATTTTGAGTATCATTGAAAAGAATGGATACAGTATAGTACTAGTCAAAAGTCTGGATACTCCTGACTGAATATATGTATATAGTGTATAAAAGAAACTGAGGGCTCCTGGTCAAATTACAATGTCCTGATTTTCTAAGCTAAAAGAAGTCCACATTCTCTCTATGGTTTAATGCACAGTTGCCATTTCTATGAATTGAACATATTCAGGGAAATAAAATGCACATAAAATGAACAGTGCAAAAGTTATGGAAATGTTGTATTCTAAGCTTTTTTTTAATCATTTAAAATTGCTTGCCTGCATACTACATCTGGACACAGATTCTGTAAAATTGCTTTGTGACACGGTCAGTTGTAAAGATCAATATATAAATAAAAATGACTTGACATTTGTACCTACTGATTATCCTAAACGTTTCTTTTTAGCTGAGAAATTAGAGGAAATCTTGCCAATTAGCAAAAAAGCCAAGAAGCATAAGCATCCATCCTCTGCTTCTGATTTTAAAGCAGAAAAACCAGGGGGAAAACTGGTTTACAGCTTTTTTCAAGTGTTAAGCTCTATCCTCCATCTCTGCTTACCCCTTTCTGTGCCTCTCTCTATGTCTCTCTCACTCTCCCCTCTCTCTCTCTCTTTCCTCCACCTGGCCAGGGGAAGTCTCTTATTGCACCCACTGATGCCTTGCAATTGCCAATTAACGTTAATGTCAAAGTGTCAATCTCAGTTGATTTCCACTGAGCTATGGCAATCCAAAACACTTAATGGGGATGAAAAAGGGGGAGAGACCAAGAGAGGGAGAGAGACACAGAGAGTGAAGAGAGACACAGAGACACAGTAAAGGGAAAGCAGAGAGGGAGAGAAATGGAGAATCAAAGCCAGTTATTCCAAATGCACTTCCCCCCAATGTCAAAGACAGCACTGCATAATTTAATCACTGTAAAGAGAACTTTCTGTGCATGAGAGAGTGAGGTGGTCAGACACTTGCTCGAGTGACTGTGATTGTATTACTTAAGAGATAATGAAGTTGCACTGCATGCACCTACTTCATTTTCCTTTTTCTACGGTGCCATGCGAGCCTAGGAAGCCATATGCAATATATACTAAATTCCCCAATAATGGAATGCCTTACATGACTGGCACCTTTTAAAGAGACTCTATTTCACATAATATATCAAATTTTTCACAATCACAGATCCAAAAATGCCCCTATAGTGACACTGACATGCTTCTGAAAATTCTGAATTTAGAGCTCCATCTTCTTTATAAATGTGAACATGAACTGAGCTCTATGTATGTTAAAATAATGTTTATGGAAACATACAAAAATATTTTTTACTTCTGCCTGTTAAACAGTGTGAACACTTCCATAGACCAACAGAAATTCTTCAAAAGGATGTGTAGTAAAATTTTATTAAATGAACTTACATTAACATTTAAGACATCTGCTTTGTTCTCTTAGAACATTGCCATTTCTCATTTGAGATACAACAGTGACAAAAAGGAAACTAGTTTAGGTCATTTTAGGAGATCAGCTGAAACTCTTCTCTCAATGTTTCGACCTGTTCATCATGTTCTTTAGAATGTTACGGCTGTTAGAAGAAGATTTGTACATTAGATGATCGTTAAAAGGGAACTGCGGAAAGGATTTTACAAGAGCTAAAGTAATTATCATAATTCTCATCCTGCTACAGGGCAGCCTTCATTAGAACCAGCATATCCCCTTCCGGAGTCATCAAGATGTCAAAACATAATTTCACCAGATTCTTTAAAGACTTTAGTATGATTCATTCTTAATCACATCTAATCATTAATATTCACTTTCAGTTTTTAAGCACAATTTAGTATTTGGCACTGGACTTTCTAGCACATGCATACAAATTAGGGGTACAAGAAATGTAGGCTGAAAGTGATATCCAGGATTTTTATATACATATCTACCCATGTCAATACATAAAATTTTTTTGCATATTTCAAAACATTTTTGTTTTGGCTTTGGTGTCGGCACTGACAGACATGCAAATGACAACTATTGAATAATGTCATCAGCCTACAAGTCCCACATCTGTGCATCCCTAAACAATAAAAATGTTATAAAAAAATATAATCATTATTTTTGTAAAGTTTAAATTCAGTTAAATTACTAAAATGCCTTAATTTTAACACATTACTCCTATAGATCCCAAACTCTATTTTCTTCTGCAAAACAATACATATGACTTTAAATTTCAAAATGAATAATAAGCATAAGAGTTAAATATAATATAATAATTAAAAAGCAGTACTGCAATATTTTTGAACAGCACATGCTCAGGTATACTCAAGATTACACAGTATGTTTTCTGAAGTAATTTAGTAATTCTGTTATGCGCTATGTATGTAGATGATGATTACAGTGCAGATAGGGAGAGAAAAATACTACTTTCAATCACAAAAGTAGTACCGGGGGTGAAAGGACACAAAAAAAACCAATCATGCACTCACATAAACGCAACCAGGTAAAATTTTAACTCAAACGCTCTCAGATGGTCACAGTCTAGATCACTGGCTTCACAACAGTGTATAAAGCATCACTGTTATTTATCATAAAGGCCCTTCTGTCATTGTAATGTCATTTTATAATTCAGATTCAGAAAACTTTATTGATCCTGGAAGAATTTGAAAATTATCATATAAATCATTTTATGTCACTGTTTTTGCATGTGTTCCAGTGTAGGTAGCCTTCAGATAAGTTTTACCAATTAGCCAATACACCCAGAGGCTAATGGTGAAGAGCAGCAGGCATGTATGAGCTTTAAATCACCACAGCTTGACACCTCCATCTGGGAGGATCCACTGTCCTGTCCCTGCCATTAAAGACTGCAGAACTGGGACATTCCTCAGCTATAAGTCAAACGTTTACACACACATACACCCACACACACACACACCCACAATCACTGCTATACAGCTATTTCCCCCACATGCCCACACACACTCACAGGAAATAGCTGAGTCATGCCAGATCACTGTAAAGCGCAACTCATGCTGTGACAAGAAAGTCACCCAGTCAAGGTTGTCACATCTCAGAATCAAAGGCTTGGATCAAACATGAAATATTCCTGTGCTGTGATTTGGCAGATGGTGTCTTTAGGGAAAAGGCTTGTATGCAATGAAACAGCACACAGTTGCAATGCCATCGAAGCCTTGGAGACACCAAAAATGGGCATAGTTCAGCAGGAAAAGGATGTATGTAATTTCCAAGTGGCCTTCAATGTTGATTAAATGACAATGTCTGCAACTATCTTTTGGGCTCTCTGATGAAACTGCTAGTATCAGCACTGTAGCCTATACGTGTTCCCTAATCTGCAATAAAAACATAAGTAACAAAAAAGGTTTAGTTTGTGATGGTGCACATCACATACACAACTAAAAGCATAGTTTAACCCTTACAAGCATACATTTATGAAAGCATAATTTAACCATTAGAAATAAGCTTGTAATTTTAGATTCCTAATTTCTCAATTGCAGCTCACTGAAGTCCAGACTGTAAATGTTCAATGGATTCTACGTTTTGTCTACAAATAGAAGTTAAGATATTTTATTGTAAATCGAGTTTGATGAAAAAATAATTGTTGCCTGTACATTCTTGTTTTGCATAAAGTAAATTGGTGTACTTCCAATGTGGCAGTAAAGCAGCTTGCCAGATTTTGTGAAATTTGAAACTGTAAAAAAAAAAAAAAAACTGTTTAAAACTTTTGTCACAAGATATTGGCTAGTGAAGAGACAGATTTTTGCTTTTAGTAGGTGGCACTACTCGGCCAACTCTCCATACTGTACAAATTTTGGAAATATTTGGCAAAACCATTGAAAAGCACTTGCCAAAAAAGATGGCACTAGCACGAAGGGACATGTCCACCACAGGACAAAAGAAAATTTCCTTCATGTGGACAGTAAAGTCTAAGCATACTGTATGAATGCTGTATGCCTAAATGGTTATAACTAAATATAAAACTGCATAAAAACTATATTGCAAAACAAAAACAGTAACTAGACTACTAGGGATTAATCAGTACTCTATACATCATCATATCACTTACTTGTGAAAATAATTAGCATTTTTATGTAGAGACGAGGCTATTGTACATCAGTGAAGCTTTAGCTGGGTACTATAAATCCCGCAGTTCATTAAATGTGATACTGCAACTTTGTAAATAGAAAGAGTAAAAACTTGTTTACAGTAAAAAATAAGACAGAAAATAGACTTATTTGTGGAAACACAATACTGTAGTGCTATTTAAATAAGTACTGTTCCAAAACTCTGTTCCAAAACCATCAGTTGTTTAACAGAGGGCTGAAAATGTGTTTGTCCATGAGAAATCATAAGTGCAAGGCTGGCCCTTCTCCTGTCCCTGTCTGCCTTAAAAATATATTTGATGCCACTTTTAAACCTACCACATTCTTTAATAAAATACAAAAGCTTTTGCTTAATTAGGGAACAGTTCTGTCATAGTTAATTATGCAGTTAACCTGCTCTTAGTATGGGTCTGTAGCTATTAAGTATTAAGAGGCTTTAAATTTTTTAGCAAAAATACTCATATAACATTCTGCAATTTGTCCCTGAAGTTCACATGATGGTGTTTTTGTGCTTCTAAGTACCCGAAACAGTTGTTGATCATTTAACATAACTCACTTTATCTATTTAGAACTGAGCAGGATGTTTTGTTACCATGTCTTTAAGGCTAATATATGTAAATGATCTACGATTTGACTGGATGTTTTGTTTTGTGCCTCTTTAAAAAAGAAATCCAGACTCAAACACTCCTTATAACAGAATGAACGTGTATGTCCACACTGCACAATGACTTGGTACTTAGGTCACAACACGTCATGCATCAGAACCAATCAAAAAAAAGAAAAATGCTCAACATTAAAATAAGAAAGAATGTCTGTTTAATGTTGGACAATTTATACAATAGACCTTTGGGTTAGTGCAACAATTTCAAAAAGCTTTTCACTATGGTGAAGTCACTTCTGCACAGCTAAGTTAAAGTTAAGCAAAAGCTAATCAGCACTAAGTTAAAACTCAAAAAGCTTAATTGCATTAGATGTGTAATTGCCTATGTGATAGTTCCCCTTCAGCTTCACTGTGTTAAGAGGTTTTCTCCATCTCATAATGTACCAGCCCATAGTACAGAGCTGACACATTTAAAATGTAGAATATATGCTGAAACTATTACTATTTCCAATAGTTTTAGCAAAAAACTCAGTAAAACGTGTGGGTGTGTTGTATGAGTAGTCTGATATGATACAATAGATCCAAGTTTTCTGCAGAGCAAACACGCATTTAGCATTCATGGTCAATCTCACTTAGTTTTCTACAGTTCTCTGTCAAATATGGTTTGATATTGGCACAGTCATTTGTATGAGGCTAGATTAGCCCGGAATGCTCGCTGAATGTGGAAGGAGGCATAAATCACCTTGACGGGGATTTTGTTCCATCAGGAAAACTCAGCTTCTGTTCAGAAGTGGATAATTATAGTGTGCCTCAAGGCAGGACGTGCTTTCTTTCCATATATGAATAAGTCATACAAATGCAGCGGGCATATACACAGAATCCGAGACAAATCCAGAATCTAACAAGAGATGCAAGACACCATTTAATAATGGACAGCAGGTTTTAACTGCTTTCTTGGCATACGTGTAACATAAGGCGCATGAGTGAACAGCACGTGCTTAGCCTTTTTTTTTGAGTCAGTGTAATTTTTTAGGCTATTTCCTGATTCAGTGTCTTTTTGAGTACTCTATAATTACATTTACAGAAATGGGGTGCTGAAAGGGGGCTCATTATGCAAGAGGGTTTAAAATTCAGATGGTATCAGCTGTTCTTGGATTATTGTCACTTAACTATTAATATGATGAAAAAAAAACATTTAAAATAGCATTACTTTGTGTTAATTCCAGATTATTTCCATCATCTTACATCTATTACTTTTTAACATGAATACTTATGTTTATATGATGCATTATAATACACTTTAAAGATATTAATAAACTTTCTTGTTGAACTAACTACATTTGCATATGTAAGCACATTCAAATCAATTTAGCTGCAAACGTTGAATTATACTGTTTGTAGGACAAGTACTAGATACAGAAATATATACTCGTAGAACCAGGCTCAGTAACACAAGCATCTAGTGTTAGGACCTAATAGTCTATTGGGATAATGTGTAAGCATATGACTGTGCATTACTGTCCTTTTGCACTTTCATTATTTTATTAATTCCTGTATTCATACCTGTCTAATTGAAATGGTCCATATAATAAAAAATACTTTTAAAATACAGCATTGTTGTACATGTAAACAAACATATATACATATGGGAACACAAATATAAATTCAGACTGCTATAGTCTCGATTAACACTTATGTTATAATGAGCGTCATTCTACACTGCTTTCTAAATGAAACCCAGCACAGGAAAGCCAGTCAGCATAGATGTCATTCCATGCATACCTACATCTTAGAGACACAGTGAGAGAAACAACCTGCTTAAGTAATTCTAAGGGACATTTCCATATTCTGACTCGTTTTGTTTATAGCTTTCTCTAGTTATCTCTTTCTTTTGTGACTGGCAGCTGCTGAAGGCAGTCTCTCTGCCACGGTCCAATCGGCACATTAGAGTTACGTTACTTGCCTGCCTGACTAGTCTTGTAGATATCTCTGGTGGCTATGTGCAATAAGTGGACAAGCAGAGTGCGTTCAAGTATGTAGGGAATAAGGCAGACAGGCAGGTATGTCATATGAAATATATATATGAAATAAATCGCCTTCCCTAGCTTCGAGCATCTACATACTTTATTAACACACTCCAGTTTAATATGCACATAAATATGCTCCATGTGTTGTTTCTGCATAAAGGATGATACTTTAATTTCTGTAGTAACTGTGTAGTCGTAACCATGACAACATCCACCTTCTACCTTCTTCTATTTCTTTTCAAGTATTATTAAAACATCATGGAGTCGTGAGACATTATCAGTTAGTAGTTTAACCAAGTTTGCACAAAAACTAGATTTACAATAAATACTAAAAATAAAAGGGGCAAGAGTTTACAAAGTGGTTATACATTATTTTTAAATAATAATTACTCTTTGAATGTCAAATGATATAAAAAGGTAGCAAGTGTTTATTAATCATGTTAATCAATGCAACCCAAAGCATTTTAATCCAGAGGAAAAAGTGTCATAAAGGGTGTAGGCTGAGATTTCATCGTATAGTTTACTAAACAGTTATTCTTATATTACCAGTATATATAGACTTATATATTACCAGTGTCTATTGACTTCTATGCTAAAGGTTCTACAAAGTTTATATCCATGGTATATAAATTTGTGCACTTGGAGAGAACAGTTAAAACTGCACTGGCTCCTTTATTAACTAATAATAAATTTTTTAGGAGGACCTTTGCACTAGCGTTCTTTCAGGTCTATGCAAAGATGCCCTAATGCGCAAACTGATAACAGCCTCATAAATCTGCCTTGTTAATTAAGGGGCTCTGACCAACAGCAGCAAACCTGCTTTGTCTTCAATGTGAATAAATCTACAATAAATATTTTGATCTTATTTTCATGATCCAAAACATTTCATGTGTTTTTGTTGCACAAAAACTCATAAAGCGTAGAGACCTGCAATAACCTTCCAAAAAGAGTATACATTAGAATGGCAGCTGATTTCTTATGTTTGAGATCACATGACGTTGCACCATTTTCATTTTGTTTATGGCCCAGAGCCCCTGAGAAAACACTGTATCTGCAGCTCAACAGACTATCATATATCTACAGCCAAGGGGCTGAAAACCACTACATGTGAATATGGGTGACTCAAACCAAGCAATTGCTTAACAATTGATATAAAGGGCGCAACAGATTCCAGCCTTTCCCACAGTTGAGAGGCTGAGGCAGATCATCAGCTTTCCTACGCAGATCCAAAAACTCTGTTAATCTTCCCACGTAAAGCATAATGCACACTGAATGCATCAGAATTTTCATAGAACTTCTCTTCTCTTAGAAAAACAGATAAAGAAAAAAATCTCTGCTCTATTATATGACAATCTGAGAACTATTTTTAAATCTACTTAATAGAAAAAAATCATATGCTAATGCAAACCCATTTTAACTCACCATTCTTCAAATTTTCACATTAGCATCAGCTGATAACACTTTTAAGGGATAAATAAATAAATAACATATGTAATAAATACAATTAGCATGTCATGTTTATGCTTAAAAATATATGTGCTGATAAAAGGTTCTTTGAAGTGTTCTTACAGAAAGAATTTTGATTTAAACATTTGTTGCATGAGTGTGAACAACTTTTCTAAAGCTTAAAGAAACTCCACATTACAAGAACCTTAAAATCAAGAACTATCTTTGTTTTTAGGAGTGTATGCTATTTTTTGCTCATGTCACTGTTTAAGTCTTTGCAGAAAACTACATAAATATTACTGTTTTTTAGGATTTCTGCAAATTGTTTATTTGTATTTTTTTTAAGTCTTGTTAAATATTGTTTTATTATAATAAACTTGCACAGGCTTAGGTCTTTATATACATACACTGGTTTTGCTGAGATCACAGTATAGAAGTCACAAAAAGTACTGTTATTGTTTTTCTTTTCTAACAGGATCTACCAATTTATATATGTATGCATTTAGCAACCAGTTTTACTCTACCTTTTTAATATTACTTGTCATTTTTGCTAGTAAATGACACAGTTGTAGTTTCTTCAAGAGTCTTTCAGTTAACACTGCAAAGTGTCTTTAAAGTTTGAAGAACCTCCACATAATGTAAAGTTCTGACTTCTGAAACGTTTTTTCTAGATCCATATATATGTCAAGAACCATTTTAAAGAGTGTATGGCCTATTAGCTTTGTCATATTTTTCGTGAACAAACACAGTAAAATCCAGTGCACTATTGCATTTGACCTTCCTACCTGCTGAGTCCCCAATTGGCTTCTGTGGCTTGGCAGTCACCCCGAGGTTAACTGTAGGCTGTGTGGTGCTCAGCCTCCGGGGATGGGCAGTGGTCACCACCGCATAAGTCCTTTGTGGGCTGCGCGTGGTGGTGGTGGTGATGCTAGTTGTTGTTGTGGTGGTGGTGGAGGCTTTTGCGGTAGCTGTGGTGTTAGGGACCACTTTAATTTCATCCTCCGCACCCTCATCCGTCCCTGTTGGACCCCAGTCAATAAATCCGGCCACCGTGGTGGTCCTCCCTTCCTGTGAACTGTCATAGTTATCCCATTTCAGCTGCCTTCGCGAACGCAACAAATAGCGCAAAATATCGTCTTTACTCCCCTCTAAGAACTCCAGTGAATCCCCTCCCCCTGAGGGACTAGACTTAGAAATGCACCCTTCACAAAGGTGACGTCTGCGCCTCTGTGCCCGCGGTTTTGACCCCAACCCCCACAATCCTGCTCCTCCTCTGTACCCAGATGAAATGACAGGAGGAGAAGGGGCACCCCGCTGCCAGGTGCTCAGAGTCCTCCAGTGCTGGAAGATGGGCACATTCTGGGTGGGCAGGGGGCGGGGCCGCATGCGGGGCGCTGATCGAGGCAGTAACTTGAGTGGCAGGCGCTGTCCAGCTGGAGAACACAGCGACAGATCCATAGTGAGGTGGACAAGGGCCAAGAGGATCCACATCCTGCATCCCAGTAGGCCCGAAGGTTTCAAAGCAGCCATGGAACTAGAGAGAGAGAGAGAGAGAGAGAGAGAGAGAGGGAGAGAGAGATGAGTCTAATTGGGCCACCTTGACCAATACTTATCCTATATCCTCCAGTATCACCTTGAAGAAAGGAGAATGCAGGCAGCTTTATGTTACTTTCCACCACTCCACAAGAACTAAGGGTCTAATCACTTCTATACAATGAGTAACTATTGAAAAAATTTTAAGATTTAACAAATCAGTGTATTGAAATTTCAAAATATCATTCACATAATGCTCCCCTGGGTCTCTTCTTAGGGTCTCTAATTTTTAGCCATTCATAGAAGCCATTGTCAATTATCAAAACAGCACGTATGGGTTGCAGGTTCATAGTCTGGGCCAGGAATCACTGAGTAAGGAACCATCCCAGTACACTGCTCCCCGGGCGCTGCTGATAGTTGCCCACTGCTCCACTTGCGGATAGGTTAAATGCAGAAACTATTTCATTGTGGTGCACTTTGTGCAAAATACTCACTTGCACTTTACATATTTTTCTAAAATCACTTTCATCCCCCCCGGTGAGTTTTCTGTGTTCTTAAAATACATCATTCAACAAATAAACAAGCCTTCTTCTGGGTTAAAGAGAGTGTGTAAAAGCAGGCAATGTTAAAAAGTGCAAGGTTGGTAGGCAGGTGACTTATGAAAACTAGTGCATCTTAGGCTGAAGGCTATTTTGTTATTGGAAATCATGTCTAAACTCAAAATATTATTAGACTTTTACCTAGAAGAGAAAGCAGCTCTGCAATAGTCGTGTCCTTTATTCCAAATGTGGTTTCACACTCTGCTGACTTTCTCTCCAGGCTTCGTTCTGCTTTGCGACTCGCTAAACTCTTGCAAATGAAGCTCTAATATTAATTAATTTTGTATTTCCCCTTCACATCATAAAGGTCAGACATTAAGCACGTCATGAAATGCTTTTTGTAAGACTCTGATAACCAGCTCAATCTCTGCTGCCTTCTATATTGGACTCTTTTTGCAATGACCCACTGAAGGATTTGGTGGCCGCAATCAAAGGAGAAGGCTGTAGCAATGCGTAAAGGAGTCACTTTTACACTACACTAATCCTGCATTATCTCTTCTGCTTTTTATTCCATTTTAACAAACTATTATTATGAGTTTTGACATGGTGTTCATGGTCTCCATCTGTTACTTTGCCTCTGATTTTGCCTACTGAATTTCTAACGACTTCACAAGTTCATTATTTTTAACTAAATCAGTAATATCACACAAATACAATTCAGTTATCTAGCTCATTATGATGATTAACTCCTTAATTTGGCTCAGAAAGCAAAAATGGTGCATGGCACCAATAATATGATAAAAAGCCATTTGTTTTGCTTCCCTTTAACAGCCAGTGTGGTTGTGCATAAGCACAGTCTTTGACACTCTCTCTGAATATAGAGGAGTTCTATTGATTCAGTGGTGCAGCTACTTCATCAAAGTGTATCTGTAATCTGTACTGTCCTTCAACGAGCCAAACAACGGTCAAAGGCTAATGTAGAGGGATTAACAAGCTCACACTTACATTCACTCACCACACAATCCCAGAAACAGAGGTAATGACAATGGTGATAATGGTGATCATGTTACTTTGTTAGTAAACTACACAATATACAGTACACTTTTCTGATTACATTATATATATCATCAGTACTTTTAAAAGATCAAAAAACTGCATGTATCATGAATGGCATTTCAATATTGTTCTGAACATGCCCTCTCTGACTTAGCCTCACAACTGAAAAGTGCCTAACAGCTAGATTGTACAGGTGGCCACTCACATGACAAAAGAACACTCCCTGAAGTTGGATTTCCAGATCGGAAAGTTACCACAGCAAATCCAACCTCAAGATCCAAAATCACTGCTATGTGCATCAACAGTAATAAAAGATGTAGTAAACACTGTTTATTAACTGTTTATCTTCCATCTAATTTGTCTTATTTATCATTGTGCAATGCCTAATGTTTGAGCATAGTAAAATATAAAGTATTTGAAAGTATTTTATTGCTCTGCTCAAAAAAATATGCTTGTCAAGTAATTACAAGACTGAAATGACCCTTCAAAAAAAAAAAAAAAAAAACTTGGTATTTTGCACACTTCCCATGTTATTTTTCCCATGCGTGTTAAAAGCATTACACATGAAAAACGTATGAACACATGATTTTAGCACAGGTCACATGTGAAATAGACATATGACGTCATTGCAAGAAGATTTCTCTACATCTTTTTTAGTCTGACTGGTGCCTCCAACTTAACTTAAGTTAATACAGTAGTGTAATGGACCATAAATGATGTCAGGGATTCCCCAAGGAGAAACTGCAAGGTGAAGACATGTTAAAAGCATAAAAGATAAGACAGATTTAACTGGGACATGTGCCACACTTACATTACACAAAGGGAAGACAGGACAATAAGTAATGCATTAGTCAATCACTACACACTCTGCAACGACTAGGTTACCCACAATGAGTTAACTGGTTTATCATGAAAACTTTGTAATGTGGAACACTTTTTGAGGCATGTAAACATAACACAGATACATTTTGTGAATATTGCTTTGTCTGTAACTTAGTGTATTGCCTTTGTTGTCTTTAGTTTGCTTACTAGCAAACTAGCAGAGCAAAGCTGAATCAGCAAACATGTTTAACAGATGGAATGATTTGCTACTTTAAACATATTTTAAATACAGCAAATGCTATGTTTTTGGAAATAATAATAGGCACCAAGTTGATTTTTATTCCTGTAGCTAATAAACAGCTTTGGCTACCATTTTGTTTCAGGCTGCAATGATTTATGTTGGAAGTCAACATATTTTAGGCAGCAAGTGAACAGTCAGTTCTTGAAGTTGATATGTTAGAAGCAATTACAGCAAGGCCTTGTTAAAATGCTACTGAAATGAATAATTAGGCTATAAAGCCCCTACATGACTTCAGAATAGCCAAAGTATAGTAACTGCATGAGTTTACAGTTGACTTTTTCCCATAAGTGTATTTTATATTTCTGGTCTCATTTGTGACCATGTCTAAAATTATTGTGCTATTCTATTTTCATCATGCCACTGACCTATACAACTTTATACACTATATTCAGCATCCAAAATAGCCTATAATTACTACTTTTCACCTGCTGTTAATTTCCTCAGATTAAGCTAAGCTTTGTTTCATAGGTCCAGACCAAACTAATGAGTCATAGTGTGTTCCACATGTTCTACTGTATGCTAGTTGCATATTCCATGGATAATGTAAGTCGCTGATTACCTCATCTCATCCTTCTTCTCCCTCTTGCTCTCTCCTTCACCCTCCCGCTCCATTTTAAATCATGGCTTTGATATCTGAGGTGACTGAAGTGGGTCAAGACCTTGGGTCGGCTACTCTTCTTAGAGTGGGTAGCTCATTAAGAAGGGCTGAGAATTCCCCTCAGCCTCGTCCTGTGGGGCCTGGTCCCTTGCCTGCCTGGATCAGCACAACTCTTCACTTAGCTCTGGCTAGCATTCGTGTTAATTTATCCCATTAGGGGGTAATTCCTGTCAGGACGCATCCACTGTGTTTACATTAACCAAAAGATGTTGGAGGTGAATATTCAGTTTAATGACAGTCTGTCCTACGCTTGTTAATGAGATGAGGTGAGCCCAGACGGTTACAAACAACACTTGCAGGCTGCTGCCTGTGACCATAATGGGGTTTAATTTCTAATTTGAGGGTCACGTGAAGGGAGGGTGGAAGACGGAGGGGAATAAAATAAAGGAAGGAAACAAAGAGGAACATAAAAGTTAAGAAGGGCTAAGAAAGCATATAAATGCACAGGCCTCAGTTATGTTTGAGTGATCTTAGACTAAAACACAGCTTAATGGGCAATTTACTTGCAGAAATCAGTAATAATCATAAAATTCATCAAACTGATTCTAAGACATAGTAGTTGAGAGGAAATGGTAGTTGAGAGGTCAAATACCTGAAAATATTTTTTTCATGCAGCTGTATTACTCAGTAATAATGAATTAAATGAGTCAACCTAATTTATGCAGTATGTCAATAATGTATGCAGAAGAGAGAAAGCCACTGTGGAGAGAGTGATTAAAAACAAAAGATTTTCCCAGGTCCCTTAAGGTACAGTCACTGTTTGTTTGCAAGCTTGCAGTCAATCCAGCATTATTCCTAAGAGCAAAAACACAGACAGTTGGAGCATAAAATGTGCCTTATGTTAATCGCACTTCTTTATACATATTCATGATTATGAAGTTGAACAGTTCTGGGATGGAACAAAGCAAAGTGCCACAGAGCAGAATCTATGGATGCAGATTGAGATTCAGAAGCAGTTCACTCACAGCATGGAGCTGAGGAAGGTTTGAATAATGCAGCCTACTTGAATCAGTTTGCCTATCCTGCCTGTCCAAAAGAAAGACAGAAGAAAATGTGTGTGAACATGTCCATGTGTGTGTGTGCGTCTGCTTGCACATTTGCAGAACAAAAATGTTATGACTATGAGAGAGAGAAAAATAGAATGGTCCCAGCTTCATAAGCTGTTTATTGGTTACTAATGGTAAGATTAGGGTTACCTTTAGAAAAATGGAACATTTAGAAACTGTCATTATCAGCACAAAAGTTTGAATCTCCACTTTTGTTTTTTTTCATTTAGGCAACATTGCTTCAACATTGTGCCAAGATGTCATGATGGACATTCATGGACCAATAGTACATCTTGTTACAGTAACTTTTTAATTATTTAATATTTATAATATTTGTGTTAAAAAAAATGGTGTTAAAAAATTAATGCATAGGGGTATTTAAATTGTGCAAGTAAGTATTGGCCCTTTCATCTGTAGACAATGATCTAGTTTCCTGAAGGATGCCACAGCCATCCGTATCTGGGAGCTCAGGACAGCATAATTGTCATCGCTCTCTAGGTGTGTAGGATGCCCCTCTTGCATCCCCACGTATAAAATCTGTTTGTGTTTGTGTGTGTGTGTGTGTGTGTGTGTGTGTGTGAGTGTATGTGTGTGTGTGTGTGTGTGCAGCAGAGAATAGCTTACATAAACTGTAGATAGTTGTGTCCACATATCTCTCTTGCTTATTGTACTACTGTATACCAATCCAGTACAATCACCCACTTTCTATAATCCTATTTTAAGTTTTAATTGGACCTTGCCTATAAAGGCAACACAATGACTACAGAAGAATACATTAATTACTACAAAGGCTTATTCACACGGAGACACTTACATGCGCACACACAGGCAGAGGACTCTGGGTCTGAAGGTCAAAGACTTTGATGCTGAATAAAGCACTATTGAGAGTCTATTCAGCACTGAATGTCTCTTTTTCTGCCTCTTCCTGTCTCTCCCAAAAAGAAAAGAAAGCAATTTGGAAGCTAATTACCACACATGCAGACTTCTAAAACACATATAGACCTCTTTACCTGGCCATTAGCTTATTTGCACTATTATAACAAAAAATCATATTTCCAAATTGGTAACTTTATCAGAAAAAGAAAAAAAAAAGATGTGAACTTGTATTGTACGTTAATGAAACAATTCTAAGTTCTGGACAATTTTTAACATTCCCATCATCATGAAATGGTCAGACATTGTAAAGAGTGGCTGGGTTTTACAAATTATGTAATTAAACTTTAATCTAAAAAAGGGATTAGGTTTGTATAAGCATTGATCTACATAAAAACGTATGTAAATGCTGAAGACTATTACATTCCTGTGATTTAGATACATATTTTATTGTCGCTGAAATGCTTCAGCACACTTTTAAAATTTTGTTGGATCCATGCATTTCTACCAGCAGTTTGCATAATTTAAAATTCCTAATGCAAACTGTTGCTTAAATGTTTGGTTTTTTAGAGTGTAGTGTATGACAGAACAAAACATACCCATGGCATTCAAATAGCTGTCAGTCAGGTATGCTACCTCCAAAATGCAAATGATCTCTTCTAAATGTAATGCACACAAACTGAAACAAATGCATTTCATGTCTCTAGGCACAGGTGCTACTTGAATTTACAGTACAAACAGTCAAATTCAAAAACAATACACTAGACAGTATAATTTTCAAAAAGCAATAATGAGAACTAATGTGGTCAAATAAGAAATAAATGAGAAACATCCTCTGGGCTGGAAATGAGGAAAAGTAGTAGACTAAATTAATGATTACTGGAGTTAAGTGCATTAGTTCATAGAGGAACATGTCTAGGCTTGTCACAGGAACTAAATTATTCATCTAAATTCATATCCAATGAGTCAAACTCTTTATATAGAGCATGAAAACATTATGACTTACAATGGAAATTCTTCAGCTATGAGACAGCAATCTGAAAAGTATAACACAATCGCCCCCTCCTCTCTCTCTCTCTTTGTCTCTCTCTCTCTCCCTCTCTCTCTCTCTCTCTATCTCTCTCTCTCTCACACACACACACACGCACACATTATTTTTGGGAAAATATTCACCCTAAAAGCCCCAAAAATGATAATACATTTCCAAAAGCTCTCTTAACTTACACAAATCACACCAACGGTTGTGTAGGTGTGTGAATGTGCTTTAGGACTCTAGTTTACATCTGCTTTGGGAATACCAGCTCTAGTCTGACATGGCTGACAGTAGGGGAGAAGTTTTCTTGTGGTCTGAGTTGGTTGACAGTTTTATGGAAAATATTTGTGCTATTTTGGTGAGTTCTGGTGTTTGTTAGCAAAATTAGCCTTGCAGCTGCAGTTCTTAACAAAACAAAGCAACTAAACATTGAAATGACCAACTAAATGCAGCGCCACCTTTTATGAATATAAGTAAATATGTGTCTGTGGCTAAATATCTCAAGAACTTTAAAAAAAAAACTTTAATTAAACTTTAATAAACTCTTAACTTAGGCACTCTAAGCAGTTATTCGTGACTTGTTTCAATGGCCAATTAATATATATATAAGACAAATGAATTGAGATAAAAGTGTCTTTCATAACTCAGTCAACGTGTTACATGATTAAAAATGCCCATGTCCACTATTAGAGCAACTGTTTAAAGGTTTAAAACAACCTATGTTTACTACCTTAAGGTGCTTTAACCTGTGAAATCTCATAATTGGTGAGTTGTAACACCCATTTAGGGATCAGCAAGAATAAGAATTTGATGACGCCTTTAACAAAATAGTTGGAAAGCATGTCAAAAGACAGTCTTTTCTATGTCACCATAGCTACATTATTCATTCATCATGAGTCAAACTCTTTATACAAAGCATGAAAACATTATGGTGTACAATGGGAACTCTTCAGCTATGAGACAGCAATCTGAAAAGTGTGATTGTTACACAACCCCCCATCCACTCTCCTGCAAACACACACACACACACTACTGGCTTATGATCCAGGAACTGACATTTCACTGAACTGCACCTCTTTAAGGAAGTTAAGGAGTTTGCCAAAAAAATCTAATGTACACCAAAATCTAAAAAATCTAAATTGTTTTCTTTTATCCACGAGGATGATCTAGAACTAGGAATATCTAGAGAGAGTCTATACTGCAAAGTCTCAGATTCCACGCTCTGTATTTCTAAAATTACAGGATATTCACTGCTGTTATGTTGGCAAAGGGAGGATGTAATGGGCTAACTGTAAAGTAGCCAACAGTATACAATCAGACTGTTGAATTCAGAATGGCTCCAGTGCTTCCTTCTAAATCTGATGCTGATATTGTTTCAGTAGTGTAAATTTAAGAACAGTGGGACAGGGAGTACTGCCTATGAAATGGTGGATGCACAAAGGGTTTAAAACGTTCAGTGATCTGAAATTTTCATGGGTACCACAAGGGAAAGCAACTGTGTGCTATGCAGCCGCGTCTGCGTGTTAGTTTTGCAGTGTGGCAAACCAAGGGAAATATCTCTGACAGCAAAGTACCGATATTTCATGCCCCTGCTGAGCCGATAGCACACACACACACTCTCATGACATTATCACACACACATACAGGAGCACTTCATGGTTGTCCTCACAAAGCACTGCTTGGAGAATGGCATTAGTGGAAGGTGTAGTTTGGAAACAGCCCTGAGGGAACAGCTTCAGACAGAAACTAGCTGGCTATCTCACAGTAATTACATGGATCAACAAGTAAAGTCCCACCAGGAACAGACTGGAGAAGCATGATAGCCTTTAGCACATCTCTCTCTCACACTCAATATAAATCTCTCTTTCTTCTTCCCTCCTCCCCTCCCATTCTCTCTTGTTTTCTTTCTCTTATTTCTCCCTCTCTTTTTCTAGCATTCTCTATCTCTTGCTCTGTATTTATTTTTTTTCTTTCTTGTTTCTTCTCATTCTTTCTTTCTCTCGCACTCTCCCTATACATGTTTGTAAGATGACAAATCATTTTGAAGTGTATGATCTCAACGTCATTCTAATATCCATTCTGTGCACTTTTTCACAATGAAGCATATTTTATGTCAAAAGTGACATACATAAAGAGCAACCCTCAAGTTTAAGTTCATTGTCATATACAGGTAACAATGAAACATCATTACCAGCAATGAAATTCTTGGACTCAGAGCCTCCTCAGAGATTGCACACAAATATTACTTAAATAATCAAAGTAGAAATTAAGAACTATTATAATACAAGAAGCAATTATATTACAAGGAGAAGCAATTATATTACAAAAGATAAGGGAACACAAAAAAGAAAGACAGTCATTTTTTAAAGTGGCCAGTGAATTTTTGCACTTAAGTGTTAAAGTGTTAAAATACTTTCAACATGTAGCCTACACATGAGATTGGGAAATTGCAATTGTCTTATTGTTTAGAAATGCAGTATACATTAATGTATGTGGGCATATCAATATTAAAAATGATGGAGAAAAAAGCTACAAAAATGACTCTTCTTACACAAAGGTCACAACGGTGTGTTTAAAGCAAGAGACACAATGCATTTCATTTCTGTGTTCAATTAATATCCATTATCAGATGACAAAACATGGAAACTGCAGAGACAGGAAAACTTGAGGTCATATAATTAATATGAGTCTTGATTTTGACCTTTTTGCCTTTCATACCTCAGTGATCATGATAGATAGGGCTGTTACATTAAGCATATTGATAATATTTTTCAGCAAAGTGAATGTGAGACAATACAAGCTGTAAATTAAATAAAATTTGTCTTCATGTGTTAAACATGCTTGCAATGACAAATGTACTGACATGAATTGATGAATTTTCAACAAATTATTTTATTGTTTTATGTTTAATATAAACATCTTTTTTATTAGTTCTTAAGTGTGACAATCTAAAAAACTGCATTGTTTTACACTTTATGTGTACTTAACTTCAATAAGAAAATATAAGAAATAATAATAATAATAAAAAACATTTGCAACTTACCTACCTTTATTTTATTTGTAATTTGTCTTTTGGTTCTCTGCTCACCACAAAATGTTGATCCCTCAACAGAAAACATTTTGTCTGTATAATCATGAGTAACTAATATCTATATTTTCTATATATTTCAAAACAAATTACTCACTTAAAGCTAGAACTTCTGAAAAGTTGTCATTTTGTGACCACAGAAGCAAAGCATTAATACAGTATTATTAAGGATGGATCATGCTTTTGAAAATAGTCTAATACTATTAATTAAATATTTAAAAAAATGAACAATTTATGCAACGACCATCTTAGAAAAAAAGATTGTTTTTACTGACACACTGGTAAGTTTTTTTGTTTGTTTTTTTTTTGTTATACACACATGGACAAAATTGTTGGTACCCTTCAGTCAATGAAAGAAAAACTCAAAATGGTCACAAAAATAAC
>JBBPDA010000019.1:15863772-15886127 GCA_037974385.1 Arnoldichthys spilopterus
TGTGTGTGTGTGTGTGTGTGTGTGTGTGTGTGTGTGTGTGTGTGTGTGTGTGTGTGTGTGTGTGTGTGTGTGCAGGCGTGTGTGGGTGGGTGTACATGTGTGTTAGGCAGCAGGTAGTCGACCTAATTGCTGGAACTGATGGAAAGTTGCCTCCCATTGCAGTGCGGTTGTTTGGCGCCCCCTAGCGAACGTGAACATACAGAATTAAAAACTTGTCTCCTAATTGCGTTGTCCTCACACGGCAGCCAAAATGTTCAGAGCTGAAGAGAAAAACAAAGCTCAGACAGTTTATTGGCTCAGTCTGTGGAACGACACCGTGAGCAGGTGAACTCAAAGTGAAGATATCACCTGTGCGCCTATTCCCCCTCTGTAGTCCTGTAACAGTGTACAATGGTCAGCAGCACACAGAAACAGCCCGGTTTAGCCCGAGAGCGCGCGTCAGCGGCTTACCTGCGCGCGACACTCCGCTTTATCCACATAGCTGTCGGTTCCAGATCAGTCCTCCTCCCATCGACGTCGGACTCCCCAAATGTCCACGCGCTCGTTCTCCCGTCCAGCCTTCAGCTCTGCGCTCTTACTCCACACGGCCTAAGCGCGATCATGCTACGCTCGCGCATCCGCGAGAGCCCCGGATCCGCGCGCGCGCCTCACAAGAGAGCTGGGGGGAAAGCAAGGACGCGCGTCTCGTCCTCTTTGAGCAACTCGTTCGAGGCAAGGGAGAGAAAGAGACAGAGAGGAGAAGAAGAGGAGGAAGAAGAAGAGGAGGAGGAAGAAGAAGGAGAAGAAGAAGAAGAAGAAGAAGAAGAAGAAGAAGAAGAAGAAGAAGGAAAAGCGAACCCCTTTAGCTGCAAAAGAAAAAAAAGTTCACGAGACCTCGCTGCGTGCGCCCGTGAAGAAGAAGTCGCCGAGCAGCGGGAACATGATCTCGGCCGCGCGGTGGAAGCGTCCGCGTCTCCTGCGCACGCGAGCGCGGACTTTCTCTACATTCTCGCCGCCGCTGTCATCGCTGTCGTCGACGCGCGCACGGGGAGCAGAGGAGAAAGGAGCGCGCGACATGAAGCAGTCAGCTGTCCGAGCGAGCAGTCACGTCAAGCGAGGCAACGAGGACACTTGGCCAGCGGTGACGCGGACACGGCCAAGATGAAAACGCCACTTTCAGGCGCGCGCCGCTGCCATAGCGCGCACACAGAGAGAGTGCGCAGTTCTCTCAATCCTGCGCGTGAGACTCTCTCTCTCTCTCACACACACACACACTATCTCTCTCTCTCTCTCTCTCTCTCGCTCGCTCGCTCTCTCTCTCTCTTTCCCTCCCTCACTGGCTTGCCCGATCGCTTGCTCGTGCGCGCGCGCTGCGCTTCCCCACCTCAGCCCCCTTCCCGCCCCTGACTAACACGCCAGTCCTGCTTCTGCTCACATCCCCGTGACGTCATCCGAAAGTAAAATATGTAACGTTGGAGACACTGCAGGTCCTCATCATCGGGTATCACCTTCTCTCCCGCACGCCTCTCTCTCTCTCAGTGTATCTATGTACCTCTCTCTCTCTCTCTCTCTCTCTCTCTCTCTCTCACTCACTCACACACACACACACTCTCAAACACAGACTCACGCTCTTATTTTTCTGTCCTCTTCCTCTGTCCTTTCTCACTCTCTCTCTCTCTTTAAATCTCTTATTTCTCTCTCCCTCTCATTATTTGATACCACCCCCCCGCTCTCTCTCTCTTCTTTCTCTCTCTCTCTCTTTCTCTCTCTCTCTCTCTCTCTCTCTCTCTCTCTTTCTCCTCTCTCTCCCTCTCTTCGAGTGTGTTTAGTTTAAGCTAGGTTCGGTTTTTTATTGACTTCCAGTCCTTCTAAAGATGACATTAGCTCCGTCAATATAATTAGTTAACAAAAACTACAAGACCCATGATTCATTTCAAGTGTAGTAAGCTTGCTGGCAATGGAAATAAAACTCTGAGTTATAAGTTATAAAGATATAAACAATATTCATGTTCTCTATAGCAGAGTATTACACACTTGCACTGAAGGAGGAAACTCCACCATGTTTCAGGATGTGTCCATAATTACATCACTGACAGGTCGGCAGAGTCTTTCAAAGGGGTTTGTTTATAGATGGGCCTTTCCAGAGAAACTTTACAAGTCAGAACAGGTCACCAAGGTGGTGGAACCAAACATGTAAAATAATAAAGGCTCATTTATGCTCAATGTTAAATATGTATATGGAAACCAACAGAGCCTTCTGTACATACTCTGCGTTCACTTTCATCACGTTTCCTGAAAGCTGCTGGATATGGACGAACAGAGCAGTACCACTGGAAACAGTGGGGGCAGTGTAACCAAAAGTTCAAGCAAGACAGGAAGAACAAATGCACTTGTTTTTTTGTGAAACATTTCCAGGAGAGATCGAAAACAGAGATATATAACAGTAACAGGTAGATTATTTAATGTCCTCCACTGCCACTGGATTTGTTACTGATAGAACATTTTGATTCTGCCCTCTAGTGGATGTTGATGTCTGATGTTGGGGGTCGTTTTAGAAAGGTCAGTTCACCTATATTCTTTGTCTTAGTCACCACCGCTGTAAAGAAATCAGAGCTGGCATGTTTCTCCACAATGCGCCATTGCACATCAAACCTACTTGAATGAATTTAGACAATTGAATTATTCAGAAATTTAGGCAAATTAGTGGAATTTCCCTTAAGGAACTGATTAGTTTGTTTCCTGTTGGCTCATGTTAGCCTGTGGTCAAGATTAAAGTCAATTTCAAAGTGAACTTTATTGTGATCTCAGCCATATACAAGTGTATGTAGAGATGAAACGTTGAAGACCAGGGTCCACAGTGTACACATACACATAGAGCAAATAAACAAGACATACAAGACAAGACAGACATACAAGACAGTGCCAATGCAGAAAACAAAAAAGTACAAGAAACAGTGTACAAATAGTAGACAGGCAATATGCCGGTGAAATAAGCCATCATAATTCTCAGAGGCATATTAAATGATGCCTATGACCAAGCATGCCTGAGTACATGGACAGCATTGTGCAGTATGTTATTTGTGCCGTACAATTGCCGATGGTAACTTAGACCTGAGTGGCAGCATGAATCCACAGTTTGTAGAAACGTGAAAAAGGTCAATTTCTAACAGTGTAACTAGTAGTCATAAGTTATGTGCAATAAAAAAAATGAAAGAGGCTTTCAGTCATCAGCAATTATCTCATGATATTTTAAAATAAAGAGAGGAAAAGAAAATTATTTTTCAATACTGAAAGAGGCTTTTAAAAAATCACTAACCTTTCAGCACCAGCCCATAACTATTTCCCACCATTAACTGAAATCAGTCTGTCTGTGGCAGGGCGATTAGGGGATCAAGCAGTGGATCGCGCTGGGGACGGGTTGCTTTCTCATCTCAAGGTTAATACAGAGTCAAAGGGATTCACTGAGCCATCGAAAGCACCTCTGTCATATTACATTGGAAAATGATGCCCCCATTTATCTTCCTTTTGGCTCACATAACCGGCTGGCTAGGAGCTGAATGAAAGGCTCTGAGTGAGCAAGGAAGATATCTACACTCAGTCCTGAGTCAGTGTGCCTGCAATAGACCTAATGATGAGTCTCTGTTGGCCTCATAGGCTCTGTTACATATGAGAGCTAGGTCCAGTCATTATTAGCCAGAGCATTTAGCTCTTAGTGGGTAATAAAGCAGACTCTGTGTGACTTCTAGGGAGACGCTCTGCTCTGGTAAGCACATGAAGGACACTGTTTGAGAGAGAGAAAGTGTGAATCAAGAGAATGGAGGATACTCTAACAGGTTTATCTGTGATGTGGTGTGGTTCAGCAGCAGTCACAGGTTGGTTTTTTTTCCAGTCGTGCTGCACTTCAAGCACCACCACAAAAGCCTATAATGAAACATCTGTTTAGCGCTCAGGCTCATCTGAGGCTGGAGGGAATGTTACAGCAGGCTTATGGCAAACAGCAGGCTTATGCAAATCACTGTGGACTTGAGATACAGGCTGACAAAACCTGACTTAACATGCATCCACTCTGAGTGGCCAATTAGTAAGAGGCAGCTCTCTGGAATATTCATAAAAAGTGCATTTCTGCATGGCGTAGAAACACAACACAGTGTAACCTTGAGAAATCCAGCTCTGAATTGTGATTGTGTGTGTGTGTGTGTATGTGTGTGGAAAAGTGGAAAATAACAGTCATTCTCAGTGTTCACTATGCCACAGCAAAGCAAAGGCTTCAGAACACTCCCTGCTGCTTCTGAGGACAGTACTTTTATTGTTATTATTTCCTAAGGGGATGCACTTCTACCACTACCTTCTTTTCATACCGCTTATAATGAGGTCAAGCGTACAGTTATGAGTTCTTGATGTCAGACGAAAGCAAGCTGGTGGAAGGTATCAGAAAAGCCATTAGAGTGCAGGGATATTTATGAGGACTGCATGCTGCTCTGTGGGATCAGTGGCTGGTGGGACGTATTCATATGGATGTTAGCTTCTTTTCAAATGTTGACTATTGCATACCAATAATAACAGCATCCTGCATGCCCCAGGGGTTGAAGTACTGCCAAGCAATGTTGCATCTGGAATAAGTGTTATCAGTTCACTTCCCTTGGTCTCAGACAGAACAAGCAGATATCTATCTATAACATCCAACTTGGTAAATGAGTGCAGTAAAGTTTTTCAAAACAAATATATCCTTCACACTGCAGTTCCAAAACACCAGCCTTACTTTACATTGTGTAAACATTTCATGACCATATATATATATATTTACTTATGCTTTACCTTATTTGGATTAGCTCTGGTCTGATTGGCTGGTTAATCATATAGCACTGTGATAGAAGATGTGTATAGAGGTGGAGCATTTAGGCAGAGAACCTTATATATTTTTAAAAATATTGTTATTATTGTATATATTTTTTTAATCCTAAAATTTTGGACATCATCAGAAATGATCACTGGAACAATGATGGAACTGAAACTGAAATTTCTTCAAGTCTCCGGCACTCTGCTGGTCTCTCTTGAACTGATCATCTAGACTGTTGATGAATATATTAATCATATGCAAATGCAGTTCAGAGCGGACTTCTTCAGAGCAGACTTTGGTAATTAGTTTGAATGATACTTCATTCACTTACTAAGCAGTGACTGGGGAGTTAACAGGTCAAGCCCAGGGGTCAGACTGTGTCAATGCAAAGGCAAGAGGTCAAAGCCTTAAAGTTTGGCATAGACATTAGTTATACAGAGAGGTCAATAGCAGGAAATAATTCAGAAGTGAAACTATACAGACTCTGCTGAATAAATCATAAGGCTTTGAAAACGGAAATCTAAAAAAAGGACCACTAAGACAGCTCTATGGTGTCAAGTGGTAACGGCAAAAGCTTTGTCTGTAAAGAGACTCTTTTTGTTGAGTCTGATGAGACATGGCAGAAGCAGCATAAAGCATCACTCCTGCATTCATTTTGATAACTGTCAACCACATCACACAAGGGAAGGCAAACCAAGGTGTATATTACAGAGGCATCAGGATGGCCCCTACAGGAAAGGAAAACAACAAAGTATTCAGAGAGAGAGCGCAAGCGATGGGGAAAGAGGATTCCTTTGTGTACAAATACACAAAATGTATCAAGAAGGGTAATACAAAAGACAAAAAAAAAGACTTCCATTATTTCAGTTTAGTCTCAAACAGACATCAAGTTTAATTCAAATCAGTTTTTTCTTGTAGCAAATTTGTTTAGAAAATTACAAATTTTGCATTTATGTTTAATTTTAACATAAACTACTGCTTTTTTTTCTAGTCACACAATATACAGCTCTGATTGTGGTGCACTGTGTGTTCTGACACATTTAACTCAGCATTCGCTTTTTAAATCACAGTAGCTTTTCAGTTGGAACAGACCAGACTAGATAGCATTCACTCCCCACATGCATCAGTGAACTTTGGGTGCCCATGACTCTGTCCCCGATTCACCAGTTGTCCTTCCTTGGAAAACCTTTGGTAGGTACTAACTACTGCACACCTGGAACATTCCACAAGGATCTGCCTTTTTGGAGATGCTCTAACTCAGCCATCGAGTCATCACAATAAGGCCCTTGTCAAAGTGGCTCAGATCTTTATACTCATCCATTTTTCCTGCTTAATCTTGATGAAGTGAGTGTTCACTTGCTGCTTTAAATATCCCACCCTCCTGACAGGTGCCATTGTGATGAAATAACCAGTCAATGTCATTCACTTTACCTGTCAATGGTCTTAATGTTATGCATAATTGGTGTATGCAAAACATGAAGCTGTCAGTATTTTAGTCAAATAATGGATAATATTAAAAATAGATGTCAGTAACCATGGGCTTCTAAATTATAATGGCATTATTTAAATGACATTTTATATTTTTGTAACAGCACTGAGTAAAAAACAAAATCATTTAGAACAGACAATGCATTGTTGCATGTTTTTTTTTTGCATACTTTATTTTCTTTGAAGTCACAGCTGTGACATGCTGTTTTTCATGTATGATTAAATATAAAAAATAATAAACAAATATATTATATACATATACATCTATATTAAAACCACATAAACATAGTCATAATATTGCAATGGTTGCACGTTATGATCTCTCTGTATATGTGTGTGCAGATATGTACATATTCCATTTGCTGACTTTGCATGGTCCTTTGTCTATGAATTTGAAAAAGGCAATATATCTTCTGTACCAATGATTTGTTTTTCTCAAATCGGTGGCAGGGTCACCCCTTTCTGGTCCTGAAATCACAGGGCGAAGCTTCAGCTATCAAAATAGCCTTATTGCTCAGTGCGGTCGAGGATAGCTCAGGGTCAAGCACTTGAGCAGAATGTGGACCGACCTTCTGCTGTGGAGGAGCTTTCTGGAGTAGCTTTTCAGCTTGTTTCAAATCAGCACCGTCCAAAGTATAGCCTGAAGCCCAAGCAACTTTTCATTCGCCACACCAGATGCCTATCTACTTTGACATTGACAATTTCAGAATCAATCTCGATCAAAACTTTGTTTTCACTGCAAAATTGTCTGGAGTTTTGTTTACAAGTTTACTCTGTATTACTCTGTGAAGCCATTATTATAGCAGCATGTCAAAAATATCATACAGTCAAATGCATGTATGAACAAATATACGCTGAACAAAGTTTTTACATCTCTGAATGGTGACACTGAAATCTGTGCTTTACATGTTCTAGTGGTGACGTTTGAAGTTGCACATTTCTCTTTCATATACATATTTTATTCACCCAGAGTGATTCATCAGCAACAGTTCTTAGTCTAGCATATTGCTATAAAGAAAACCTCACATTTGTTTATACCTGAAGCTATCCAAGAGAACTGCAGGGACATAGGCATCACATTAGCACCCAGCAGAACAGGGAGCTATGTATTCATCGCTTCTAATGAACCCTTGAGAACAGGAGCAAATGCAAATGGACTCAAGTACAACGCTAGACTGAAACAACAGTGAGCCAGTGGCCATGACAACCAGACTGGAGAGACGACATCACCTCTGTGGGTTGGCGAGTGGCTGGTACTGACATGGACAGGACAGGAGGGACATTTACATATTTCAGCAAGATGTGTTGCCAGATAGTGACCCTTTACACTTGATAAAAGGTGCCACAAAGGGTCCTTTGTGCAATGTTATAGAAGAACCATTTTAGTTCCCTAAAGAACCATTGATGTAAATAAGATACATACATTTAAAAACCTTTTAAATGTATAAGAACCTCACATAATATACTGGTTCTTTACTAATGTGAAAGGTTCTTCCTGACAATTTGTCATTGTGAACACATCCCATCAGACAAACAGTGAACAGTGATCTCTGTATTTAACCCACCCACACGTAATGCAGAGAACAGCGATCAGTGGTGCCCGGGGAAGCAGTGTAGCAGGACAGTGCTTTGCTTAAGGGTACCTCAGTGGTACCTGAGCTGAGACTTCCAATAACCTTTGTGATTACAGTGTCAGAAAAAAGTGAACTGCATTGGTTAATTTTTTCCCCATGAGGACTAACAAATGAGATGTTTCCTCAAAGGTACAACATGATCCAGCTGTGTACGTTAAATTAGTTTTAAAAGTGCACTATATACACATTACCAGGGGAAAGCTGAATAATTGCTTTATAATCTTATGGCCCTCCCTCTTCCCTATCATTTGATACTAATGTGATATTTCTACCACTGCCAGCAAACCACAGAGGTCAGCAGAACATTCCATCAAAAGTTCCAATTTCTCAACTTTTGTGAAAAAAAACTGATTGAAATAGACATAGTGATGCTTTCACAGTGGCAACGTGCCTCTGTGAAACCAACATGTAAACACAGTATAATTATTAATTGTACAGCTCAGTTTGAGTGTGGTTATGCTCAAGATTGGGTCAAAACCTTAGTGTCGACATCATAGCTGTGTCCTTACTGTGAGAGAAATGGCAGGGGGATGGCATGTTGAGTCAGCTGAATACACTGACATTTCCATTTACAGCATTCAGCAGACACTCTTATCCAGAGCAAATTATGGAAGTGCTTTGTTGTTTACTTGGGATAGTGCAAATAAGGCCAGAGCCCAACTATACCATTGAGCTAAGATGCTGCCAACAACAGGATTCAGTGCTAATGCCTAGACACCAATTAATATATATAATTTGTGTATAAACAAAATATATCAACACAAATCTGTATTTATTTGACTTATTTTAGCAGAGTTGTGTTGATGTAATGTGTTCATGTGGAAATGACACTGAGTAAAGGCATCAGTTTTCCGGTATACTGAACACACAAGGGCACTGAATAAACAGAAATAACCAAACACAAGAGAAAGATGAGTTTTCAGTGTCAGAGAGCAAAGGGCAGACAGGAAGATCACCACTACAGAGAAGAGTCTCAGTAATTTTCCTTGCGTTTTCCTTCCATGCAGAAGGCAAATCAAGCTGATCTGTAGTTGCAGCTCAGAGGGCGATGGATAGGGAGGGGCTGGTACATTTAACAGCACTGAATAAATCTTCTAGCTTGAACATGGACTGAGTGATTCATGCAGGTTGTTAGCAAAAAAAATGAATGAGACTGAAGCTGATCAGATCTTTTTAGGATGTTCTGGGCTGAGGAACCATTTCCAGGCTACAAGCTGAGCACTTGTCCTAGAGCCTGCTGAAGTGTACAGTCATAAATGTCGAGTCAGTTGCTTTATGCTGCTGGGGACTCCTGATTGGCAGGAGTTGCAAGAGATGCTGCTTTTTTTTTAATCTTCATTTAAAATTCTCTTCATCTTGCCTGCTTGTCATTTTCATATCCGAATCTCAAACGAGCGCGTGCATGCAGAAGCGCATATCTCAGCGCTGAGAGGGAAGGGCCCTCAACAGGGGAGAGCATCCTTAGGGCTTTGGCTCAGTCATTTTTGCTGCTTTCAGAATGACCACCAGCAGTGCAGGGCTGTGAACGGCTTGTTGTGCATCAGTCTTCCCCTCAACAGTGCAGTATTAAATTGGCCGTTCAGTTTAAGAGCCACTTACCTTGGAGGCCTCTTAAAAAACACAGGCCTGCAATATGCCTGCTCCATGGTGGGCTGTAGTGTCTAGATACGTACGCACACACACACACACACACATACACACATTCTTACATCTCTCTCTTACACAAAGATATTGTTAGTGATTAAGAAAGACCTAGGCCCTAACAATAAATCTAGCCAAAATTTTTAAATGAAGACAATGAAAATCAGTGCCTCAGAAAACTCTGATCTTGAAGTGAATGCACTTAAAAAAAGACACAAAAAGCCTTCTATGCAGTCAGGAAAATTTTCCACAGCATAGAAAATCTAATTATAATTTGGTGTAAAAATACTGATAGTATTACTGTGAGTAAGGTATGGGAAGAATGGGAGTGAGGTATTGAGTCCACTCTGTTTACATCACTACATTAGACGGGCCAGTCTAAACCACAGTGTTCTCGAGGCATAAGTAGAAAGTATGAATTGGCTGAGTATCTCTACACTGTCAGAGATCCACACCAGAGACAGATGCTGAGAAAATACAGGCTCAGTGACCCAAGTTTGACCATACAGGCAGGTATAAAAAATTCTGGCTGCCCAGAGAAGAGTGTCAGCTTACTGTGAGAGCAGTCAGGCAGAGACAAAGCTGCACTTCCTCTTTCATTGTGAAAAGTTCAAAATGACTCAGAAGCATGCCTCACAAAAGATAAAATGCATTCTCCAAAATATGGATATTTTGACCCAGTAAGAAACATTACCAATCTTACGGGATGAGTAAACACATCAGTTAATCTACAACATATGTAGCAATGTGAGACTGCAAGAGTGACACGTATAGAGTAAACATGTCCTGTTTATCATTATTATTATTATTAGTAGTAGTATGTGTATAATTATATTACTAGCAGTGCCTTTTGTATTTTGCTATAATATATCTTTATTTTTGTTGTTTTGCTATAATTTGTATCACTATAATTACTAATAATTCCATAATTGCTGAATGAAACAAAGTGAAAAGCAACTCTGAATTTGAATTATATATATATATATATATAGAGAGAGAGAGAGAGAGAGAGAGAGAGAGAGAGAGAGAGAGAGAGAGAAGGAGGGGTGTGTATTTTATATGGATGTGTGTCTGTGTCTCAGACGCTCACATTGATTCTCTGCCATTTCACAGAGACCCACATCGTGCTGCTAGACACTCCCTACTGAGGAGCTGGCATGGGCAGCTATACACACACACACACACACACACACACACACACACACAGAGGGAGAGAGAGAAAAAGACTAAATGTCTGTAACTAAATCATACTCATACAGCAAAATAGCCACCATTAAATCATATGCACACACTGTGTGAATGTATTTTTCCAAATCCACTATAAATCAAAGTGGTACCAAGTACAGACCTAACACACACAAACATGGCATTTGCAAGTCATTTGCATGCTCCTTGATGTAAACGGGATGGCATAAATGAGCATATAAAAGGATAACACTTAAACAAACCCTTCATCCACTGTTCCTGGTAAAAATGTTTGCATCCTACTCTCAGACACCTGTAATTCACACACAGTCTTTGTTGGCACTGTGGAAGATTTCCTGGCCTGAGAGGCCGGCGGAGGATCCTCGAGAGCCTGATGACAAAAGCACTTACCTGCTTCGAAAGCTGGAGCACAGAAAAAGTCATTGCTATGGAAACAGGCATAATGCTCAAAGAAAAAGCAGTGACGGGGAAAATAACACTTAAATAGACTATAGTTTTTGGCTGTTTCCAGATCAGACAGATCAAATGACGACACATAGTTGTGCCTCATCAGATATGCTGATAAACTAAGTTTATTATAAATTATTATAAATTATTTATATATGGAAGCTGCATAACAGCCTGTTTTAAAATAGCTGCTGTTGTAATGTCACAAAACCAACTAATTTACATACACTTTTTGGCTTACAGCTGTTAAGCCCCACCCATTAATGCTATGACAAATGCTCTTTCAAACCAGACAGTTTGTGTAAATAAGGCCCAATAAAGGACACACAATTCGAAAGGAGGTCATTTGCATTTATCACTCTTAAAGGCACAGTAGCAACAACAGCCTTTTTCATTTTAAAAGTTGAAAACTTTTACACAGCTTAAGTTGTTTTTGCATAAAGCTTATCTGGATGCAGTAGACAAATCAAATTAGTAGGCCTTACTCAAGATCATCATTCCACATACATTATATCTGTACATTATGTTCATGTAGTATAAAATATAAGTATAAAAGTTAAACGTAAAATATGAAACAGTTTTATATTTATTGGTTAAAACATGTATTATTATGTTATGTATTTAGTTTTATTTTATTTAATATATTATTATTATTACTATTTTTGATATTTTAAATAAATTCTGTTTTAACAAATTGGATATGAAAAAATTAAACCATCCATTTCAGTCTTCCAGTGTATTTTATTATTGACAAAACATTGCAAAAAAAAACCACATCAAATGTGTTATTGCACCAATAATAAAGGAACAAGAAATATTTTAGTTGAACAACAGTTGCATTTACAATATCACCATTGTAAAATATTAAACAGCCTCAGATTATGACTAACTATTGACTCTTCCTTTGAAAAGTTATTGACACAGATTCAGTAAATAATTCATGTCCAATGTAATCTAAAAAAAAAACTATGCTGAGCTGCTACGTTGCCACATCCAACAGGCATAAGCTAGTGTTATCTACAAGTAGTTCCTTTACACATTCAGCATTGCATTTGGTGCAATCCTTCTGTCAAAAACGTACAGCTTTTTGGCACATCAGCCAAGATAAATGGGCCCTTCAATCAGCATTCAGACCTGTTGATAGGCAGAATTCTGAATAGGCCCCTCCCCTCAATTGCCAGATTTCTGCCATATGTATTCGAAGGTTGATTTGGTCTGTCTGCTTTTGTGGCTAATAAAAATCAAAGATGGCCAACATTCTAATACTGGAATTGCATTTCCAGATGTTGAAAATTATGCCCTAAAGAACTTTTGTATGGGGCAGGGCCCCTTTAAGGGAGTAAGGGGAGTTGTCTCCATCTGGTGACCGGAGCCAGTAACCCCAGCATCAGCCTTTAGTTCAAGTGAACCACAGGTGCTGTGGATCAGAGAGTTGTTTGCTGGAGTTACTTAGGCTCCGGGCAACTAGACAGAGAAGCGAAGTCAACCTGGCAGTGACTGAGTGCTCTTGATCATGAGAACTCCTTGCCTTGTCTTGATCTTGTCCTTGTTTCTCTGCATTTATCAGTTTGCTCCTGTTTGACCTTTGCTACCCTGACCATGTTTTTGACTATCCCTGTGTTTTGTCTGCTGAACCTGTTTAACCAGTAAACAGTGTGTGAACTCACATTTGCGTCCTGCACCCCTTCCATATCATGACAACTCTGCAGTTTTGTGTGCATTTAGGAGGGTTATGAACACTTCTTTTGACTGGAAAACTTTACCGCAATTCGGAGGCCCTGTCTTAAAATAAAGTATTACCCAACATGGTATCTATACATACTGTACATGTGAGTCTAGTGGAATAGTTGGTGGATTAATGATCAAGGTGTAAAAGGTCCAAAATGTCATGTGTCAGCTAGAAGGCTGCACACTTGCTCAGCATTGGCACTCAAGGTTTGCATAGTCATCTCCCCCTATTTTTATGCCTCAATAAAATGATAAAAAGGCCTTTAACAAAGTCAGACACACCTGCTGACCTCATGTTTGTGCAAAAAAATAAAAAATAAAGTAAACAAATCATTCCAAACATAAAAAATGGCTTTTCCAATGCAGCTTAAGGAGTATATATTTTAACAGCATGATCATGGTACAAATGCACCAGCTAGATTGTTGACTGGTACCAGGAAAACATATCAACATATAAAGTCCTATTGTTTTTATTTAAGGCTTAAAATTGACTGGCACTCCCTTATATTTGCAAACTCCCCCACCACAAATATTAAATTAAATTTTATAAATATGAAATTAAATGTTTTTCGTATTTTAATTTATTTTTTATAACCTTATTTTGGTTTATTTTATTTTTTATTTGTATTTATTGCTTCTGTACAGCACATTGGTTGCGTGTTTTTTTTTATTTACTTGCTTACTATATTAATGGCATAACCCAACTTGTCAATGGATGTTACCCTGTGCAGAGTGATTTACAGAAGCTTAAACATTGCTTCGCTTTACCCTGAAGTTTCCACCTCAAGCTTGCCACCTTAGGCTAAACATAATGTGTTTAATGTGTTTTTTAATGTGATTTTAAAATGTTAGTATATGAAAAGAAGAAGACATCACTGAGTTAATATCGAAGGCAGAGATTAATGTAAGTTAGCATTACATTATTTGTGGTTGTGCTAATTATTTAAATTAACAACTAAATTTAGCTGACCTGCCATGCTATATTATCAAATTTATCTCAGCTCTCCCATACAAAGAACAGAGAAATTTCACACTTAAACCTATGTAACCATGCTTATATGGTCCATTTTCTACCCTGTAAGATTTGTGTTAAAGTGATATCAGTTTGCTTTCTTATGGTAAGAAAGTTCCAATTTAAGTATTTTCTTTTCTTTTCTGTTCTGTTATTACCTAATAATGAATTCCAAATGAGAAAACACAGATGAATTTTGGTGAAAGATGTGCAAGTGGGATTTAAAAGAAGAAATTTCTTAAGAGGCCTAGTGTTTTTTTGTGTATATTGCTGTAAACTGTTCAATAGCTTTTGCTTTTTCTTTCTTGTGGCTGTATGACCTAGAGGCCAATAGGAGCTGAAGTTCAACCTCTCCAGTGTTGAACTGAATTTTTATACTCCTCCTCCTCTGTGACTTATTTCAGACATATATGAACAGATGTGGTTCCGTTTTAAGGTTAATCACACATTATACATGTGTGAAGTTAATGTGACTTTTTGCTCTAAGGTTTCTGAGCTATTTTCCATTCATTCGCAGCTCTAAACCTTTCTCAGCACCATGCGAAGATTAGAATAGTACACAGTGAGTCAGAGCAGTGTGGAGCTTGTTAGTCATCATTAAATCCATTTATATCTATACACTGATTCCTCCATTTTCAACATAATAACATTGTTAGTGTTGCAGCTATGAGGAGGTTTTGTTGTTTTTCGAGATGCTGAGGAGTTTGAGGCCCACTCACATCCTTTAGAGTATATCATTAGCAGCTGAGACAGAGATTGAAGCAAAATGATTATTTTACAGACCCATATGGGTATGGCTGATTGTTTATTGGAGAAGTTTTGTGTTACAGTGTCCAACAGGGTACTGAAGAAAATAGGCTTTCTGGAGGGCTGAAAATTCAAATGTTTCTACTCTTTGCACAATATTGTATTGCTGTGTCCTTCTTAAACTTAAAGCCTACAGTATTTCTTGTTCTACAAATGAAATTTACATTACACTGTTATATTAATGTAAATACATAATCATTTATATAATTTAATAACAAAAAACATGTTTATAACATAAATTACATTTCTTTTATATTCTATACCCAGAGGTTCAAGTCTGCACTTCTGACTCTGACTGTTTTTCTTTTTACCATTTAACACTTTCAAATTCAAAGCATTGTACAAATTGATTATAGTATAGAATAAAAGTCTAGAATACTCACTTTCAAGAGAATTGCTCTGCTTGTTTCTAAAATATAAGTGAAACAAATAAACCAGAATCTAAGGCCATATGTCCTCTTTTGCAGCAAAAAAAAGATATATATATATAAAATCTGATTCTAATGCCAGAAATGACAAACATATGACTACATTTTGGGAAACAGTATTAAATTAACAATATTATGCGACCACAGTATTAATCACAGGTGTGTTTGCATGTTTGGCACTTGGGACTGTAAGGTCATGCAAATGGGACAAGAAGCACCTATTTTAGTTTAGCTGAAGGGCCCACCTCTTATCACCCTCCATCACCTCACACTTGTGTTCTCTCTGATAGCACATTCATCTTTTATCAACACTACAGTTCTGCTATAGCCTGTGGAAAATCTCTTTAAATACACACAGAGTGTGATATTTGCACACTAATGTGTATGTGTGGTGGAGGCTGTATGTATATACGCATGAGCAAAAAAAGATTTTAGAAAGTTAACTAATACAAACTGGCCATATGTCAAAATAATTCTCTTGGTTACTCAGTCAAACAATTATCCAAACTGAGTGTATGCTTGGGATTAGAGGTTTACTGCCATCCTTAATGGATCTAAACAGTCTGCACAGTTAGGTCATGCAACAAAACAGTTATCTGAAGCACAAGAGCAAATCCGTCTCTACTTGAAGGTTTTTAGAGTTACTTAGTCCTCACTCCATTGAGATGCTGTGACCCTAAATGGGAAGTTTATGTTTGAAAGCCTTTCAATGCAGCTTTGCGTTTCTGCAAAGAAGATTGGGCCAAAATTCCTCCACAGCAATGTCAAAGACTAATCTCTAGTTTCAAGAAACATTTGGTTGCAGTTGTGGCTACTAAAGGTTCCACAACTTGTTTTTAAGTTTACTTTTTCACACGGGTAATGTATTTCCTCATGTCCTCTTTGTCTTTTTCTACACTTTGAATGTAGGAGCTAAAACCATTTATTGTGACAAATAAAAAAACAAATAAAATTGTGTCATTTAGAAAGGGGAGCTAATACTTTTCCACGTTACTATAAGATAAGAAAACCCTTTATTTACTATTGGTACATGTGTGTGTATGCTTTAGTGTATTTATCAATATTTGTCTGCATTTGTACAGTTCATGTGTGCTCAAATGAGAGTGTTAACGGTCTGTATGTTTTTTCTCGGCTACTGACCCCAGCAGTACTGGTCATCATGTCCCCTCTGCAAAATCTCTCTCTTGGTTTGGTAGAGGTTGTCACCTGGGGGTGAGGCTTTTTCCAGCTCAAGCCTTTATAGTGGGCTCCTGGTGTGAAATCCACTGGCCTCATCCCAAATGTCCCACATGGCAGTGTTGTCCTCTCTCTGCCCGGGCCACACCCTTATGAACTCTCATTCACTGTAACAGTGTCAGGTTTGTGTCCACACCCTAGCTGTATGTCTACTACTAAAAGAGTCATCCTGTCCACGTTGGGATATACCAATATACCAATTTAGATGTAACCTTCCAAATATAAACAGCTGTCAGCTGTAATTCAGATATTCAGTGCTCTTCACTGCTTTTATTATACTATTTATATATTATACTACTTTTTTATACATTTTTTTATGTAAACACAATGACATTAACATAATATGAGTTTAACCATTAAATCATGAATGTGATGATGCTTCAACCAATCCAGCATGTCAGTAAGCAGGTCAGCTTTGCATTTACATTTACAGACATTATTTCATATTTTTTCTGTTGTAATAAGGCCTTATATGTCTAAAATGGTAACTTTGAGAAGAAAGTACAACATGCTGTTAATCAAGATTTGAACCCAAGTAATTATGGAATGTTTTTATATCATGAAATGTTCACACAATGTAACAACATGTAAGGTGGCTAAAATGCAATCAAATATCCCATTTTAAATGAAAAGTAAAATTGTTATTAACTTTAATGTAATTTCTATTTAACCTTCTAACAATTGTTTGCTGTATGTTGTTTTTTTTGGGAGACCTTATACAGCTCAGATATGTCAGGTACAACTGATATCTTTATGAATCTGGCCATTTTTTAAATCAATAAATTACTTAAGGCCTCCTGATGTTTTTAAGGTTCTGTCTGTACAGAATATCCAACAAGTTGGAAACTCAAATGCATTTTTGTTGACTAGACTTTGTGAAATAAAATACAAAATGCACGTTCATTCTGTGTCTTATAATTATAGATAAAGCTTAAGGGTTTATTTTACAGTTTTTTACTGCTCTAATTCTAATAATTAGCTAGACAAGCCTTGGAATGTTTAAGCCCTTCTATATGAAATATATCTTTTTTCAGATTGACGTGAATATTTACTGTCAACTGTTTATTATACTTTAAATAAACAGAAACTGAAAGATAAAGCTGAACATTATTTAATGTTACATTATTTATTTTAAAAAATTTGCAGTTGTGTCTAATCATGTTGCCCCTGTTACATTCCGCACCCTGTAGCCACCTAAGGCCCTCCCACATGTTCTGCCCCTGCCTCTTGCCCTCCCTCTCTCTCCCCTTACCTCTTTTGTTCACTCTCTCTCTGCATCCTCTCCTTTGGGTTCTCTTCATGTCCTCTCTCCCTCTCTCTTTTTCTCCTTTTCTCAGACTTTACTGCTTTCCAGGTTAACAGTGTCATCCCCCAAGCCCCTTGTTCTGTTCAGCTCTCCATAGGACCTTGTCAAACAGGCTCCTAACCTCACAGCTCTGTCCAGCATCCTGGAGAGCACTATCAGATGAACTCCCAAATATGTGTTTTTGCCCAGTTCCCTATCTTTGCTCAGTTCACCTGATTTTTTTTTCTTTCTGGCAGTCTGCCCTTATTCCCATCCATGTCTCAATCTCCCTGTCATTTTCCTACCCCTGTCTCTGCACCCATTACTGTGTTGGTTTCTCATCCCTGTTCATGTACTCATCCTGTCTCCTTTCCCTAACGTGTTTTGCCAACTGTTCCATACTCAATCCTGTTGTCTGTCCATTCGCCAGTCCTGTCATCTCCCCTGTCTTCAGCTCTGTCATCTGTCCCATCCCCAGTCCTGCCATATGCCCCAACTTCTGTTCAGTCTTTTGTCCAGTCCAGTGTTTTCCTCGGCCCCCGGTCATTGTCCAATTACCCCTCAGGTTGCTTCTTCTGTTACCTGTTCCAGTAACCCCCATTAGGCCGGTATGATACTTTTGGGTGTCATGAGCTGGCCTTTGGGAGGGGGATACTGTTAAGTTTCATTCTGTGAATGCCACCTGATCTCCTTTAATTCAAACACCAAGCACTGAGCACATGCAAATTCCCTTTCTCTGTCTGTAAATTCAAGCTAAGCAAAAACCAAACTTACAACAGAATCAAACAAATATTATAAATATACACCGAAAATAAATAATAGTAGTGAATGGTGTTTTTAGGATTTGGATCACTCACTATACTCACTCAGAGACACAATGCAAATTTCTAGACAATAATGTACACAGTATATCACTGCTGTACAAAAATAAAAAAATCTCCCAATCCCAGCTGACTACAGGCCCTAGGCAGACAGTGCAAGACAGGGATCCAAGGCAAGGTGCTAGACAAGGCAAGGTCAGAAACACGGCTAAGACAAGACACAGGAGGACGCTCGATCACTGTCAAACTGACTAGTGGACTTTGCGCCTCCCTCTGGTTGCCGGAGCTTACGTAACTCCTGCAATTAGCCCTTTGATCTACAACAGCTGTGGATTCTTGGGCTTGGGGGCTAATGCTGGGTTTACCATCTCCAGCCACCAGAGGGAGACAACTCCCCTAATGTCCATGAAGGGGCTCCGCCCCTTACAAATAGCAATTAGTTTGGACCACTTCTTTTGGTCCATTTTCCATTACATGTTCAAACAACATAAAGAGAAGCTTGCATATAGTGGTGATTAGTTGTTTCATTCTGTTAAATAAAAATTAAGCACACATACCAATGCTTTCTTTATTTTATGTGATATTTCAAACAAATGTGCATTACAAATTCTATATCACCACAGAAGTGAACACAGTACACAAGAACAAACATTTTACAATTGTCATTCTGTAAAATTACCAAAAATATAATGCATTCACAGAAAAAACAGTAATCATATTTAGCTTGCTGAATTAAACATGGACCTTTCTCAAAGTTGCATGTTTTTGTTCTGAAAGCATGGAAGACATACCGCAGAAGACACTATGTGTGGAAATGCCAGAGAGATTATTCTGGATTTTGTTGAATGCTTTTCATATGGCATGTCCTGTTTAACTAGGATAAAAGCCATTTTAAGCAGCGGCAGTTTGCAGCAAGGCAGGTCGCTCCTCCTTTTCTCACTGACAGAACTAATGATACACACCAAAGATGATTACACTCAAAGATTATTACACACTTTCCTGTTAACATCTCTCTCTCTCTTTCCTGTAAATGTCAGTAAGACAGAGCGAGAGAGCACGCGCAAGAGAGAGAGAGAGAAAGAGAGAGAGAGAGAGAGAGAGAGAGCAGAAAAGAAAAGAAAGGTGGAAGTGCCTTAAATGTACTGGTTGACTTCTTTTTTTTTGCAGAAATGTAAAATAATATAGGCTGGTCCAACAGCAACACCAGTGAATATCACCATAAATAATAATAAATAAAATAAATATTACAGTTTTTGTGATAAACCACTGCATGGTGATAGGTTGCTCAGAGCCTTTTTTGAGCAGTGCTTCTGAAATAACACACATACAAATGAGCACACAAAACAAATACCATATATGGCACATTGAATGGCCAATATTTTAAGCTCTCAGTACCATAATAGAATATATGCTGAAGTGTGATGTGCATTATGCATCTTTTTAAATTCAGTTTATAGAGACAGAAAGACCACTGAGCCATTTGCATTGAGCCGTTTGCTTCATTTTTAAAAGTAAACAATTGCAGCTTCTATCTCGGCTCCAGCTTTCTATAGCGCAGCTTTAAAAGTAAAAGATTTAAACGTGGCCTTGGCGACCCAGCTGGAACACACAAGGCTTTAGCTGCCTCAGCTGAACATGCTTTTCTCATCTGGAGCTTTGCTGCTCAGGCTTCCACCATCAGCAATATGCTGAGACACTGTGCTAATCACCACAGAGAGAGAGTGAGAGAGAGAAGCAAACAGACACATGCCTGAGGTTTTCCCTTAACAGAAATGTCACAAACATTCACATCGTTCAGTTTGTTTAAGTGCCTGATTCAATTAACAGTAGCATTTAAACACATGCACAATACAATTTTAAAACATAAATGCAAGAATTCTGCACAAAATATTGCTGGGATGTATGCATAACAAGTACACATTTTACATATTTTATATACACACATTGTAAAACATTTGTAAAATTATAGTAATTTCTATAGCAGTTTACTTACAATATTTGAACTATATGTGTAAGGGAACAGGTAGGACCCCCTACAGTGGAAAGGGGACTACCACCACCCAGCGGTAGTACTAACTGGGCCAACCTAATCCAGGTGCTGCTGGTTAGACCCCTTATCACCTGACAATATAGGCAGGGCCGGGACACGGGGAGAGCACGGAGGATACTCGTTGTGTGCCATCAACAGGCGACAATAGTAGGTTCAGTATCGCACGTGCAGCACCAAGTAGGTGTTGCTGAACAAGCACGCAGATTAGAGGAACAGTATTGAACGCGCAGCAACAGGTTGTTGCTGTTAGCAAGCGCTTAGCTAAGCGCTAGTGACAAGGGATACGAACTGAGCTGAGCCTAGGGGCTTTCTCCTACCGAGCGCTGGAGTGCCGGTTTTGTGTTTCCTGCCTTACCTCCAATGACAATATGATACAATTATGATACATGACTGTATTTCTAAATAGAACTGATTGCCATATTTGTATACATGTTTTTCCCCATGCACCTAATGCAGTCTAATATTCTACTCTCAGTTGTCTAGGAGCCCATTCATTTCACTACAGCATGCAGAACAAGACGTGACAATATAGACAAACATGATAAATCAATCTTAACTTGCTTTTAGTAGTGAATGCCTGAACATTCATGCTAACAGTTTTAGTATAGTTAGAGATCACATGTTTGTCAACCACACCATAAGCTAAAGTGAATATTACAGCATTCATATCTACTTCTAAATGGCAATAAAATTGCAAAGATGGCAGTAATCAAATTAATTATAGCATTACAGAATGAACACGATCATTTAAACTATCTGACACAATACATAACTGATACAATAGATAACTGCAGTGTTTCTGCTTGGGGTTGCAAAGACAAATCCAATAACAAATCCAGTTGCCACTATAAGCTGCAGTCAACTAGTAAAGCTGTAATGTAGTAGTAAAGACGGTAGCTAATATACAACAATAAGGGTAAAACCAATAGTGTACACTCAGGAAAGGAGACAAATCAGGTTTTCTGCTGAACACAAAGCATTTTATTTGTGTGGAAATACTACAGGAGATGAGATCAATTGCACTTCAAGTTGTTAAGACTGTGCTGAAATACAGCCTCATAAGCCAGACTGGATAGCTTTCAAGAATGTCAAGGCTGATAGGAAAAGGTCTTTTGACTAACATGCAAGACAACAAGATGATCATAGACTGTTTAGTGTGACATTTGTGGAACAATGAACACAGAAGATATATCAGTTGCTAATGTTTTTAAACTAAATTCAGGAATATCTTTTAAAAGGCAGAATGTGAGTGTTTCCTGGTTCAGTGGCAGGCTCACAGGTGTGTAGCAATGCATATAATATGTTGTTATATGTTTGCTACTAGCATTTAGCTTGATAAGCATTTATTTCCCATCATATCAAAACAATGCACAGAAACACAAATAGACATGAGCCTTTTAAATTGTATAAAATGTGAAATTCTGAGAGGTGTGGTGCTTTTGGTACACATTTTACATCAGATTTTCTGTACATTTCTGTGAAACAACAAAAACTCAACTGAAGCACACATTTCACACCTCAAACTGTAGCATCTGCCACTATCCCCAACCCTCTATTAGCAACCTACTTACAATATACTTTTCATGGACATGCAGAAGACATGAGCTATTTATAAATAACTACAAAAATGACAAGTAGTCGACTTTTTTGGAAAGTGAATCAACTACTAAAATTGTCTTAAGAATCTCAGCATGCCTCACAGACATCGCAGGCTGGATGAAGGATCGACACCTCCAGCTCAATCTCTCCAAGACTG
>JBBPDA010000019.1:15917790-15932687 GCA_037974385.1 Arnoldichthys spilopterus
GATAGATAGATAGATAGATAGATAGATAGATAGATAGATAGATAGATAGATAGATAGATAGATAGATAGATAGGGGGATAATATGATGGAGAAGAAATAAGAAAAAGATAAAGGGAAGGAAATAGAGAATTAGAAAGAGTAAGACTAATAATAAAGACAGAAGAAGGATAGAGGAAAGTGGGGAGAGAAAGAGAGATAGAGAGGGGGGAGAAAGGAAGAGAGGAGAAAAAAAGAGATAAAGAGAAGAGCAAGCAAGAGAGAGTGGGAAGAAGGGGAGGGTAAATACTGAAGACTGTAGAATATGGAGTTGGGAGGGGAAGCAGGGGGGGTGGGCTTTTAAATGGACTTTATATACTCAGACGGTCTGATGGATGCTCAGTAATGTCATAACCACTGTTTGTGTTTCTTTGTCCAAGCCAAAGGCGCCCTAATGACATCATAATGGTGTAAACTCATAAACCATAAAACTTGCAATAATTTTCCCAACCTCCCTATCCTTCAAGCTGCACTGACAGCTCAGCCCCTATTAAGTATAATCTGGCAGTTTGGAGAGGCTGTAAAAGTCAATGGGGCAGAGCAAGCCATTGTGATGAGTTTAATGGTGCCGTCTCTTTAAACAGCTGCTTCCTGTTTACTCTCTCTGGCTCCTAATAGCACTCTACACCCCCTTTGCTTTTGCTCATTAGGTGCAAAAGGAGAATTTGCAAAATGATGTTCGTCGATCTTGGTGTACTTTTTTTTGCTGATTTGAGACCAGTTTTTGCACTTTTTCCTGGAATGTTTCAAAATATGTTGAGTTGCAGTACAGTGCCTGGCTCTTGAACAGTTTAAACTGACACTGAGCTCCAGCATTCTCTATTCAGACAAGTTATTCTATTTTTATAGATGCTAATGCGTGAATGATAATGCACCAAGGGAAGGAGAGAGCAAATCCAATGGCTGACACCGTCTTGGTTGCCCGACGTTTTTTTAGTTGCGACTAAGATGTGAGGCATCATGGAGATGAAGCAATATGCCTTATCTCCTGCTCTGCCTCAGGGCTAGACAGACTGCGGCAGACCTTGAGTTGGAATTATGGGTCTGTTGGCATAAATTTTAATTGGTGTGAAATGACTTTTTGTAGTGGTTTTAGAGTCTAGGCCTTGGCAACATGTGTTACGAGATGTAATTGGGTCGGGCATGCTCCACTGATGTTTGATGAAAGCTATATGCACAACTATGACATTGTGGAAGGCTGAGAGCAAAGGGTAAGCATGTGTGTGGCCAGAGTTCTCACCATTAGTGAAGTATTACACAGCTGGATGAGCAGTTTACTATAAAACATTAAATTATTACTTAATGAGCCAATGGCTGTAGCAGTCCATGGACCCACGCATCCCAACTACCATAAAAAATTGTGCCATTTTTTTTAGTGGCTGATGTATTAGAGAAAGATGATATATATGCAAAAGACATTTTCTTCCTAATTTCCTCAGGAAGTTTGTGTTGTGCTTCCAAAATGTGTGCACTAATACTTATTAAGCTATTTTGGACTTTAACCAGTAGTCCCATGCTTAGTGTTGTCTGTGTTTCTCTCTCCCAAGTGTTTCTCAGCCCAGCCCACCAGACCTGCCACATTTCTTTTCTATCCCCGCTTCTAGCACAAATTATCCATGTCATTAAAACCACAGGTAAACATGTACTGGCAGCTAGGTTAGCACAATATTTTGGACCATCTGGTGGACCCTGAGGACTGGGTTGAGAAACAATGGTCTACATCAAAATGGAGCTCTGGTATCTCTATAATAGCTCTAGGGTTCTATCTTTCTAAGGAGGCCATCATAGTCTTCAAGGTTACAATATTTTGAGCACAAATATGTTTTAACATCTAAATTATTTGTTACTTTAAAACTAATATAACCTATTTACTAACTTTAGCCCAATCACATTTGACCCAATCATAATACCTGCTGCCAGTTAGTCTGCCTAATATCTTCCAAACTGGTGTTACTTAAATATTGTTTGCACTTTTAAATCTTATTTGATCTCTGTCCCAACTTTTATGTCATTTGTTACAGCCATCAGATTTTAAATGTATGTATATTTCCAAAATACAATTAAGGTGGTCAGTAAGACTATTAAGACTTACGTTTTTTATTAATGATATCTGAACACCTATGTCAAGTCCTGAATAATTAGTTCCCATTGGGTTTAGACAAATATTAGTACCTTTACTTCCAACCTGTTTCTCTCATGAAGACAAGCAACACAAGAGAAGGGTTTGATCATCAACTTCTCAAAAAAAAAGGACTTAGCCTGGAGCGATTGTCTTTTGCAATCTATATTCACTCAGCTGTTGAGTCTGGTCTGCGATCTTGAACATGCTACACTAGCTTCATCACTAAGAGCTAATAAAAAAGCTCATCCACTTTAAATTAGGCTTTTTTTTCATATAGCTTTGCAGGGTTAGTATATCCCTCCTTAACATATGCTGCTGACTCTTATTTAAAACTTTTCCACAATAAACTTCATTTTCCTTTTACAGTCTAGTCTATTTCTCAAGCTGTCTGTTATTGTTGAAATCAGCCATTGTCCTTTAAACCTTTTAAAACAGCTTTACCATTTTCTCCTGGTGTTTGTTTGGGTTTTATTGTTAGCAAGGTCCTTTTCTGGGGTTTCAGCATTTGTGAATTTTTGCAAATCCTGCTGTGATGTCTTCAAGGGTCATGTCTCCCACAAAAGTGGCCAACTGCATGCTGAGGCATCATTCTGTTTTGCGTCTGTTCTTTCACCCTGTGAAATCAAGCCAGTATTTATAGAGCATGGCACCTCCCCAAATAACCATTTTGGCACTTTTATTTGACTGAAAAAAAAAAAAAAAAAAAAACTTCAGGGATTCAAATTTCAGGGAATCTTGAAATCTCAGTAACTGTAATGTAGGGCAAGGCTGGAAATCACTGTTCAATGTGTGTGACCTCTAAGTCATTAGGAGACTTTGCATGAGAAACTGTTACGCTACTATGATAAATATAGCCACATGGGACTGGGAGAATTTTAGATAACTGCTGTCAAATAACACATCCTGCTACTGTGGTAATAAATGCTAGTTGAAACCACTGAGCTGCAACAATTAGTATCATTAGTTCGCAAACAAAAGGTATAATGAAAAGAAAAGGTAATGTAAACACTGTGGTAAACATCCCTCTGTCCGAATGTTTTTGAGAATGTTGCAGACATCAAATTCTAAAAATATTTATGCTCACAAAATACAAAAACGTTGGTCAGTATTTTTGTCAATGAAAAAAATGATTCTTGTTTCCATTGCACTTTACAAATTATATCTTGCTGCAATATTCCAGTGTTCCAGAATGGGGTGTTTTTTGTCTTTTTTTTTTTTGCATTCACAAAATGTTTGGATTAAGTGGCCTTTATGCACCTGTCTTGCATTGTTGATCACTCAAATGCAAAAAATAAATACACAGGAAACATTTGTCTGTTATACCCTTCATTTATGTCTTATTTAATATTGCTGTATCATATCATAACACCAGTAGACTGTTTCATTTAGCTTTTAAATCAGAAGGCAATTAAATGAAAACTTGTTAGGAACAACTGGAAGGTGGGCAGGCCTGCAGTGAGTGACCTGCCCACACTGTGAATATAAACAGTGAATCACAAAAACACTAAGGTGGGTTTAGATGGAGAGTCGGCAAACAGTGCCCTGTTTCCATAAACATATACTGACAGACTTTTCACTGTGTCATGCAACGAGCAAAACTAAATGTAGAATTCAGTAAAGCTTGCTAGATTAGCAGACAAAATGTCTTTGAATATAAGCCTTGGTTAAATTTTCCTTCCTCCACATATTCAGTTGTATCAATTAAAAATGTCAAGCTAACACTACAACAGTATGTTTCCACTAGTTACCACTAGTCCTCTAGAATTAACAAGTGAGTATTCATTTATTCTTATTTACATGCATTTGTTATCTCCAGCAATCATGAAATTTAATGGGGGTTAAAATGATGTAAAATTGTACAATAATTGATCAATAAAGTAAGGAATATGTACATGGATGATGCTGTGTTTAACAAAACAAAAGCAACTGTGTAATGCAGGGCATGAAAATGTCCAATGCAAAGCATGCAAAGTTTTTAAAAAAAATGAAATATGTAACTGTACCTGTCACTCAACTAAATGTCCCTTCCCTAATTACTGCACCTGAGTCGGCTGTTAAATTGCAGAATAGTTGCAAGCAGAATGCAGACAGAGTGGCCTGCAGGAGTGGGACCACCTGGAATTGGAGACTATATTTGGTCCAAGTGTTATGAGGGCACAGTGGCTCTCTTTCCCAAACTTAACTATAATAGGCTGTAATAAAGAGGAGCCTGTCTGTGCTTTGATGAGTTGAGTCAGGAAGCACCACGAGGCATGATTTCTCAGGCTCCGTCGCAGGCCCAATCCCGCCCACTCAAATCTGTGTCACCGAAATTAATAGCTGTAGAAAAGTTTATTGAGGTCAGAGCTTTTTGCACATCAAGGCGCATTGTTTTAGGCCACAGTTCCAAACTAGATCATTATTGCATCCTGTGGAGAACAAATGCTACAGTACATTACTGGGGAAAGTCTCAGCTTTTAATATGGTGCACAGATGTCGCTTCTCCAGAGCTGCTGTGTGACTCATTTTGCTGTGCATACAGAGCTTTTCATACCTGTTGGACCGCTGATGTCCCACTTTGTATCATATATTTATATTTGAACAGATGGAGATATAAACAGTCTGCAATTCTGTTGTCGTAGTTCCTTTCTGTGGAATTTAGGAAGAAACAAGAAAAGTAGATCTGTGTGTGTGCAATGTTCCAGAAAGAAATGGTGCCAGACACTGCACTGCCACTGATAGCTGATGCCTTGAGACATTTCAAGTTTTCCTAATTAATTTTTTTGTGGAACTGTCACATCTTAATTGAACTGAAATGGCATTTTAGGTAAAAATATAAATTAACTCATTTTAAAACTTTCTTGTCCTCCTTTGTACAATATTGTTTTAGGGTCTATTAGCAAACTTCAGTCAGGAAATGGGGGAACTTGAGTTCCTTCTTTTGCAGATTTAATTGCCCTGTTTAATTGTAATACAGAAAAAGAGGTGACTAAAAGTGTTGTTTCTCTGAACATCCTTCAAATACCAAGCACGTACTGTAGATACAAAAGCATGCACATACACACCATCCCTGAAACAAATACAGAGTTTTATTTCTCATCACAATGGTCTGAACTGATGGAAGTATCTTTAATTTGTATAATTATTTTACTATTAATTGTGGGAGCTGATGTCCATTCTTATACTCGTAAATTTACAGTAAACTTATGTAAAAAGTCTTATGTAAAAAAAAATCTCTAAATACGTAAAATGGGAAAAGTTAAGCTCCACTACATTCACACAAAACATACGTAAAGTTCAGATACATTAGAAATAACAGAAATGTGAGATAAATACCATGAAGTAGATCATTAGATGCAGTATAAGTCTGATGATCTACATCTTTCAACCTTTAAACCATGCCTAATATCGTGTATGTCCCTACAAGGTTGCCAAAACAGTTCTGACTGTGGAGCAATGTTTGTTCTTTTGTATGTTTTCTGTTTTTGTACAGTTTCCATTTTAGTCACCAATTGTGCTATAGTCACTATTCTGTGGGTTCAGCCAAAGTGAGCTACCCCCAAATCCCCATTTGTAGTGAGCCCATGACCCTGTTGCCGGGTTTATTTGTCCTCTGACTAAATTGACTTTCAATGCATCATCGATGCATCAAGATCTGATTGTTCTGCTGCTGCCTAATATACCCCTTGATAAGTGCCATTGTAATAAGATAATGAAATACTCATTGTTATTCATTTTACTTGGCAGTGGTTTTAATGTTGTGGTGATCAATTTTTAAGAGACAGAGTTGCACTGAATTTAAAGATTGGTGTTGTGGATAGAGCTATAGCTACAGTGCAAGAAAGTGCATTAGGCTTCATTCTCTTTGGGCTAGTATGAGCTTCTGTTAGTTGACATAAACCTGCCAGGTCGTTTGAGTGTCTTAGTAGTGGCAGCTGGAAAAGATACAGTGTCTAGCTTTAGGGGACTCAGAAGAAGGATGTACTAGCCTTCACCCTCACAGTGTTGGTAGCATCATGTGTTTTTGAAAAGTTGAACATGATTAAATTGGGGAGAAAACTATCAAAACATGCAACAAAAAAATGTTTGTTCAATACTCTATATTTACAGTACTCAACTGGTAACTTTCTGTAAATTTTACTAGAATTAATTTACAGTGCATGTAAATAAATTCCTGTAAAATTCCTGTCAAAAAGGTTTGTTGAGCCTGGGATTGTTGGCCCTGTTTTTCTTTGGCTTTCCTATGAAGTCAGGGCTTTTTTTGTCTTAAAATGTACAAAATCAAGCATGCACAGTCACAAACAGACAAGACACACTACCTCAAAGAAAGATCCCTCTTAGCATTTAATGTATGTATGTAGAATAGCTGGCAGTTCTGAGCCCTGCATATAGAAAGAACTCCCACACGCTCCCACTGATGTGCTACAGCTTGAATGTGTGAGGCTCTGGTCTGCTGGGTTTTTTCTCCACAGAAGGAGCATCCGCACCAAAGCCTGTGCATGAAGACGCAGCTGCGTCCATACTGAACCTGCGGGGGGAGAAAAAGCAGCAACACAAAGCCGTCACAGTGCCCACACACGCCAGCGCCCAGACGTGATCTTGACTCTGGCGGCTTGGGAGCGCAGTTTAAGGGTGCTAATTGCCATGTTTTTCAGATCATTATTCAATAAAGTGTGGGTGTATGTGTCGCAGACTGTTTTCATTCCAGCAGCCAAAACTGAATTCATGTTCCTAAGTTTTCTGCATTCATTTTCCTTTCCATCTCTGAAAATGGCTTCACTGCTCAGCACCTGAAAGGCCTGGCTTGACCTAAAGAAATGTGAATACAAAACTGATAGATAATTAATTATGGATAATAACTGATGACCAGCTAGTCACATTCATGAACAATTTTCTGTCAGATTGCAGCCCAGATGTGGGCCACTTCTAGCCAATATATGGCATTGCTAGCTCACTGTTGCTACTGCAAACTGCAAAACTGTAAGCCAAAAGTGTCCCTCAGTAAACATGCTTGGTTAGCCCATATTTCTGGGCCATGTCCAGCAAAAAAAATGGCAACAGTAACACTGGGAAACTGCATGTGAGCCAGAAGCAGCCAGTACATTAAAAATGCTCATATACCATTTCTGGCAGAGATATGGCAGTATGATTTCCTATGTAACATTTTTTTCATTAAATAAAAAATTACTTGTCCAAAACAAGCTGCATTATAGCTAGTAACCCTATTTAAATTTGAATTAAAATTATTTATGGCTGACTTCAAATTTTGTGTTTATTGACTATATAATGCTAAGCTAACAGAACAATACATTTGTCTCATAATGCATACTTTAGGTTAAAACAAATCTTCTTTATATTGTTTTAAACATTGTGTACACAAAAATGTAAGCATTGTGAGGTCCCAGAACCAGGATTTAGATCTGAGAGGCCAAAAGGAGAGAACTTCAGATATGGAAATCCAATCTAGGATCCAAGCCCACTCTCAATCAAGCACATCTAGATAACCTAGACCTATTTAAGCAGGAAGCAAACACAGGTGTGGAAAGTATTTCTTCCTTTACATTTCATACCAAACCTGCAACACCAAACTGTTCAATGCTATGGCCCATGAGAACTGCAGTTTGACACCACTGGTACAGTAGATTCAATTTCAGTATTTTCCTAAACACCTCCTTTTACTAAACACTTCATTAACATAACCATGCCATAAATATAATGTTGAAAATGTTTAAAAAATGTCAAAAAGTCTTGTGGTGTTTAACCTGTGCTATTAATGAAATGAATTAAAAAAATTAACAAGATTTTATGTTTTGCAAAAAGTTTTTAATATCTTAATTAGAGGAAAAAAGTTCTGGCTTCTGAGTTCCATTCAATCAACAGCACACTTGATTAAATTTAATAAAAGACTGATTTGCTAAAGCGGGTACTAGATGGTATATCTGAAAATATAAGGCTTCTTGGAAGAGATGGTTTAGAAATGATAAATTAATTTAATCACACTAACACACAATAAACCATAATATATTCTTATTTCTGTGTATTGTATTTATGTATTTCTAGTATTTTTTAAACAAATAGACAATTATTGCCAAAATTAAAAATCTACCATTTTTTATACACAAACTTATAAGGAAGCAATCATGGCCTAAAAATTACAGAAAAAAGTCACTGTTCAGTTCCTGGAACCAGACACCAGGCTGATGTGCCTTTGAGCAGGCACCTAAGCCCCCAACTGCTCCCCAGGTATTACAATAGTGGCTGCCCACTACTCCATGTGTGTGTGTGCTCACTGCCTCAGTTGGGCAAAATGCAGAGATACATTTCAATACATGCTGTATTGTATCATAAGTGATAAATAAATCATCAGTCAGCTATTTGAAGTGTCAGTATTTACTGTTTATAACTTATGATGACATTGTTTGTCAAAGCAGTAGCCCTTGTTATACAATGTCCTTGGGCACTGATCAATACGAGGGCACACTCTACAAACTTTGTATTAGTGTAATACAAATGAAGAAGGAAAAAAGATGAAAAGGAAGTAGAGAGAGGCTATCTCACCTGGACATTTTTCATATCTTCTGACCTCCAGCTATTTAGTAGTGAAATAGTGTGCGAATGAGATTCGATTCTTTTTTTTAACTGAATGGAGTTTGACCTTAAATTGTTCTCCGTGCCAGTGTGTGGGCTCCTCAAGGAACAAATCCTTCGTTTAATAGCTAAAAGTAACAAAGCGGCCTTGTTAGAACGGTGAAAATGCTATTTACTCAAAAATACATTTATATAACCTTTCTGACTTTACCCCACCCTCACCCCAAAGCACACACACACACACACACAGGACCAAACATTCATCTCAACCATTGCCTATCCTCAAAATAACATTCTCTAGTAGGGGGGTGGGGGACTGCAACACAATTATGCTCAGTTTCAAAACAGCATTGAGTTATCGTATCAGTTGGATATGACTGGACTGCACCTTATGGTGAGTTATGGTATCAATATATGTTCATCCTTCAGCCTCATGGAAAGAAAAGTTCGCAGATCCAGTTTTTTCACCTTCTACTACACCTAATTCAATTATAAAAACTAGGCATGTTTATGAAAATGTATGAGAATGAGAATATTATTTCATTAGCAGGCCATAGGCAATAGATTTACATTGTATATACATTATATATCAATAAGTCTGGTCTGTACTTCTAACATTTTCCTGAAGGTTTCAATGTCTAGAACTACCAAAATGCTGCATAAACATAAATGTAAAACACGAATTTGATATTAACTAAGTTTTTAAGGGTAAGTGACACTCAAGTCTTTATTAAAGAGGGTGCCACCACCCATTTCAGAATTAAAATGAACGTAAATGCTGAAAAGTAAAACAATTCCTTCAATTCTGTTCTATTTTCCCAGGAGTAACCTTGAAAGATTCTTTTAATGTCACTTTCTGTTTGTGACTGTTGTGTCTACAGCTATATTTGTCACATTCTCCTACACTGCACTCGCAGTTACCATGACCCTGTCTGCCTATAACACTTTAGACATTAAAGTGCCTTTGATGGGAAAGTTTATTATTAGGTTAGTTCAGGCTAATATTTTTTTGATTTTACAATGACTGACACAAACTCCATTTCCAGAAAAGTTGGGATATTTTCCAAAATGCAATAAAAACTAAAATCTGCAATATGTTTATATATGTTTAATATTAAGGTTTTTGTAACCGAAAGAAGTACAGTGAACGTGTTTTCAACATTTTTAATGACCAGCCTTTAATAAAAATTGTATTTTGTAAACATACATAAATTTAGGATTTGTTGGCTGCAACACAGTGGTGCAGTTGTTAGTGCTGTCACCTCACAGCATGAACGTCCTGGGTTTAATCCCCAGGTTGGCCACGGGTGCCTTTCTGTGCGGAGTTTGCAAGCTCTCCCTGTGTTAATGTGGATTTCCTCCGACTGTCCAAAAGGCTTGCAGTAGATTGACTGGATGTTCTAGACTGTTTATAGGTATGAATGTGTTTTTGAATGGTTGTCTGTCAATGTGTTGGCCTCCTGTCCTGGATGTACAGAGGGAAAATTCATAGTCCAGAGTTTAGGACTACAAGGTTGTTTTTCAATGAAATTAATAAAAATGGAAGTGTGAATACATAGATACCCATAAAGCCCATGAAGTTGGTAGTGGGTACATTCAACCACAGACACAAAACATGCCTCAATGCAGCTGCAACATACACTCTTAAGAGCCCTGGGGTTTAAAAACTGTAGAGAAGTAATGAAGACATCAGCAGGACAAAATGAGAAAATTAAAGTTCAGTGATAAGGATGTTAATAAGTTATTTACCACCTTACGATTCCACAAGAAAATTCTTCCATTGTGAGTAAATAAATAAAAAAAAGCTAAATAGTAACTAACTGACTGTGAAGCTACAACTGATCCTGAGGTCTGAAATAATGCTTCTCTGTTGGTACATTTTGTAAGCACATCTTTGAGGTGCATATATCCTTTTAGCAATGATGGATTCTGCTATTGTTAAACAACACAGCTTTTGAAACACAGCTGTTTATTTAAACTTAGTTTTAAAGAGTAAACTGAAAATGCTGTAACCAATTCCAGTATCCCCACTATTTTCAATGCAATCCTCTGACATTTGTGTAATAGCTCTTCTAGTGCATACGTATGAGAAAGTGAAATATATTTAGTAATTTTCCAAGCTCATTGCCCATAAACATTTGTATATACAGTAACATACTAGCAGAATGCACAGGTTTTGCATTTGAATCTGATGCAAAAAGGTTTAGTACACTGGACCCAAAACTTCTCTAAACATACCCCAGACAAATAAGACAACATTCTATTGTGTTGCTCATTTCAACACTTATGCTTATCCGTTTCTTCTGAAATCAAGGGTATAACAGTATGTGTCCACTTGCAACTTCACCTCACTGCATCTTATTCATTTTTGAATAGAAATGAAAAGAGCTCTGCTATATAGTACTGTGCATGATGGGTTGTAGTCCAGTGAAATGCATGAGTGCAGCTGCTTCAAACAAAACATTCCTAATATTGTGTTTACTTCCCCAAATACATAATAAAGCTCCTATTCATTTGCTTATTTATTTTTTTTTAAATTACAGCTTTGTATTCCTGCAGCTCAAGCTGCATTTTTTTTAATTAAAAAATCATTACAATAACAGTAACTGCAAAATTCAAAATGCCTATCAGTTTGCTAATTCATGAATACGGTATTAAACAATAATCAAAGCCTAAAATTATAATGATTATTAAGATAAACTGCTTATTGAATGAATGTAAAAAGTCCAATCACTGTTTCTTACCATCTAAGGACAAGTCCTACCAAGTGTTGACCATGTAACTTGTCCTTCTTCATTTTCTTCACAATGTACTTTCCATTATGGAGTCAGTGCTTTGTATAAACAAGAGAGGACATGAGGTGTAATTCAGAAGAAAACATGTAGTCAAACAATGCCAGCCAGGTAGACTAAGCATTTAATGTATCTGTGAATTAGTCTAATTTGTTGTTTTGCTTTATTATGGAAAAAATATATTATTCATTTCTTCCTGTGCAGTGAAAATATACCATTCATATGTGTAATGTTTTTCTGATGTAATGATTTGCTGAAAAAAAAACCTCTATATTATTTAGATGACCAACCAAAGAATAATACATTAATTATAATAAAAAATTAAGTTAAAGAGCAAAATTATTCTTTACTTCATACATTTATAAAACAGAGGTTCTAAATAAATGTCCATAGTTTCTAAGGTGTATGTGCTGTAATTGGTTTATCTTGCTTTGGTAGCTGTAGAGCATTTGGGGCATAAATGAACTTGTGCTAAGCATTGTGTTTCTGCAGAGAGGCAAGAAGCAGACTTGGTACTGAAAAGTGCTTGTTAGCAACTGTATTAAGAGCCTCTACTTTTCTTCACTTCAGAGAACACAGATCCACTGCTCCACAATCCACTGTAAGAGGAGTTTTATACTGTTAGCTTGGCATTGGGCATGTAGGGGTATATTTGGTGTTAAGGCCCAATCAAAGATATATTATTTTAATGCAAAATCCAACATTTACCTTGTAGTGTTTTTAATGTCATTGAGAACTAAGTCATCCAGGTTTTGGCTGAGCAAAAGTCTTGATTTTGTCATACATGTTGGTCAGGCAACATTTCTTGCCAAAGTGCTAGGTTGTTAGAAAGGACTGTAATGTTATTTGATTACAACCTCATCTATAGTCCATTTCTGTGAAATCTTTGTCTGATGACCCAGAAACTGTTTCCAGCACCTCCTTCTCCAGTTTTCTTTCTTCTTTGGGCACCACTAGAACATGATTATTTCAGGGTTGCTTTCAAGAGCACATTAGGTAGCTGAGACGTTATAAACTGCCTGTTGAAAACAAGGGACCCCCTCCATTTTCTGGAAATCAGTGCATGTGTAGTATTTCTGTGAGCATTGTGGCTCTGGGCTCATGTGTAGTTGCGCATCTAATTTTCACCACTGTATTATATTCAGATAATACAAGCTGTGCATACACATTTGACCTCATGTGTCAGTAATAGAGGCACCCTGAAGTAGGTCTTACACATCCAGTCCCACTGGATCATTTGTAGCAGGTTAGAGTTCAGTCTCAGCTCTGCAGGAAGGTCTCTAAGAGGAAGCTTGATGCTTACTATTTCGATTCATGTCCTGGCATGTGGGTTACAAATTCTCCTCAGAGTTCCCCCTGACCCTCGCTCCTCCACTCCATGCTCATCTTCTATGAAGAGCCTGTCACATCTGGCATTCTTTCTGCATGTCTGCTGTTGTTTTCTGCTCTGCGTCTCTTTCTCTTTGTGCATTTCCCCCCAAACAGCTCTATTAAAACTGAACTATGCTCTGACATTCATTATTAAGCAGTCATCCACAAGGATTCACTCTGGCATTTCCCTCACCAAACCACCGACTTTACAAGGTGAGAAATAAAAGTGTTTTTTCTTTCTTTTTTTCATTTTGAAACTTCAGTGTTTGTGACACCCAAGATGTTTCAAGAGATTGTGTCGAATGATGAAAAACATTTAAAATATTTACTGATGCAACTTGAAGCAATGCACTACGAAATGAATGTGTGTATTTTGCGGTAGGCAAAATGTACACTGATACTGTGCCTTCACAGTGATGATGATTTAATTTTATGATCATTTTAATAAATGATACATAGTGAAATCAGTACTTGAGCTGTAACTCTATTGTTACTCCACACAGTATTAACATTAGATCAACCATTTGCCTCGAAATAAATTGTTTGGAACCCCCCACATTGGTTGTGTTTTGTATTTTTAGACCCATTTTTTACTTGTCTGAAGAGAATCAACAAGGACTTTCCTAAAAGGTCTAATACATAGACCCCTTACCTTGGCTTTACTAGTAATGAAATCTTTGTGTTCTCTGAGCTTGTTATCTGTGTTTTCTCAGTTTAGTTATTTCTTTAATGACATGAATCTGCTTTAAGTATGTCAGCCTGCCTGTGTTTTACACCTGCCTGCTGTTATGATTATGAGTATTAGATCGCCCATAATAACACTATTTTACATTTGCAGCCTTCCTCTCAGCCACTTTTGTTAAACCAGTACACAGTATGCACTATGGAGTAAATGTCGGGGAGGCAGAGGTGTACTTAGGTATACTTTTTTTGCTAAAACACAATCATTTTCTACTGTAATTGCAGTGGTAACCTCTATGCTAATTCCCATAAATGATTTATATCATCTGAGGGAGCAGCAACTGAGCTAGACGAGAAACCATGGGTTTGAAGAGGGGCTCTAAAAGAGCTATTAATGTGAGGGACATGTGGAAAGAGGTGCCTGATTTTAGCCTGTTTTCCATTGACCATGGACTGAGCTTCACACCACATTGAACTTTAAAAGAGCAGGAACTACATGGACACACTCTCAAAGTGTCCTTACTGTGAGTGCCTTATCACAGCCACACTAAACTGGACAAAGAGAGAAGACAGAGAGAGAGAGAGAGAGAGTGAGAGAGAGAGAGTGAGTGAGTGGGAGGGTAAGAATTAAGCATGGAAGAAAACCCACCAGTGCCACTAGATAAGGGACCAATTCTATCTCTCTTTCACCCCTCCGGCAAAAACGCAAACCAGAACATGGGATGCTTTCCAGCACTTTCGTCCAAAAATCTCTTTACTGAGGCCGTCCTTCTCTCTTCTTTCTTTTTGTCTCTTTTCTTCTCTCTTGTGGATCTTTCTCAGCGAAGCCAAGAATGCCATCTTTTAAGGCTGGCTTTACATAATAAAGTACGTTTGAGAGATTGTCACAATTTGTGTGAGTGTGTATGTGTGTGTATGTGTATGCACTCTTGTCATGGTTCTGATATCCAAGCTACTCTGTTACATCACTAAACCCTGAACATCACAGCAGAAAACAGCTGCTTAAATTCCCCATAAACACCTGAAAATGTCTGCACATATACACATACATACAGTGGTGTGAAAAACTATGTGCCCCCTTCCTGATTTCTGATTTTTTTGCATGTTTGTCACACTTAAATGTTTCTGCTCATCAAAAACCGTTAACTATTAGTCAAAGATAACATGATTGAACACAAAATGCAGTTTTTAAATGAAGGTTTACATTATTAAGGGAGGAAAAAACTCCAAATCTACATGGCCCTGTGTGAAGAAGTACACACATGGACAAAATTGTTGGTACCCTTCAGTCAATGAAAGAAAAACTCAAAATGGTCACAAAAATAACT
>JBBPDA010000019.1:15943987-15955863 GCA_037974385.1 Arnoldichthys spilopterus
AGCCTGTTTGAGAAAGCCGTGTTGTTTATGTTCAGTGTCCTTAGTTCGTGCTTCGTTTTTGTTTGTTTATTTTCTCTATAAAATAAATTGTTTTTTCACCTAAGAAGCTGCGTTTGCTTCCTAAATTACCCCAAATACGTGACAATAAGCTTTTAAACTATAAGCTGTCTGGCTGTTTTTTTCAAATATGTAAACATCAGCTGCAGCCATATAACTATACACGTAAGCATATAATTGTCATTCATAAAGCTGTTCCAAGCTAAATGATGTGAACCATTAGTGAACGATTAACAAAGGAATTTTCTTGGTCCATCATTGCACACAGTGTCAACAGGAATTTGTACCAACTCTCCACACCACCTGACTTCACTAATGAGTTCTGTTTCTCAGAATGTAACATGAACCAGGTGTCCTTGGTGTAAGGTGGGAAATAATTCCTGTGGATACTGCAGCCCTTGAATCGAGATCACTTCAGTACTTCTCATTCATTTGCTGATTATAGCAATTATCATTATTCTTGTTTTCTTTTCTTTAATCGTGTTCATAGATGTTGCCTTTGCAGAGTGCAAGGGAAGCATTTCCCCTTTAATGTTGTAGGAGGATGAATGTATGTATAAATATTACACACACACAGACACACACACACTCACATACACACGAACAGTCCATTCTACAAGCGGATATGTTTGAAGCAGGAAGAATGAGCAAGTATAAAGTTTACTGTGATGGGGAAAAATTGTGATGACTCCAAAACAGCAAGTCCTGCGGGGTATTCCCTGTATGCAGTGGTTAGTACTTACCACAGTGGTCCAACAAAGGAAGGAATAAAACTGTCTATACCTTCTGTGTCTCCATGACACATACAGGACAGTGGTGGCCTAGTGGTTAGGACCTTGCCCTTGTGAATATAAGATTGCTGGTTCAAGTCCTGGCCCGGGTACCACTGAGGTAAGATAATATCCCACTACACTGATCATTGGGTGCTTTTCATAGCTATCTGCTGCTGCATGTGTGAAAGGATAAATGCAGAGGTCACATATAGTTGTGGTACACTTTGTGTGACTGAGTGTGTTCACAATGACAAATAAGTCACTTTCACTTTCATATGTCTAACTAGGGTTCCCAGGCTTCTGGTTTAGCACTAAAGAGTTTAGTTTTGAGTTTCATCGTCTGGTGCCCAGTTGATACTGCCAATCAGACAGTAAGATGAACAATTTGTTAAAATAAATAAAGTGCTGCTCTAGTCTTGTTCTAGCCCTGCCACTGGGCTCCTCTCTTTCAACCATGCCCTATGTCTAACACTGCTCTGTTTTAGTTCAAAGATCTGTGTGTATGGGAAGCTTGATATTAGAATTTATTTTAAGTATCAAAGGCCAAGTGTGAGTGTAAGGATGCATTTTAACACAGAGAAAATCAGCCAAATACCACACTGTTCTTGTTTTACTAGTTAAACATACAAGCAGCTAAAAAATGTAAGAAAAGACAGTAGATTGTGTTTAAGTATGTAGACTGCAGTTCAATTTTTTTGTCTCCCAAATTAATCCAGTAATACTGAAGTGCTCATAACAACACCCACGTTTCTATTGATGGGACTGATGAACAGTTTTATATAAATCTAAGGTTAATGCAGTCAGTTACAGCCCTGTTATGATGCTGCATTGTAATTGTGAGTAGTTCCAGTGAGAGGGAGACTGAAAGTTCAGCATACCTTTAAATATAATTATAGTAATTTATAAAGTGTAATAAAGTGTTGAAGGTAAGAATGTTTTGCATACTAAATAACCATTTAACAGCACATTCTACATTTAATGTGTCCTTAATGCTAATAATTATTATAAAATACTTATCAAATCACAAGCCAAGTGGTATGAACTGTGCCTCCCCTCCTAACAAAGCTGAAATTAAAAGTACATTTAAATGCTAGGCCAAGGGTGATATTCAGGGATTTATCTTGATGCTTGTTATGGCATAAACAATAACTACCATGGAAATGATCAGTAAATTATATAGTTATGAAAGAGGTGTACTTGGGGGTTTAAAATGGTTAAAATTTAAGTGTGATATATGTTCGATGGCCTCCATGCCTCCGTTCTCTTTCACACAGAGAACACACGCACAGACTTGGTTTGGGCTCTCCTTTTCACTTTCTGCAAATGCCAGTTGCCTAGCAATAAAATCGCTGGTTTTATGGTCTGTGAAGCTTGTACTTACAAGAGGAAGAGAAAAAACAGAGAGAGAGAGAGAGAGAGAGATACAGACAGACAGAGAAAGACATCAGAATAAGATTTAAAGTTTAGCACTATTGTCCCACCTTTTCATGTCTAATGCTCGTAAATCAGGCCTGTGAATAGTGGAGAAAGATAAAGGCTAGACACACATTTAATTTATTTGTCTATTTATTTATTTATTTATTTTTTTTGCTATCTGACAGGGGCTTCAGCCTGTAGTTGAATGGTACTAGTGTAGCTGTCCATATAATAGAATTAAAAAACTGCCTACTGCCTCCTCCAGGCTACATAACCAAGGGCAAGTGGCCTGCTGAATCAACCCTATAATGCCGGTGGCACAGTCCCAGTGTTCAAAGCACTTCAACACTCTCTGTCTCTCTCTCTAATGGCTGAAACCATTAAAAGCCTATGACACAGTGAACACACAATCTATAACATATGCCATATTACTGTTAACCAATTTCATGTTTTGTTAGATAGATGTGTGCTGTTTGTTGTTATATGTTTGTGACTGACAGGCTTACACACAGACCTCCAGCCAGAATGTAGTCTTAGGCATGCTGGCATTAGGAATTTTGTCAAAGAAGTAGGGGGACACAAGTCAGGAGGTTATATGTGGCAGATGTCCCCAGTTGCAGCTTGTGCTTGCTTGAGAAAAAACTTTAGCAGTATAAATACTGGAACTCACTCTGGTGTCAAAAGTACCATGGAGTTATACACACACACACACACACAAACACACACACATAGTGAGAGAGAGAGAGAGAGAGAGAGAGAGAGAGAGAAACAGGGGTGAGAGAGAAAGAATAAGACTGTGCAGCAATAACTGCAACTAAACATCGGCTTGTAGGAATTTTTTGTCCATTCCTCTAAACAGCTTAAACTCTTGAATGTTGGTGAGTTTCTGCACATGAACTGTGTGCTTAGGGCAATTGTCTTGCTACTTGTTCCACTTTACCTCGAGATTCAGTTCACAGAAACAAGTCCTGATATTTTCCATTAGATTTTGATAGTATATTTCATTATTCATTATTCCATCAAAGCCAGCATGCTGTCCTGGCCCAAATGCAGCAAACAGACCCGAACCCTGATATTACCACTTCTATGTTATGCTGGAATGCAGTGCTTTCCTTTTACCCACATGTTCTGTTTTCAACCTCATCCTTCCAACACAACATTTTTCCAATAGCTTTCTATTCTGTTAGCATGATCTTTTGCAAACTAAAAATAAAGAGAAATGTTCTGCTTTCAAAGCTATGGCTTTTTTTTTCTTGCAACCTTGCCATGCACACCATAGTTGTTACCTGTTTTTTTAATGATGGACTAATGAAAATTAACAAAAGCCAATGTGAGGGAGACCTTAGTTTGAGTCCAAACTCTTCAAAAATGGTTTTGTAACCTTTTTTAGCCTGGTGAGCATCAACAACATTTTATCTGTTCTTCAGAAATCTCTTTTGTTCATGCCATGATACACATCCACTAACATATGTACAAGACCAGTTACATTTGTTTTCTGCTGTTGTTTTTTGTTTGTTGGTTTTTAATAAAATGGAGCATCCACACTAATAAACTAATAAACCTAGAGGTTCACATACATTTGACACTTACAGATATGTAATATTAGATAATTGTCCTCAATAAATAAATAAATGACCAAGTATAATATTTTGTCTATGTCAGGTGGGCATCCGGGCTAAAGGCACAGCTGTGGGCAATTAGCCAAAGGCTTAAAGGGTGTTCATGGACGTTCCACCTTGTCCAACGTTGTTTGTGTAGGTCGCAACTGTCATCCACGGACCCGAGGGCACAGCCGCACGTCAACATCAGCGCGGACCCGAGGGTACCATCGGGCGCCACCACCACGGCAGATCCGAGGGGGGCCACTGCGCACCGTCGTCAGCACTGCCGTGTCCTGTTGCCGACACGCTGCCGCAAGACCGGTTCCAGCCTGCACGCCGCTGGGTCTACTGAGGGGTCCAGCCTGCGCACCACCGCTGGGTCAGCCAGATCCAGTCTGCACGCCGCTGAGTCAGTCTGCGCGCCACCGCTGGGACAACCTGAGCCAGCCAGCACGTCGCCACTGGGTCAGCCGGATCTAGACTGCATGCCGCTGTATCCAGCCTGCTTGCCACTGGGTCTCCAGAGAGGTCCAGCCTGCATACCACGATCAAGGGAACCGGCCCAACTCGCAAGCCACCAAAGGAGCTGAAGAAACGTCGCGGAAGCAACCCAGCTTCCGCAGGACGTTGTGTGTGCAGTCCGAGCCACGGGCTCCACAGTCTGGGCTGCCTATGTGTGGGCATGGACACTGCAGACTCTGTTCGGGACTTTGTTTCTGCCCCCAGCACGGTTTCCCCAGGTTTTTTAGGGGGTGCTGGGTGGCATGTGTGTGTTAAAGTTCTTTTCAGATGTCTTGGGTGTGCCCTGTTTCCCCCCCCCCCCCCCTTTTGGGACATCGCTTGGTGGTAGCATCCGTTTCCACACCGAGACGGTGTTCCTAGGAGGGGGGGTATGTCAGGTGGGCGTCCGGGCCCTACCCTCAGAGCTGAGCCGGGCTACGGCCAAAGGCTTAAAGGGTGTTCATGGACGTTCCACCTTGTCCAACGTTGTATGTGACATAATCAGCAGGTGCATCCTGTATATTAAAAAATTCAGTGATGAACTTCATCTAACTAAAAGGAATAACACATCTACTTTTTGCTTTTCATTTCAACACCTGTCTAAACAGGTCACCAGCAGCACGTTAGTGCATCCCAGAAGCAGCACTGCATCTAGAAAACAAAACCTTCTCATGTCCCATACACACCACACTGAAAAAACTCAGTGGATATAAATTATTCAAAATGGATCTCTACAATGTTTCTTTTGAGTCTCAATATAATGTTATGTAAAATGCTATGCTTTTATGCTGTGGTGTGCAGTTGCCACTGATGTAAATTAGATAGATTGGAAATGACAATATAGGAATCTGAAGATTTTCACACCATGCAGCATTACCTTAATTATGCAACAAAACATTGCAGTAGGATTTTTGTCAACATTCTGTGAAGCTTTCCAACGTCACAACAGCTGCTATGAAAAAAAAAGTTTGTGGGCAGAGCATGGACTGATTAGTATAGATTGCCTATACTCAATACCTTATACCAGATCATGTCAAAATATGTTGTAGCTCCTACATGTCTAAATCCACAAATTTCAGCAGGTAAAGAAAAGAAAAATCAAATTGAAACCTTTCACCCTGATGGCTACACAGCCTTGGTGTGAAAAGGTATAGCTCTTTAGTGATCTGTATCTCCTCTGCCTTTTCCAACAGGAAGTTTACCTTATCTCTTGTACCTGCTGGAAGTGCACAATCTTTTTTCTGGCTTGTGCTCAGTCTAATACAACAGCCAGTGTTCAATGTCTCCCTTAAAAGCAAAAACTGTATAAGTCTCTCATGATTAGTGAGTACCATAAAATCTAAATAGTCCAGATGACAAAAAAGATTTAAACAGCCTAAGCCAAACTCACAGCTAATCAATAAAATGTTCAGATGTGATGATATGGCCTAGACTAATGATCACTCTGAACATTTCAACTTTTTTGCAGTGATGTTGTTATTCCAGCTGATTCAGCCTATGTCCTCTACTGAACCTCAACTGACAAAAAGATCCTTTTTATAATAAACTGATATTTTCTTGAAATGCTCATAATGTATTCCTACAATCAAGCATTTGTTGTGGTCTGTCAGGATTAGCCAGACTTTTTTTTTTATATAACTGCTGAACACGTTGAATATTGAATAATGAAAAATAATAATAATAATATTGCTAAAGTTGAAAAGCATAAATTGATTATGATTGATCAAATAATTATTCATTAACATTGTTTTACTATTGAGGATCATTATTTAACACAATTCTAATTCAGTATATTGACATGATGTATCCCTAACTCAGACACACTGCCGAATCATTCAGTTGGTGTCTTATTGTCTGGTTGGGGTCTGACTGACCTGAGATAGGCTCCCTTCAAGGCTACACTTTATGTCAATAATGTTGCATCACCAAGTCAAGTTAAGTAGGGTTTTATTGTCATTTCAATCATATACAGTTCACACAGTACACAGTGAAATGAAACAACGTTCCTCCAGGACCACGGTGCTACATGAAAATACTGCAGGACAGTACAGCAGTAACCACTGCACAGTTATGGGTCTACCAGGTGCAAAGTAGCAGGATGTGCAAAAACGCAATAATGTGAAGTAATCAAGGACAGAGGGAGCAGGAAGAATGTAGCAGCATAAAGTTCAATATCAGTAAATAAATAAATATAAAGTTAAGGACTAGTTAAGTGAGTCAGTATGTGTGTGTGTTTGTGTATTGACAGTCCCTGAGTGTTTAAGAGTCTTATTGCCTGAGGTATGAAATTATTGCACATTCTGGTAGTGAAGGCCCGAATGCTTTGGTACCTTCTTCCAGACGGAAGGAGGGAGAACAGTTTGTGTGAGGGGTGTGTTGGGTCATCCACAATGCTGGTGGCTTTGCAGATGCAGTGTGTGGTGTAAATGTCCATGATGGAGGGGAGAGAGACTCCGGTGATCTTTTCTGCTGACCTCACTATCCGTTGCATTCCATAATCACACTCAGTGGTCCCTCTGTAGAAGATGGTGAGGATCGGTGGTGGAAGATGGGCTTTTTTCAGTCTCCTTAGAAAGGAAAGATGCTGCTGGGCTTTCTTGGCTGTGGAGCTGGTGTTCAGGGACCAGGTGAGGTTCTCTGTCAGGTGAACACCAAGGAATTTGGTGCTCCTACGCATGAGCCGTCAATGTGTAGCAGAGAGTGGTCACTTGTGATTCTCCTGAAGTTCTCCTTTGTTTTGTCAACATTCAGAGACAGGTTGTTGGCTTTGCACCAGTTCGTTAGCTACTTCACCTCCTCCCCGTATGCTAATTCATCCTTCTTGCTGATGAGCCACCACAGTCGGGTCATTAGCGAACTTGATGATGTGGTTCGAGCAGTGCTTTGCTGCACAGTCATGAGGCAGCAAAGTGAACAACAAAGGGCTGAGCACACAACCCTGTGGAGCACCAGTGCTCACTGTGGTGGTTCTGGAGGTGTTGTTCCCAATCCTAACTGACTACGGTCTTTCAGTCAGGAAGTCCGGGACCCAATTACAGAGGGAGGTGTTCAGGCTCAGCTTTCCAGTCAGATGTTGGGCCATGATTGGGTTAAATGCTGAACTAAAGTCTATGAACCACTTACACAATGGCATTATTCTATGACAAGCTGCTCACAAGATGATACATCTTACAAGGGTATAAAAAAAGGTTTTCTTTAGACACTCCCCAAACTGGGGTGACTTGTGGGTCTCTCATCCTATCTCACTATCAGTCTATCTCTCATTCTCTCTCTCCCTGCTCTACACTGATCTTGATCTGTTGAACTTTTGGGGTTCCAGCTCTAAAATTTATTTAGTTTTTCATATATCTTGCAGCAGTTACAGTGTCCATAATTGATTCTGGCCCTTTACCCAGAATGAAGCCTCAGCAGTTACAAACTTACAAACTTAACAGTTTAAACTTCTGTAATGCAAGTTGAATTTATTATTATGTAACTGTCACTTAAGGCTGCCCAGTAACTAGGTTAACACATTCTCCTTATTTTACCATACCTAATCCAGTTAGATTTTGAGTTTAAAGTTTATTTTATTAAACATATTAACAATTAAGGCTGTCAACGCAATACAGTTTTTAACCCTTCAATTATTTTTTATGTTGTTAAAGTATTTTTTTTAGTTTGACCATTCAGCCCAGGATGAAGCCCAGCTGCTTGTGCTATAAGTTGCTTTGACAAAGTTTGTATTTTTTTCATTAAATGCAGTGTAAGGGGAGCTCCCCCTAGAGGACGTAAACGATCAGCGTCTCCAGAATACTAGGCCATGCCCCTCCCAGGTGGAGCTCATTTGGGGACATCAGGACAGGTCTTCAAATAGGAAGGAGACCCACACCGTGTTGCGAAGTTTCGTCAGCTTTTCCTGCGATTCCGAGCATTTTCTCTGTGTTTTTGGATTTATTGGATTTTGATTTTTGCCTGAACCCCTGATATATCTGTCTGCCGTGAGCTTGAACCTTGACTGTTTTTTGACTACGTTTTCTGCCTTGTCTTTGCCATCCCCGATTACCAGTACTTTTGACCATTGCCTGGACTGCACTACGATTTCCGCTTATCCTTTGATACTCGTGTTTGCCGTGTGTTGTGACCTTTTTTCTGAAGACCTGGAGTTTTTCTTATTAAAAACCCTCAAAATTACCTGCGCTTGTGTTCAACCTTCTTCAGATCATTACATGCAGCTTTTAAATGATCTTTAAATTGATGCCTTAGGCACCTTTGGCAGACTACAATGAACAGTTCTTGAATATTACTGGAAAAATCCACACATTGGACTTTTTTTTTTTGTTCAAATGCCTTCTTTGTCTTCACCAGTCTTACCTGTCATTCTAATTTGTTTCAAGTCTTTACCACTGCCCTCTTGTTGTAAATCCAGTGTGTTTCTAGCCTTTGTATATGTGTTGTGTATGCTTTTCTTAGATTAGCTATGTTTTGTATTTGTTCTGTCTTTTCCACATGATTTATCATTCTCCCTTTGTCACCCCTTTTTTGAAAACATGAACTTTAATCACCAATGTAACATGAAACTAGACTTCTGCTTTTTTACTCCAAGAGTTATACACAATTAACTATGCAAAATAATCATTAATTACTCACTTCAATCATTAATTATTTCATTTATTTGACAGCCCTAGTTCATTTGTATAAACAATTTTAAATAAATACCTGTGCACTTGCGGACCATTGCTGTAGATCGTTCACAAAGTGACTTAGGTGTACTTCAGTACAGAAAGCTCTAAACTCTGCAGGATTGTGGTCCTCCAGGAATGCCATTTGACACCCCTGCCTTTGTCAGAGAAGATGAATCTTGTAACAACAAAAGTCGCTGTGTCATTTTTATGTAAGAATGAATTAATCATATCTTTATCTGGATTTGAAGCCAACATTTTTTTCTATGCCCACTTGCAGAGCAATGCTGTATCCTCTGAAACCTTATTAAACATCAAAACTGCCTCCTCCACACTTTGTCACAGGCTCTTGGGTATTTTCCTGAGCTTGAAACAACGATGTGCCATGTGAGTCCTCTTTGGCATGAAAAGTTGGAGTGTGACTCATGCAAGAATAACGAGACCACCTCGCAAATGACAGAGACATGAGAAGTCGTTTTGATGTCACATAGCCTCGAATATTGCATGAAACGCGGACTTGAGTACGAATGGGTGCGTGTGTGTTTGTGTTCTTCTACATTTTTAATTCTCCTTATGTTGTCTCTGAGCTCACTTCTGCAAAGACCTGAGGAATTCAGATGATGCCTCAGCATCCCAAGGCCTCAAACTCTAGAGAATGAAACAGACAATGGCAGTGTTCAGCACAATCGTTTAGTTATGCAGAAAACAGAGAGACGTAAAGGCAGAGGCACATCAAGTAGAACCTTGCAAAATCAACACACTGACAGTTTTACTACAAGCCACTAGCAAGAGGCAAAGAGAAGAACACTAACACACAAAAAAGAGAATGAGAGAAAGAGACAGGCTGACAGAGATGAAGAAAAAGAGAAAGACTTTTAGGAAAAGACACATGATGGTACGTGTGGACAGACCTTATTTTATCTTTTTTGCAGAAAACCTGCAAAATTGACAAGCTGAGCTTGCAGACTCAAGCAAAATTGACCATGAAAGACACTCAATTCAGATCAAAGTCAATAGAGGCCTCCTAAGCCAGTCGATAAGCAGACAGTAATAGAGATTACAAATGGAGTAAAGGGCTTTATACTTCTTCACCATGAGTCCAAACTGCACTCTACCCCTGATTACAGCCATGATGGAAACAGAAGGAAAGAAAGAGAGAGCGCAGAGCAAGTTCAAAAAGCTATTGCTCAATAAAGGGTACGGTTGAAGCTAGTAGGCTTCTCTGAACCCTACATCCACAACATTGGATAACTGGTGTCATGATATGAGTTAACAACTCATTAATTTGAGCCAGTTTTTCTTCATCAATAATAATGAGAGAAGTGAAGCCATCACTGTTTCCAAGGCTCATAATAATGAGTGAATAGAGTGAAATGTAAAAATAGACGACCAAATACACCAATTAGCCATAACATTAACACCAGTGACAGGTAGAGTGAATAACACTCAATATCTAGTTATTTCATTACAATGGCACTTGACAGGGGTGATATTAATTAGGCAGCAAGTGAACAGTCAGTTCTGAAGGTTGATGTGCTGGAAGCAGGAAAAATGGGTGAGTGTAAATGTCTGAGCCACTTTGACAGGGACTTTATTCTGATGGCTAGATGACATAGAGTCAGAGCATCTCTAAAACTATAGGGTCTTGTGGAGTGTTCCAGGTATGCAGTAGTAAATACCTACCTAAAGTGTTCCAAGAAAGGGGAACTGGTGAATCTGCAATAGGGTCAGGGGCATCCAAGGCTTACTGGTACATGTGACGAGTGAAGGCTAGCCCGGCTGGTCTGATCCCAAAGCTACTGTGGCTTAAAAGGTGCCCTTCTACTACTGAGGTACCCTTGAGCAAGGTACCATCCTGCTACACTGCTCCCCGGCCGCTGGTGGTAGCTGCCCGCTGCTCCACGTGTGCACGTGTAATGAGTTAAATGCAGAGGTCACATTTCGTTGTGGTGCTTGAGTGTGTTTACAATGACAAAAAGTCACTTTCACTTCATTTAGCTGTAGGTATTGCAAAAACTGTGGTATACTTGGTTATTCAATTAAATGTGAAATATCAAAATGTTCCCTTTTTTACATGACTGTACATTGTTTTTTTCTTAAAAAAAAAAAAAGAGAGAGCGAGAGAGAAAACTTTGATTTTCCATGAAATAAGCCCTAATTTTCACATCAAAACACTAAGTTATTAATTTTTCATTGTAAGAAAGAAAACAGGAAACCAGGACAAATGGTGTGTTTACCTACTTTTTTCATTCATTAAAGTATATTTATAATACAAAAACTTAATATCCTACTAGTAGGATTTGCTCAGGGTACCTAAATGTTCAGAAACAGCCATGACAGACAGATTGTCAGTGCAACTTGAGTATCTGTTGTCACAATTGACGACGAGATGAACTGAGGTTAAGCCCTTGTGACGTGAGGGAAAAGCCCAAGCGCGGAATGAGAGCGAATGAGCAGGTAACTCACGCAGTTGATCTATGAACGCTCCGGCGAACATAACCGGCCCAGTCGACTAGATACTGGGTACCACGGCCATGGCGTCACGAGTCAAGGATACGCTGGACGGTGTAGGCCAGACCACCGTCGATGATGCGAGGGGCGGGAGGGGGGGGACTTGGGGAGACAGGGGGGAGAAGAAGACAGGTTTCAGTTGAGATATGTGAATGACGGGGGGGACCCGGAGTGTGGCAGGCAGCTGGAGGCGGAAGGTGACAGGGTTGATGTGGTGAGTAATTTTGAAGGGTCCGATGAACCGAGCCGTGAGTTTAGGGGATTCAGTGCGTAGGTGAAGGTTGCGTGTGGATAGGTAAACCCTGTCACCGACGTGGAACAGTCGCCCCAGACGGTGCCGGCGGTTGTGTTGGGTGGCA
>JBBPDA010000019.1:15969690-15982236 GCA_037974385.1 Arnoldichthys spilopterus
TCCTCCTATGTAAAGTGACCTTGGGTTTGAGAAAGGCACTATATAAATAAAAATTATTATTATTATTATTATTATATTCCCCTTAATTTGAAAAAGACAAAATTTTGCAGATCTTAATGCATGACAATGCACTGAAAACCAGTCCCAGATTTGTTAACAGGCCCAAAGAACAACACTATTAACTTGCCATTTATATTATCAAGTAATGCTGGTTTCAGAATATATGTAGCAACATTCAGATCTTTAATAATGCTTAAACATCTAGGTAAAAAGATAATGAGAAATAAATATTTGATAAAGAGAGGAATGAGTTTCATCATTTTTGCTCTCATTATCACTGCCTGTGTTCTCCTCTCCAAAAGCTCCAAAAAGCTCTCAAATGATGCAATTATACCCTCCAAGTCTTTGAACATTTCACCCAGACAAACATGTGAAATCTTTCTAATTGAATATAATCACTGTTTAGACAGACCTCTATTTTTGTGCCTTTTTGTATCTTTGCAGGAGAAGTAGATTTAATTTAATATAATTCCTTTATTCCTCAACTCCTTCACTCTCTTGCTTCTCCTCCCTCATTCTATATCCTTCAATTTAGGGTGACAGGCTGTAGGCAGCTCCTTTTTTCTGTTTCTCCACTGTCTGGCTTATGATCAGAAATGTGTAACAATGGAAAGTGCGTTCCTCGCGTCATGCTACTTAAACACCTTTCCATTCTGCTCCAGCCAGCTGGTTCAATACTCTATTGACAGACCTCTTAAACTGAGACTTAGCAAGTGTAAACCCTCCCAATGCCTCAGTGACTGTGAAGAGTGTGATAATGTGTTTTGATGTACTGAGACACCCTGAGAATGACACAACACAATGATTAGGTGTCGATCAGTGGTGAACACGATGCTTGAAGTGCGATATTTCTCACTTTCTATTGACTGTGTGTTAAACCATGGAAAATCTTCACCATAGGAGCATTTTGTGTTGTAAACACACTGCATCATATACCTGAGAATCTCATACAGAAGGTTTCATGTCATACCCATTTTCCCCATTGCATTTAAGGCATTGGTTTCTGACTGCTAAATATATGAAATATGCATTTACTCTATACCCACATCCATCTCCCCCAGAAACCAGAAATCCAGATTTATGTCTCAGTTCCCTTTTTCATCTATCCATGCACATACTTTATTTGCACACAACTAATTTTTTTAACAATATACCAACATTTTATTGTTTTTTGTTCCTTGTTCTTTTTACTTTATGTATGTGTGAAAGGTTACACTGTTTGGGCAAATTTTTAATGGGTTGGTTGCAGGAAGTAAGCATGAGAGTGTGTATTTTGGTTTTACTTAAAGCCAACAAACACCAAGAATAAACCAAAAACCTAACACTAACATTGATTAAAAAAAAAACCATAAAGAAATTACACAGCATGAACATGGAATGGAAACATGTTGGGTAGCAATAACAGAGAATAGATACAGACTATAGCAAACACAAGGACATATATACTAACACAAGAGGGAACGGACATGGAGGAGCTACAGCTGGGGACGATGATTAAGTAACAGGGCTAAGGGAACAACACGCGAATAGCACATGGCTAGATAAACAATAAGAAAAGACTGGGACGACATAGCACAGGGAAACATGAAAAAATAAATATTTTTGCGTTTTTGAGTATTTTTTAGGAATTAACAGCCTAAACCAACGTTGTTCTTTTACAAATAATTTCTGACATTTTAAAGTGTTTAAAACTATAAGATGTTTATGCTTTATAGTGAAACTACTCTTACTGTGTGACTCTACTAGTGTGACCTTTTATTACACCTATAGTAAAATGCAAAAATTATAAACAACATGCTCTAGAATAACCCATTTAGTTTTTTTTTATGTGAGCAGCATTTTCATTAGATTGAATGTGAGTTTTTGCTAACGAGTTTTAGCCTCACAGCAATATTTAAAATGGACACATTTGTGGGCAGAATTTTCTATATGGAAGTGAATGAAAATGAAATCAGCCAATAAAGCAAGAAGATTTTCAAATCAAACTTATTTGCAGGGGAGCTATTGGAAACCATCTCCCCTCTTCCGGGTTGCGAATGTTTAAAAGGCAAATGCGCTGTGGCGCAAGCCACCGAGAAGGGGAGGGGAGTTGTGTGAAACTGGACAAGTGGAATGGCCCTGGCTGGATACAGGATTATTGTGTCGGCGAAAACGGTATAAGCCCACACACCAGCGCAATATGTAAACAAAGCGCGATGGTCGCTAACGTATGTAGCTTAGCTTAGCTCGCTAGGTGTTAGCTGTGAGCTAAGTTGGGGCAGCCCTGATGCATCGCTGGTAAGGGAAAAGTCTTCTGGGTTAAAGGGTGAAAGGCAGGAACCACTAGAAACAGGTGTGAGCTCCACTAGCCACACCCAGCTGCACTAGATGAGGACCATGGTGCTCCAGGCATGTGGTCGGCACCCCCACCACCAGGAAGAAGGGCAATGGTTCTCCAGAAGCAAGTGTGAGCTCCACTAGCCACACCCTCGTTGCACTAGATTAGGACCATGGTGCTCCAGACATGCGTTCAGCACCCTGAGAATGACACAACACAATGATTAGGTGTCGATCAGTGGTGAACACGATGCTTGAAGTGCGATATTTCTCACTTTCTATTGACTGTGTGTTAAACCATGGAAAATCTTCACCATAGGAGCATTTTGTGTTGTAAACACACTGCATCATATACCTGAGAATCTCATACAGAAGGTTTCATGTCATACCCATTTTCCCCATTGCATTTAAGGCATTGGTTTCTGACTGCTAAATATATGAAATATGCATTTACTCTATACCCACATCCATCTCCCCCAGAAACCAGAAATCCAGATTTATGTCTCAGTTCCCTTTTTCATCTATCCATGCACATACTTTATTTGCACACAACTAATTTTTTTAACAATATACCAACATTTTATTGTTTTTTGTTCCTTGTTCTTTTTACTTTATGTATGTGTGAAAGGTTACACTGTTTGGGCAAATTTTTAATGGGTTGGTTGCAGGAAGTAAGCATGAGAGTGTGTATTTTGGTTTTACTTAAAGCCAACAAACACCAAGAATAAACCAAAAACCTAACACTAACATTGATTAAAAAAAAAACCATAAAGAAATTACACAGCATGAACATGGAATGGAAACATGTTGGGTAGCAATAACAGAGAATAGATACAGACTATAGCAAACACAAGGACATATATACTAACACAAGAGGGAACGGACATGGAGGAGCTACAGCTGGGGACGATGATTAAGTAACAGGGCTAAGGGAACAACACGCGAATAGCACATGGCTAGATAAACAATAAGAAAAGACTGGGACGACATAGCACAGGGAAACATGAAAAAATAAATATTTTTGCGTTTTTGAGTATTTTTTAGGAATTAACAGCCTAAACCAACGTTGTTCTTTTACAAATAATTTCTGACATTTTAAAGTGTTTAAAACTATAAGATGTTTATGCTTTATAGTGAAACTACTCTTACTGTGTGACTCTACTAGTGTGACCTTTTATTACACCTATAGTAAAATGCAAAAATTATAAACAACATGCTCTAGAATAACCCATTTAGTTTTTTTTTATGTGAGCAGCATTTTCATTAGATTGAATGTGAGTTTTTGCTAACGAGTTTTAGCCTCACAGCAATATTTAAAATGGACACATTTGTGGGCAGAATTTTCTATATGGAAGTGAATGAAAATGAAATCAGCCAATAAAGCAAGAAGATTTTCAAATCAAACTTATTTGCAGGGGAGCTATTGGAAACCATCTCCCCTCTTCCGGGTTGCGAATGTTTAAAAGGCAAATGCGCTGTGGCGCAAGCCACCGAGAAGGGGAGGGGAGTTGTGTGAAACTGGACAAGTGGAATGGCCCTGGCTGGATACAGGATTATTGTGTCGGCGAAAACGGTATAAGCCCACACACCAGCGCAATATGTAAACAAAGCGCGATGGTCGCTAACGTATGTAGCTTAGCTTAGCTCGCTAGGTGTTAGCTGTGAGCTAAGTTGGGGCAGCCCTGATGCATCGCTGGTAAGGGAAAAGTCTTCTGGGTTAAAGGGTGAAAGGCAGGAACCACTAGAAACAGGTGTGAGCTCCACTAGCCACACCCAGCTGCACTAGATGAGGACCATGGTGCTCCAGGCATGTGGTCGGCACCCCCACCACCAGGAAGAAGGGCAATGGTTCTCCAGAAGCAAGTGTGAGCTCCACTAGCCACACCCTCGTTGCACTAGATTAGGACCATGGTGCTCCAGACATGCGTTCAGCACACCCGCCACCAGGGAGAAGAGGAATGGTTCTCCAGAAGCAAGCATTAGCTTCACTAACTACACCTCGGCTAGACGCGAACCTCCCCGGCACCCAGGCCTTTAGGGAGTTTGTCTGACACTAGCTGGTGGCCCTCCAAACATACGGCCTGCTTCTCATTCTAGAGAAACCCCACTTGAGAGGGAGCACGGGCAATCCACACCTCTTCTCAGAGGACCAGGGAAAGGGGGCCCTCTGCCTACCTGTGACTGACTACACAGCCACAGGCAGACTCGAGTTGGGGTAGAAGGATTCCTCCAGTAGACGGCATCAGGGATTAATATATATAACTGAGCAGTATATACTATATATTGCTCAATGATTAAGGTGCACTTACCTAATCTATTGGTATTGGGCTTAATGATGACATTTGCTTTAGATGATTCATGTTCATGTACAGTGGTGTGCTGTAGGCCTGTCATAATGAATTAATAGGACAGCATGGTTCTTTTTCTGCTTTCAGAGATTTGGTGATCAGTTATGAAACAGCTGTTTTGTGTGGGCTTTGAACATGTGCCTCAGTGTCAGCCATTCGTCAACCATCAACCGTGTCATTTTTTTTATTTCCCCCACCTTCCCTTCTCCTTTTTTGTAGTTTACATAATTGCATTATGTAGGACGCTGGCCGCCAGGAGCGATTTTTCTCCTTGGAGCACTTGAGAGTATGAATGGGGAGGGATCTATTTCAGGAAATGGGTTAGTGGTAAGGAGAAGTAGCTTTTTGAATAAACAGAAATTCTTCATGCTGTGCTGTTTGTTCGAGTAGTGCATTTCCTGCACAGCAGTGTTCAGCGATGCATTCGCTGCAAGGTACTGAATAGGTGGTGGATATGGAAAAGGTGTGTACTTTGGTTGCTACTAATGCAAATGGGATTCAGATCTGCCTCATGGGATGCTTTTGGCTCCAGTGGAACAATGATAGAGAGTGGGAGGCTTTTCATATTTTAGGTGTCTTGATATTTTTTTGATGTAATTTTCTCGACAAATTGCCTTTCATTTTATCTTAGATATTTATTTGCTGTCAAAAGCGCTTTCGCTAAACAGAACAGAATGTCCAATGATCAACAGTTTGCCAGCACACATGCTGGCCCTCATACAAATGCTATGAGCATCCATCACAGCTGAAAATCCAATTATCAAAGAGGCTAAAGTTACAATACTGACTTCAGTCTGACTAAATAACAGTGTCTGTAGAATCGAGTGAAAAGTTGACCTACAAACACTCTTCATAATTGAATTTGCGCTTTTTGATGATTCCATATAGAGAGATGTAATTTATGTGATAAGCCATAAAATTTGCAAAAAGTCAGTATTACTTTAACTCAGGCAAGAATTGCTTTGATTGGCTTTTGAGAAACTGGATTATGCACGCTCCAAGCTGCTCTAATTTGTTTTATTCTACTAATGCATTTTTTACTATCGAATAATGGAGAGAATAAACCTGCTAATATAAACGTCTCATTTTGTTTGATTTTCTCATGCTGGAGTCAAGCTGTTAGAATGCAAGAAATGAACTCAGACAAGGCAAAAAAAGGAGGGGAGGGGAGAAATGTTGGCAAGATAAAGCTGAAAATGAGAGAAATGGCAGTTAGGCTGCGAGGGAGGAAACTGGGTTAGTTAGTTTGATTATGCGCTTCAGTACATCTCCATTCTCCATTATTCATGTTACACCTTTAAAATGAAGATGCAATTTAGGCCCTCGCTGTCAAAGTCAGTCAGGGGCAGGAGAATGATAGAGCAGGCAACACATCCACGTAAAATGGTGCGCTGTGGAAGATAGAGCCAAGTGCTCTGCATATGTGACAGGACTGGAAAAGGGAGGTTAGTCGAGTAGTGGGACATCAATATTTCATGAAAGGTTTGTTTCAGCTTTGCAGGCCGCGCTGCTGCTTTCTTGTCAGCTTTGACAACCCCGGCTTCCCTACAGAAGTTCCTCATGTCACGTGGAGCTTGATTGCAAAAAGGGAGAAATCATTATTCCCTGTGCAATTGTTCACATGCAACAGTCCCGTTTCTATACATAACTGCAGCTGTAATTGCAGACCTCCCAGAGGAGATAATGATGCATTGCAGAGAATGTATTGGATATTTAATGCAGACTTTATTAAGAGGCTCTGTGCCTGAAAATCTACCATTACCATTTTTGACACTTCTCAGACAGAATCCAATTAATCTAAGCCCTGTTATGCTCTGTCCTGCATTAATGAAATGTTATGGTGTAGAGAGTTTTGATAAATGCTGCTTGTTTAGAATGGCATTCTGACTGCAGTGTACACTCTTAAAAATAAAGGCACATAATTGGTTTTTACCACTGAAATATACTTAAACGAAAACATATTAATTGGAATACACCAATCAGCCTTAACATTCACATTACCTGCCTAATATTGAGTAGGTCCCTCATATGCTGCTGAAACAGCTCTGATTGTGGTGCGTTCTGACTACTTTCTATCAGCATTAACATTTTGTACAACAGAATCTTCTCTTTGGGGTCAGAACAGACAGGCTAGCCTTCACTTCACACATGCATTAATGAGCCTTGGATACCCATGACCCTGTCGCTGATCCACCAGTTATCCTTCTTTGGATCACTTTTGGTAGATACTAACAACTGTGTATCAGGAGACCACAAGACCTGCCACTTTGGAGATGCACTAACTCCTGACTCAGGCACAGATCCTTACCTTATCAGGCCCATATTCCTGCTTCCAGCACATCAGCTTTAAAAACTGATTGTTCACTTGCTGCCTAATACATCCCACTCCCTCTGACGTGTCCACTGTAATATAGTAGATAGTCATTGTTATTAACAGTGGTGTTAATGTGGCTGAATAGTGTATAACCCTTACATTACGGTTCTTAAAAAATCTGTTTTTTACAAACAAAAGTACTGAAAGGGCACAGGTCCTGGAGCTCCCTGTTTTGCACATTTTGACTTTCCCAGTGCTAACACACATACTTCCAGTCAAAAAAGCGTATTACTGTAACTAGCTGATTGTAGGATCAGGTGTCTTGGGAGCAGGGAAAACACACCCACAGAGCATGGGGATTTAAGGACCAGGATTGAGAACCTATGCTTTAGGAAGTGTTCTAGTGATGCCTTTTTAAAAGCAAGCTTAATCACATCTTGTGCTTAAGGCTAGGAGCATATGCAAAAGTTTTACAAAAAGTAGCTCTGTAAGAATAAACTAACTCTTAGTATAAGTTAAAGGCACGAGACTGGTCAGTTGTGGATGACATAAGATGCACTTTTTCCATTTTAAATATGTGGTGTAATACATGAAGCACATTGCACAAGCTAGAGGAGTGCTTTTTAGTAAAGGTGCATGCTGCTCCATAGATGGTAAAAGACAAAAGTGAAAAAGGCATGACTTAGGGTAACAAAGCCAAAATACACCATGAGATTTGAAAGTCAAAACTAGAAAATGCTATACCCCATTCAGGTCTTTCAAGACTCTAAAAGGTATGTAATCACACTCGCCTACGCACAGTCAAGTTTAAGCTCTAAAAGCTTCTGTCATATTTAGCCTGTCTTTTCTAAAGCACACAACATAAATTACTCTCAATAACATCTACAGCTGCAAACTTTGCCTGTGATGGACAGAGAATATGCATAATTATGGTACATGAATCATTGGTGGGCCAGCTTAAGCTAAAGCACCTTCTGCCTCCTGAATCGCCGCAGATGGATGCAGTTCAGAAGCTCAGCTTAACAACTGAAACAAATTTACTGTGCTGGTGGGAGGCCTAACAAAGACCTAATCAGGAAGTGTTAAAACAGTATCACTTCTACTCCTGAGCCAGCACTGAGATTTCTAACAGGTAATGTGCATAGTGTTTAAGTGGCCTACTCTCAACTTTTGTAATTTTGCACAATATGTGAATCCTGCTGTCTCTATCCATGCTCCGTGTAGTGCCTATAACAAAATAAAATGTACAGACAGGGTTGGGAGAAAACTTTCAAAAGGCTATCTGAAACATAATGCTGTGGTTCTCAAAGTGGAGTCGGATAACCTCCAGGAGTCTGTGGTGTAACACTTTAAAGGCAGAATAAGTAGCAACTTGTGCCATCTTATCTAAAATATATTTATCAAATTATTACCTGATTTTCTTTTAGTTTAAAGCTTACATTCATTACTTGAATTAGTGGTGAGTAATATTTGACAAAAATATAATATCACTAAGGCTCAGTACATAATCTGTCTTGTTTTGTAAGGTTTGATGAGTTGAAACTAACAGAAAGAACCATAAATGTGATATTCAAAAATATTTGTTTATAATTAGTTATATATATATATATATATATATATAATTTAGCACTTTTTGATTTACTTTTGTAAGGAATGGAGTCCAGAGAGAGGTGCTGCCACCTGGTGGTTGGGATCCGTTACCCCGGAGACAGTTCCTAAGCCCAGCCTCGCCCAGGTGGCATTCATTAAAAAACTGATGAGAGACATTACTTAGGGCTACCTACCTATTACCCACCTAGTGTTGGGTGCGAAGCTTACTGTCTGCTCACAACAGTATCCCTAGCCATTTTTCCAAGCCTTAGAGTTTAATAGCCTTAGTACCCATAGTCCATAATTTTCGTGTATCGACCTTTGTGTGTTTTTCCCGACCTTAGCTTTAGCCTTAGCCCTTGACATTCTCGTTTGCATTCGTATTGACCTTCGGGCTGTTTTTGATGCTGTTGTCTTGCCAAATGGACTTACCTTTCTTGGAAATGCTGAATAAACGTGTTGAGTGTGCACTTGGGTCCAAGCTTCTTCCGATCATGACAACGTTCCCATGTCAATTTCATCAAGAATTTCTAAAGAGTTTCTGCAAAAGTACACCCCCCAAATTTTAAAGCTAATCAAAATATAGAATTTTAGCAAACCCTGAGAACAGGTGACATTCCAAATCAATTTGCTTCTTTAGAATAGGAAAAATATGTGCAAATGAGCTAAAAACTCTTTGGGGAAACACTGCAGATCTAATTTCCAACTGACTTACAAAAACGAAATGCTTTCTAAATGTATAGATCGACCATATGAGTGCTACATCCTTTTGCAGCAAATTTAAACAAAAGGCATTGAGTTTGCGTGGATAAATGTGTTATGTGTTTAAATATAAACCTGCTTGTAATTCTCTCTTTTAAATGTTTCTTTAATCTGTAATCTTTACAGTTACCTTCCTGTTAAATCCTGCCGTGTGTGTGTGTGTGTGTTTGTCAGTTACCTTCCTGTTAAATCCTGACGTGTGTGTTTGTGTGTGTGTCTGTGTGTGTGTGTATGAGTGTGTGTGTGTGTGTGTGTAAAAGAACTCAAAAGGTGATATGGTCAAGAAAGAGTTGAGTTTCATTTGAAAATTCATTTGTATAGTGCAGTTTCGTAGTCTCTGGGTTATTCAAATGCTGAAGTAACAAATAGTTCAATTTTCCAATCTTAAATGAGAGATTTTTGTTGAAGAGTCTTCCTCATGCCTAGTAAATTCCTAAGCGTATTGTTCTCCATACTGATATGCTCCAGTAACTCTGAATTTTTTTAAAAACATGTTGTGAAGACAATATGGTCCAGAATGCAAAGTATGACAAGCTTCCCTGAATCATTTTAAATAATCTTATCAGTTCTGCAAGAGGTTAGCCAAGTCCAGCTGCTCTGGAATTGATAGCTGCCACATATAGACAGACAGCTTCCTATGGCTCGTTCCTTTAGCGTGGGATAAGATTCCTGACACTGGCAGCTTTTGAATACCTCTCAATGTGGTGAAAAACTGCATGTGCCTATCTGTATGTTATCTTTAGTGTGGCTGGGAAAATGGAGTAATACAGCTCGAAGGCTACATGCATGTATTTGAAATGTTTGCATTTACTGTCTTAGGTTTGAGTTAAGCAGTACTGTAGTTGCATGTAAGTCTCAGCATAAAACAGCACTATTAAAAAGACAAATGACTGAACATTATGGAGTCATTTGCATTTTTATAAGATAGGCTGACCAGAGGGTAATTTGCGTTAGCATTGTTATACCACTGTCAATGATTATTGTCTTATCATTATTCATTTATTATTGATATGTGTGGGGGGTGAGGCATGTCTTTCAAAGCAATATATTAATATTAGACCACATATATAAGAATTATACAATATAGACCTCCCATTTTTCTTTTACTGCACATTAATAGAACAGAATACATCTTGTAGACATAAGACTGATGTGGCCTGGCTTACTGTTTGAGTAACTGCTGCATGCACATATGCATATGCAGTCTTTAACAGCAAGTTTATTGAGGGCTTTGGGCGAGGAAACTTTCCAAGTGCAAAAATCTTGAGCGTGTGCATTAGAATATTTCTCACATTTTTAAAATAAATTATTTAACAATTTCTAGACTTATTTAAAGTTATTTTTAATGTATTAGTTTTTCATCAGATAATGTGCTTTGTTTTAGGTAAAAAAAAAGATATATATACTCCACAGTAGTATCATAGTAGTTAATATGACTATGACTATCACCAGACTGTCACTAATCACCAGTATAGTGGGCAGTGGTGGCCTAAAGGTTAGGACATTGTCCTTTGTACCTGAAGGTCACAGGTTTAAGTCCTGGCCTGGGCACTACTGAAGTACCCTTGAGCAAGGAACCATTCCACTACACTCTTCCCCCGGGCGCTGTTGATAGTTGCCAGCTGCTCCACATGTGCATGTGTGATGGGCAAAGGTCACATTTCGGTGTGGTGCTTGAGTGTGTTCACAATGACAAATAGTCACTTTCACTTATAACAACCATTTATAGCATTATGGTGGCGTATGGCAGATAGTTTGTGCTCATTAAGATGCCATTAACATTAAAATGCCAAACTGAAATATATTTAACATTAGCTTAATTGCATCTCATGTTTTAGCAACTATGGAAGCCCATTCCCACCAGGTAAAAGAAAAATTTTGTTTGCCAAAACAATGAGCAGGAGAAAATATGTACATTTTTTAGATATGAGTTTTCAGCAACACTTTACAATAAGGTACACAATTAACCAGATATTAATACTTAACTAATTGTTAAATGCTGTTAAATTAATATGTAAGCTAATACTCATGCATAAGGAAATAATGAAAAATATACATTAATTTCCATTAATAATGTTACATGTTAAGAATGTATACCTTGTTAGCTCATTCTGTTAATTAATATTATTAATTAATATGTTAATTTAGATCCTTTACATAATATAGTATCTATTTAGAGACTATGTAAGCTGTATGTCATTGTACATGGATGCAAGCAATCACAAAACAGCACAATTTTTCTAGCTGCCATAAGAAAAATTAAATATATAATTGCACAGAATCCATCTTTAAAATATAAGACTAACATAAGTTATTGTATAATCCATTAAGTACATCTGGTGGAACTTTGTGCTCTGTTGTTTCCTATTTTTAAATCAGCTGCTATGTTCTTAGTTGAGGGAACTGTCTGCTATAATATTCAATCCACAGCTTGAACTTTTAAAATGACATTGATTACAGGTAACACAACAGTTGATTGACATTACCCTCCACTTTCACAGGAAGTGTCAAAGTCAGCCATTGAGAAAAGAGAGGAGCACGTAGCCTGGACCTCCAGCAAAGTTAGGCTAGCTGGGACTAGTGTGTTTTGGCTTAAATTTACAGGCTCAGAGCTGAAAAGTTATTTGATACAGCGCATGTGACATTCTCAGAAGAGTTTTGTCACCAGTTTCGCACTTGTTATGATTTTCAATTAGGTACTAAAGGTTTATGCCATTCTCACATACTCTGAATATGAGGATATGTGCAGCACATTTAAGCACATGCACTTTATGGATTTGTGAGCTTTCTAGTTGTCCTATTCAAAACATTCTGTCTCCCTTCCCCTCTCTCTCTTTCTGATGAGTGAGGTGTCTGGAAAGGTTTGGCTTTTTAATAATTCATTTTGGCATCTCCGAAAGAAGAAAATGTTATCTCGTTCATCATGTTCCTACGCTAAGCTGAGGCGAAGAGGTAGAGGCAAAGTTATTGCAGTCTCATATGAATCATTCGCTTTAAACTTACTATATGAAGACCTCCTGCTGCTATATATTAAGAAGAGGTTAATTCATATATTTTATATATATATATATATATATACACAATGGGTACAGAAAGTATTCAGACCCCCTTCAATTTTTCACTCTTTGTCATATTGCAGCCATTTGCTAAAATCAT
>JBBPDA010000019.1:15985784-16005233 GCA_037974385.1 Arnoldichthys spilopterus
CTCTCTGTCTTTCTCTTTGTGAGGAAAAGGGCTCTTCCTGTAGAAGGAGGGGATTCCCCTCCAGCAGGTGGCCAACTCGTCACCTGAGTTCTAGCTCTTCGGACCGGCCCTTCCAGGTGATGGTTGTCAGGGAGCTAATCACCTGGGCCATATAACCACGCCACAAACACAGGAGAGTGTGATGCTTACTCCGCACTCACACGCTTTATTCCATGCCATAGTCTTAATATTGAGTATTTACATGCTTTAGACCCTAGCCTTTTGCCTTAGTTTTCCCTTGCTGCGCTGCCTGCATTAGCCAGTTAGCTTCCGACCAACCTTTGACCGTCTAACCACGATTTTTGGATTTCCTTTTGTGCTGTTGCCCGAAGATTGAACAATAAAAGACTTTGTACCTGCATCTGCATCCAAGGCTCCTGTAAAGTTGTGGCACTCTCTTTCTCTCTTCCTCTGTTACTCTGTTCTTTGTCATGCTTTCTCTCAACTTTTCTATATTTTTCTTTCTCCTTTGTCTTTATTTTTTATATCCCTCTCCCTTTCTTTATGTTCCTCTTGCTTTATCTCTCTCTCTCTCTCTCTCTCTCTCTCTCTCTCTCTCTCTCTCTCTCTCTCTCTTTCTCTCTCATTCTCTGTCTTACTCTCTCCCTCTGCATTCAGAGTGCTACGATAAGAGGGGGACTTTGAAAATGAGAATGTGTACTTAGAGAGAGGGAGAGAGTGTTTCATTATGTTTTGTTGTTCCCAGGGGACATTGTTTGTTGCTTTTTCACTGCAATGGAGAGAGAGAGAGAGAGAGAGAGAGAGAGAGAGAAGGAGAATCAGAATGAGAATAGAGACTGTCATTACAGGCAGGAATACTCTGACAGAATAACACTGATAATAAGGCTATGAGGCTGTTTGAGGTGCATCCTTCTTTTTCTCATGCTATCTCTTTTATTTTAGACAGCTTATTGAGTGCATGTCAAAACAAGCAACAAACAAGGTGGTGTGATATATGTTTCTATTCAAAAGCATGTTGTACAGTATTAGAATTAATGACACATTCTGACTATGTGCCAAATTAATTTTTATTTGAAACCAGAACTGTAGGCCTTAGTTACTTACTTGATTGACAGTAATAACCTGCCCTTATTTTTCTATACCTTTTAAAAGTGGTCACTAAAAGTATATAAGAGTTAATAAAGATTTACAATTTACACCTAGAACCACTGAGAAATCTTTGTTTTTGAGTGCTCTGTGCATTGGAAAGGTGTGTGTGTGTGTGTGTGTGTGTGTGTGTGTGTGTGTGTGTGTGTGTGTGTGTGTGTGTGTGTGTGTGTGTGTGATTGGGTCTTTTCACACAAAGCTTCTGGAAGTGGGCTGAAAAGGGGCTGGAAACTAGACCTTGAGAATGATGCAACAACTCAGATTGTGTTTGCAGGATCTGAGTGACCCGGACTGTATTTTTGTGAGTCTTCAGAGGATTCCCATCAAAGCTTTTGGTTTGTGTTGTTCAAACAAAAGCTCTGTGAGTGTGATGCTTTTGGCACTCTGTAGCACAGGTCTTTAATCACACCTGATAAAACGGTTTCACTTGATGGTATTCAGCATGTAGTTCGGCCATGCCCCACATCAAGCCTTTCTCATTGAGGTCTAAAGAACATGCTAACGCTGCCATCTCATGGCTGTAAGGGCTACTGTCAGCACAATCACTTTCATGCCTTAAAAATACTGTGATCTGGTAAACAGCTTTAACATAATGTAAAAAAGGTTTACAAAAATTAAATAAAGATCCATCCACTGAAAAAAAATTAAGAAGCCAAATGTTTCTTCTATGGCCCTCCAACAAATCCTTTTTGGCATTTTAAATTCTTTTTTGACACCCTCTTTTCTTCATTTTGTGTATGTTATACAAGTAAATAAATAAGTAAGTAATTAAATTGTTATTTTTATAGCACGTTTAATACAACAGTGGGTCAGTGCTCTGAGATATATCAGAATACAGGCTAAATACAAAAATATAAAATAAACTGAAAATAAATAAACTGAATAATTGATCGAGAAAAAATTAATTGTAACCACAGCAACAATACAAATTTTAATATTAACAATAGTACAAAAATATTTTTCTTTTTTATTTTATATAGTCTATTAATCCCTGAGGGAATATGGTTTCTGCACATTACTCAGTGAGTACACACACACTGAGAGCTATGGATAGAGTTAGCACACACATCCGGAGCAGTGGGCAGTCACACAGCTGCAGTGCCCAGGGAGAACCTAGAGGTTCTGTGCCTTGCTCAGGGCTGTTCCTGCTGGTCCAGGGATTCAAACCAGCATCCCTTTGGTCACAAACCTGTTTCTCTAGGCCACAGCTGCCCATTTTCCCTAATAATAATATTACCTTATATAATGATCCAAGACATACAGAATCATCCTTATATAATGAATAACACCTTTGATCCTACAGAAATGTCATAGCCAAAATGGAAAATCCACTAGCAGGATTTTTAAAACAACCGGTCTTCACTTTGCTTTATTTAGTGTATCCAGTGACCTTCATGGTAGAACACTGAACACAATGGCTAAGAGCATAAGAGCATTAGAACTTTGAAATTATAACACCAGAATTTCATGCACGTAACTGGAACATCTAAATGAGCATTCAATGATTTAATAGTTTGCTTAAGCAAGACTTAACCTGTGGCATTGTGAGAACAGCACAAAGTCTCTTGTCTGTATTCTATTAGAGAATTTCTTGTAAAAGAGGAACTGATTCATTGGGCCTTTCATTGGCTATCAATCATTCAAGTAGATGCTGCCCTTTTAAATGTCCTGCTACCTTGTCTTAACATAAAAGTTTGGCCAAAAGTCAAATGTAAATGATTTCCCCCTTACCCCATTTGCACTTGATCAGCTAAGACATTTGTTGAGATGTTGTATGAGATGTTGTCAAAAATGTATGCTGCTTAGCTAAAACAGTGTAACAGCCATGCAATGTGTCCATACTTTTGTCAATTTAAAACATACAATAGGTATAATTAGTAATCATACAGTATCAGAAGCCACATAAATAAGTCTAACTCCACACAATTCAAGCTGTACGTGATTTGTGTGATGATTTAGATGGTTTAAATGTTTTTTATGTTGTTTCCATGATGCTGTTTGTTAGCTACAATCTTCAATTACTTTGCCTTGTAGCCCCAAAAACATAAAAAAAAAAACGACAGAACTGTTTTCAGTGAAACATTTTACTTTCACTAACATCTACTCCTGACAGCTAGGTTCTAGAACTTCACTTTCTACCCTTTCTGATTGTCTTTGAGGTGCGTCCTGTGACCTGTCTCCACCTCCAGGCCCACCCAGTTCAAAGAGCACTACACAGATCCTATACAACTCTATCATGACGATGAGAATATTCTTACAAGTGAAGAAGATCATCAGCTGGTTCAGAACCTTCTCTTGGATCATTAGGTAGAGGCGGTACACTAGGAACGGTCCATCCTGGAGCCCGACAGTGAGCAGGAGGCTCCATATCTCACTGGAGCAACAAAAGGAGGATGTCCAGGGCAGGAACCTAGGCCTAGTTGTGACTTCTGGCCGAGTGGCCTCTCTATTGAACTTAGGAGGAGATTGGGTTTGGGTCAAAACCAGAGGAAACTGCATTAAGGCCCAGGAGAAGAGACTCAACCCAACAATGATGACAACACGTTTGGTTTTTACTTCCGGCTCTTTGAAAGTGTCAAAGATGTCCAGGATGTCAGCTCCTAGTCCTACATAGACCATAAGGAGCTGGGACAGTTGATCCCGGGACATGTCCCCTTTAGGCATAAGCCAACGTCCCAGCACAAGCACGATGAGCATGGTCTGTTCCAAACCTGCTGCCCAGTTCCCAGGGTCAATCTTTGATAGGTCCTAACCAAGACACAGCAGCACTGTTATGACCATGGTTATAGATGATCCAACAGAAGTACACTGCATCATCATTGCTTATCCATTATTTAGATACAATTACTACATTTCTTGCCTTCTCATTCTCTAGTTGCATCCAAACTCCATAAATTGTTGATGTCATGACAAAACCTAATATTTTCAAAATAAAACCTTTATAGAAGAAAGATGGCATGTCCTTACATTTAATGTATGTTAAGGTAATTAGATTTTCTAAGAATTTAGGACTATTTCTGCTGATCTGTTCATCATGAAAGGTTCACACTGATTGACTTGATGTAGAATGATGTTTTTCTTTAAATGATGTAAAGAAAAACAGAAATCAAAAATGAATATTCATAAGGTTGTGATATGACAATATACATACAAATAAGAATTTCTAGCATAGACTGATAAAGTTGCCAGACTGATAAATTCTCCATTTGAATCTACAGGGTTTAATTCAGGATATATGATTTTACTGTGTACCCCTCAGGCCACGCCTGGCTGTATGAGTTCACAAGGCTTTGCTTTGGCCATATCAGCAGCTGCACGCTAACTCCATCAGGGAGCAAGAGCCAAAGGCCTGACATGCCTCTTGCCCAATCTCCCTCTGAGAGTTTCAGCTCCTTCAGCTTTTGAAAAGAAATCGAAGGCAGGATTCTGAGATTTTGGACTTCTGCTGCTTGGAGATACCAGCAGCTAAAGTGAGTGTTAGGAGCTTCTGAGGAAGATGTAGGCCACAGGCAGTCACTTTTAATTGTATAATTTTCAAATCTGGCCAAAAATGTTTGGCAAAAATAAAATGATGGTGGCTGCTGCTGAAAATGTGGCAACATTTTGCCTAAATTCTGTTCTCTTGCAGTATATGATGATCAATTTTGCTTTGTGCTGCTCATAATTAAAAGAAAGGTTAAGACAAGAAGCATTTGAGAGCAGCATAGCCGCACCTGTGTCTGGCTGTTTGATGTTCAGCATACAGAGAGAAATATCAGGACTCACAGGCTTTGGATTTTGCACAGTTAGAAACCAGGATCAATTGCTGCCTTTTATATGCAGGGAACACCAATATCAGTTACTGATCCTATATCATCTCTCTGAAACTCAAGACATATAAAATATATCCACAATTGGAAAACTGCTCAAATATCAGCATGCTTCTGGGGAACTTCACTATACTTACCGCTGCTATGGGGATGTGGGACAGGAGGTGAAGATCAGGTGAGGAGGAGTTGATTGGCAGCTTGGACTGCAGCAGGTTCAGCTCCAGGAACCAGATGGATGGAATTACAGTGCTAAGATAAAGGAAGACCATAGGAGAGAACCTGCAGCATGCAAAGAAAGCAGGGAGAGAGTCTTTTAACAGTAGAAAGCATTGATCTAGGCTGTTTGACACAAAGCTTTCAGAAGATTTGCTCAACTTTGTTAGCTTAACTTTATTCATAGTCTGGATGTGAAGCTGTTGTATTTTTTTTAATCTTTAATGCAATTTCTTTAGCTTTCTAGCTTGGCCATTTTCTTGTAACTTTGGTTTAGGCCCTTACAGACTAACTACAGAATTATTATTCAGCTATTAATTAAAGTCATTAATAATTAACACAAATCCTATGTATAGTCCCAATACTTAATATAAGTATAAGATATAATTTGATAATCAGTAATGACTTATATGAAAGCCTCCTACATACAGAATTTAACATAATAATGTAGTAAAAAACAATATTTCAGTATTTATTTATTTTTTTTTTTTAGGTTACCTATAGGAGCATCATGACAAAAACATAAGAATAGAATAATGTAATTAAGTACTACTTGAGTATTTTTGAACAGGTAACTCTTGTTGTATGTATGTAACTTTCAACTGAAGCATAACCAAACAATTTATAGTGTAACCTTAAGATTAATAACTGTAGTTAGATTTAATCTCAAGGAGTAAGATTTTTATTCAGAAACAACTATTAACTATTAGTTTACTTATGTGGGCAGTGGAGGCCTAGTGGTTAGAACGCTGCCTTTGGGACCTAAAGTCGCAGGTTTGAATCCTGGCCCGGGCACTACTGAGGTACCCTTGAGCAAGGTACCGTCCCACTACACTGCTCCCCGGGCAATGTTGGTAGCTGCCCGCTGCTCCACGTGTACACGAGTGATGGGTTAAGTGCAGAGGTCTCATTTCGTTGTGGTGCTTGAGTGTGTTCACAGTGACAAAGAGACTTTCAATTCACTTCACTTTTCCTGATTGATTGATTGAGTGATTGATTATAAACATTAACACTAGGCCACAACCCAGAGGCCATGACTGTTGCAAGAGGGGAGTCAGTTCAGCCTGCAAATTACTCCCATCACCTATCCAAACCCCTGCTGATATAGCCAGTGCTTTGTACAGATGCTTCAAATGTGTGCATGTCTCTGAACACAAACGAAAAGAAGAATAAAGAACAGAGTTGAGGAAATAAAAGAAAGGTGGTGGCAGAGTGGAAGGGAGATACAGAGAGAGGGAGTGAGAGAAATACATCACCAGCTCTAAGCAGGTCATCAGCTTCAAGACAGCAGGGGCAGTAATGACAGAGAAATATTATTTAGCTGTGAAATATCCACTGATATGATTTTGTCTGACAGCTCTTTAGGAGGTGACTGAAAAAGATCATGACTTCAGTATGTAAAGATTAGATAAATACATTATGCTGTGAATGATGTTACTAATAACAGTAACTATTGTTTTAACACTGCTGTGGAGAGCACAGATGCAGAATAGGGAAGAGGTCTCTGCTCTACTACCACAGTTGGACATGTATGTTAAGCCTCTGATTTTAGTCCACCTAAGCTCTAAAAGCATTATAAAGAAGGACATTTAAAGGTTAAAACCAGACCATTGTGTTTTTCAACATCAGGTTAAAAATAATTAATTACAGTGTGAGTAATAATTCACTATTAGAATTTTGTTTTGTCTAGACATGATGTGGGTGAAGGAAACTGGCCATTTATTGGCCATAGTGTTGTACTGGATTTTTTATTACATTTTTCAAGATATTTTGGTAAATAAAATTAAGCTAGCTGTGAGGGCAGAAGGAGAGCTGCCCCCACCTAGCTGCCGGAGGCGGTCGGTGTCACCAGAGTTCTGACGCTTCCGGGTTGATCTGGCAGGTGTAGGTCATTGGGGACCAATCATGGGGGCCACTTAGAGCCCGTGCGAGCACAGGAATGTGTAATACCCTTAGCTTGTGTATCTTTGACCACGTTACGGTATCTCTTTGAAAGTCTTGTTTACCCCTGGTTTGGCTATTGGACTGTTCTTGAATCCGACATTGGATTGCGCTTTCAACTTGGCTGTTCACAAAAATAAACACCCTTGAACTTGCACTTGCGTCCAAGTCCCTACCTTCGTCACACTAACAGGGTCAGTGCTTCATCCTTTGTGTTTTTTTCTGTCCCTTGTGACATTACATAATGCAATACTAAAGCCTGTAAACTCCATTTCTGTGAGTTCAAAAATTCCTGTCTTATACATAATGTATGTGAACACATGCACAAGGCTATTTGTCTAATATAGCCCAGCTTTTGAGGCTATTTATGCTGACTGTGACGTCATTACCATTTCCACTCTGCGTTGCGTGTGCATTTAATAGTGACAGCCATCTCTACGCCCAGGAGTGCCACACCTGTCAGCAGCAGCCAATACAAGGGTTCGTCCTTCACTCTAACAACACGCCACACCGTCACTATGCCATGCACTGCAAACAGGAAGCGACTCAGCAGAGCCAATAGGATGTCCAGAGCTCGGCACATTCTCCAGGCCTCACAGGACTGCATGGAAAACACTGGCGGGATACGAGAAAAGCAATTACTTACAATAGTTGCTTCCATAAACTGCAAGAGTCTGCTTGTGAGTGCACATATTTGTTCTTCAGTCTGGTAGGTACCTCACTTAATTAGAGAATAGTACAGTTACACAGTTGCAAAAGCAGCACACTGCATACCAAAACTTCAAAACATAAAGGGGAATTCTGACACATAACTGGCATTTAATCTGTAAAAGTATTCTATAATGCAGTTTTTTCTTTCATTGGTTGATCACTGTTCTTAAATAGCACTCAAACCACTGAGAATCCCCTTTACAGTTATTAAGACATTGTGGCTGCTAGCGTAGCCACTGATGTAGTGGCTCATAAATACAAATCTGACTTTAGCTCCAAACATTAACTATCTGGCCTCCATCTGCATTAGCCAGGTAGTGAAAAAAATCATACAACACATCCTTGACCCTAAAACTGTGGCTATTGTTTAAAGGTTTCATCCATCTTCAGGATGAGTAGAATATGATAAGAACACAATTAGATGAGGGTTTTCCCACTCTCAGAGGCAAGTAGGCATGTTTACACTACAGTAGTTATTGTTCCATTTTTGTTTTGACCAGAGTGCCTCTTTAAATTTGCATTCTTTAAAGTTAATGTTGATCTATAAAGTTGCATTAAAACAGAAATTGAACCCTGAGGATACAAACCACAGCTGAATGATTGGTTTGAAAGATTGGTTGGTTGGTTGATTGGTCATGACTGTAAGTGTTGTGTAAGCTATTAAGGCATGAGCTATAATGAAATTTGTTAACATGGATGAAAAACATGAATATGACTATTTGAAAAAGAGCTGAACCATAGTAAGACCAATCAGAATAACTGGCCTTATTTAACCAACTGTTCTTAAAAAGTAATTTGATCTAAATCTCAACAATGCAGTTTTCACAAAAAATTCTGACATTCGCAAATGTTTCTTATAGGGATTTTTATTTTTACATTTGTTTTATTTATGCATACTGAAGAGCACACTCATATATATTTAAGTTTGTGGACAAAACAAATGGTCATGGTTCTAATGTAAAATGGGATTTGTTCTAAAGAACGAATTTAAAATGAAACATGTTAAATACAGCCCATTGTTGTTTTAATCAGATTCAAAAACAATTGGAAAAAGACTTTCCTTATATAAAGTTTTGATTATTAATTAAAATGAATACATATTTTGCTTTTGTAAGTCCAAATGGTTCATAAACTCCAAAGAACCATGGGTTTCATTTTCACAGTCATAACTTATTATTCTATGAGTACTACAATGAATTAGGCATCAAACTTCACTTTCTACCTCTGATTTTATTGAACTCCAGCAGGTGCCTAAGGTAAAGTGTATGATTAAACCCAGCTTACCCAGTTATGTTTGAATCCAAGAGATGTGGTTCAGAACTTCCTTCTGAAGATGTCCTCCTGTGGAAACACCTCAACAGGAGCTGCCTTACATCAGACTAGTTTTTGTTTTTGTGTTGGTGTCTCCTTTTAAATAGCATGCAGAGAGAAAGAGAGAGAGAGAGAGAGAGAGAGAGAGAGAGACATCAGAGTTCATAAGCATAGACAGTGGGAACCTGGTAACTGCAGGAAGTTGTGGGATTATGTGTGTGTGTGTGTGTGTCTGTGTGTGTGCGTGTGTGTGTGCATGCATGTGTGTGTCTTTGTGGGCATGTGTGTGGTGTGTGCATGTGTTTGGCATTACACATTTCCTGTCCTGGCATTAGCATCATGATGTTATCTTTAAGGGCCTCAAGAACAAAGCTATCATTAGGGTGAGAAGTTAGTTTGTGAGGAAGCTTTTTCAAATCTCAGACACACATACACACACACACACACACACACACATACAGACATACACTGCCAGTTTCCATGGTGGGTAATAATAAGACGTATACAAAGCCTTTTTAATTACAGCTTGTCTGCAGTCAGGTAAGAGCCAGTATTTGATTAGTGGATGAACTTTGATCAACATTGATGGGTTGAAGATTTATTAAAGAGCAGTACCCAGTGTGTAGCATTACCCTTATAGCCAACTATAGCAATGAAATGATGTAATGTGCTGTTCAAATAGCAACTTTCGAATTTCTGAGTTAATCACTATCTAACAGTTACAGCAAACTAAGGGTATTTTTCACAGTGGCAATGCAGAAAAGTTGGGACATTTTGTAAAATGCAATAAAACAAAAATTTGGTTTGCATTCAGCACCTTATTCAACTGTCAATTGTATAAAGAATGTTGATGCCTGCAACACACTCAAACAAAGTTGGAACAGGAGCAAAATTAAGGCACTTTGAAAAAAAGAACCCTTCTTAGTGCAAGATTGCAGATAATTCAGGCTTTTCAACATCTACAGAACATAGTATTGTCAGGGAATCCCAAGAACTCTCTATGTAAGGCAAGGCCAATACTACTTACACAAAGAGTAAGCCATACATGAATTCTATGCACAAATGACAATGAGTTCACTAAACGTGTGCTCATCAGTGAAATGTGTAAAAGCCAACATAAGTCATGGTATGTGAGCATCAGCCCATAGTTAACTTGCATAATGTGTGGAAGTACCATTAGGTGCTTTAAGACTAAAAGAACTGTTCATAGTTCTTAGAAGTTTACGCTTTTTTGGTTGACTGTACAACAGACACAGAGGATGATTGCAGTTCTTAGAATGACTTTTTGATGGACTTTGGTGGACCATTACTCAATGGCTTAGTACAGTGCCTACAGATAAAGATATACTGAAACAAAACTACAAACCTCATTTCTGGAAAAGTTTGGGTTTTTTCATAGAACTTAAGAAAAACAAGAATATGTGATTTGTTAACAGCTGAGTTCTCTTGAGCTCATCTCAGATAAACTGAAAGGCATTGGAACCGTGTTGTGATCAGATGAGTCCACCTTTCAGCTTTTTTGAGGAAAACTGGACTTTGAGCTCGTTATGCTCAAAATAAAATGGACCATCCAGATTGTTATCAGTGAAAGGTGCAACATCTGTCATGGAATCTGGCCTTAAGTGCCCATGGCATGGGTGTGAAGGTCTCTTTAAGGTGTGTCTGCCATCCCAGAAAGTCTATGGTTATTTTAGCACGCGTTACAATAGTATGGCTTCGTAGACACAGCAGGCATTATTTACAAGCTTTTTATGGCAAACAAAATTGTTTTTTGGTGAGTAAAAGAACCTGTTCGTGTGCAAAGTGAAAATCATTCCCACGAGCAGCATCTAAGCCTTTCAAGTGCCAGAGGTGCACATCATGCGCATATCTGTGTCCATAACATCATGTTTTGATGTGTGCACATGGAAATAGATTGTGAAATAGAGGCATGCACTATTACTAACTAGCAAAAACCATGCCATGCTTTCTGCTGGTAAAAAAAAAGGGGCCCAGAATTTGTGTGCTTTACTGGGCTGCCAGCAATCCAGATCTGTCTCCTAATGAAAATGTTTTGAAGATTAAGAAAACAATCCAACAAACCACAGATGGATGAGCAGCTGAAATCTTGTATCAGGCAAGAATGGGTAAAGATTTCACTTGCAGAACTGTAACAGTTTTCTCAGTTCCCAAATGATTTAACAATGCAATTAAAAAGAGAAGTTATGTAACACAGTGGTAAACACACCACTACCCCAAATTTTTTAGCTGTTACAGGCATCAAATTCTAGATGTGCTTATATAAACAAAATGCATTTAGGTTGGTCAGTTAAAACACTTTCATTAGTTAAATAAACGTTAGAGTGTTACCAATCACAGATTCTTGTTTTCACTTAATTCTGAAACATTCCAGCATTTCTGGAAATGGGGTTTGTTCATTAAAAGTGTCTCTCTTTTTCAATCATTTATTCAACAAAAACATCAACAGATGTAATATTCTTTAGAGAAAGTAAGTACAACTTTGTTCTTAGGACCTAGTATTGCCTCTGTTAGCAGAAAAAACTTCTTGAAGGCATTTTGCATAATGATCTATCAGTCTCTGACATCAGCTTGCTAAAGTTAACATAATCTGGAGTCTAATTTTACAGACTTGATCAGTTTAAGGAAGTACTTATTTTTTCCATGGGACTGATCTGGGGGCAGTGGTGGCCTAGTGGTTAGGACACTGCCTTTGGGACCTGAAGGTCGCGGGTTCGAGGCCTGGCCCGGGCACTACTGAGGTACCCTTGAGCAAGGTACCATCCCACTACACTGCTCCCTGGGTGTTGTTGGTAACTGCCTGCTGCTGCACGTGTGATGGGTTAAATGCAGAGGTCACATTTCATGGTGGTGCTTGAGTGTGTTCACAATGACAAAGAGTCACTTCATCTACTTTTTGTTGGAAGCATAAATCAGTACAGAATGTGTGTAATCATTTTTATCCATAGGCGACGTTGTAAAGGGTGAAATGTTTGCTTGTTCGAATATGTTTTAAAAATCTGCAATTTCCCTGGGATTTATTAATATTTTCACTTGACTGTGTATTTAACAAGCATCACATTTTTCAGTGTATGGATTTATTTCAAAAACAATTTTGCTTCTTTTTTAGCTTTGAAATGCTCCCCAAAATGTAGTTTGATGCACGGCAACTTCTTTTGGTTCTCATGAAGCTGCATAATGGCAAAAAGAGCCATTTTAAAGAATCTAAAACATAACAGATTTAATTTCTTTAGACTAACTTTTTTTATTACTAATGACCTCACTATTACCCCAAATATGAGAAAACAGTACAAATAACACACATCTCAGACATCCCGTCTCCATGTTTATATAGGATAATCTGTGTAAATGACGTCTGTAAAGTCCAGGCAATAATGGAATAGTGCAGTTACCAAAAGTTCTTTTCAGCAATCTAAAGACCTGGCAGGATGAGATAACAGGCCCTGCATTCAGACCCCGAACGTAGTGGAAAAATGGGTGGGGGACTTGAAAGCAGAGGAAAGGCAGGGAGGAGAGGTAGGAAGGGGAGAAAGGGAAAGATGAGTTAAAGTTGTACATCCTTATTCTTATCATTCTCTTTTGTGTAGTTCTTGTCAGCCCCTTTCAGATTTTGCTCACAACAAATATGGTTTTTGCTTTTGAAGTCAGAAAATATTCAAAATGTTATTTTGATCTTAATCAATAATGAGCAAAATGAGAGGAGATAAATTTGGTGTTTAAGAAGAAATTGTATGAAAAAAAGTCTTCATTTAAATACAATGATCTTTTAGCTTCTCAAAATTATACCACCACTCACATTCAATTAGGAAAGTTTCTGAAGATTCCTGAACTAGAAATGTAAACCAAAAGGCCATTAGGCCTAAATAAATGGCAATAATTGAGATAAGGCAGTTTTAAAAACCCTTTATTGTTCTTCCTCTACAGGACACTTTTTAGAGAATGCATCAGCAATAATAAACAGTTAAGTATAAATTGTAGAATTGTCCTGATACGGCGTCACCTACTGCTATGAGGTGTAGAAATGGACACTTGGGTCCATAAATCTAAAGTGCTCCTGCCTTCAGAAGGGAACATTAGTTCAAGGAAAGATTGACTGTCGGGAGGAATTTTGGGAGAGGACAAATGGTGTTTGTACAGCCCCCTGAGTGGTCATTTATTTTGTCCATTAAGGAGCCCTTTCCCTTTCCCTGCCCACCCAATCGCCTCAAACTGCCACAGCCGTTTATAGGCTCCATCCAGAATGATGCAGGCACATCCTGCATGGAGTCATCAGCATTTTTATAAGCCAAGAGAATGAGAAATGCCTACATTATTAGAACTCACTGAGTAGCCTGGCAGATATCTTTCTATGACCATGAGGCAGTGTTTTAAATTGGACTTTCTCTTATCACTGGACTATCTCTGGAGACTGATTTTCTCTCTATATGTGAGGTAGAAGCCCAGAGGCATGCATATGAAGGGATATTTGTTCTCAAAGAAAAGGTGGTTTTAGATGACAAAAAAAGAAACAGTGGAAATATGTTGACCAAAGAAAAAAAACATAATTTAAAAAATGTATCTGTACGTTCATTAGTTATCATGTGCTGATGAAATAAAGTTTGAAATTAGATAATGGACAAAGGCTACATGTATTAAAATGAGATAACAATGTACCTGTAAGAATTACAACATTGGTTCATTGGATATAAAATTAAATAAATTCAGTTCATTGTAAAGTTTTCTTTCTTCTCACCTGAATCATATTATTTACATTTTTTTTTACATTTTATTCATGTGGCTGACGCTTTTATCCAAAGCGACTTCCAAGACGTGGAGCAGAGTAGTGGGACAGTACCTTGCTCAAGGGTACCTACCTGAGCCAGGACTCGAACCTGCAACCTTCAGGTCCTCAGTGCAATGTCCTAACCACTAGGCCACCACTGCCATATTATAGCTAATGATCTTGAATCTTGAGCTAAACCAGGTTTGATTAGAACTGGGGATCACACAATACATACGGGGGTTTCAAGTCTGAAGTTGGGAAATACTGCTTTCAGGTCTATGCACAGACATTTAAAGAGATAAGGGCTCAAATATAAAAAAAAGGGCAACTAGAATGTGAATTACACTTATTACAGACACTTTAGTCAAGCATAGCATTATTGCCTGTGAAGGGATTGAATTCTCCTCTCCAGCATACAGGGCTGTAATACCCACTACTTATTACTTTGAACCTGTGAGTTATAATTCTATTTAAGAGCTCCACTGAGTCTTAAATAAATCTGTGCTTTTCACAACAGCACAAACATGGGTTTAGCAAATGTTTAGTGCCCCTAAATGCAGGTTGGAATAAAGACAAGGGCTATATTCAAAATAGCATACTGTGTAATGTATACTGTACATTGCACAAGTATATACCATCTTGCATGTTACTCCTCATATCAGTATGGAGTAGTATCCAGAATGTCCCCGTCACCATGATGTACTACATACCATACTATAACACATGGGTGTGACTAGACTCTACCTACATCAGGGGCTGAGCCATTCAAACAGATACCAGATCACTGTTCAGCTAACATTTGTATCTGCTTTTCAGTATTGCCTTTCGTCAGCATAAATGTGCACTGGGATATTTGACCAGTGTAGTACATGATTATGCTATCTTAGGCATACTAGAGTTTTAAGTGTTGTAAAAGGGAAATGCCAACATTACAGAGTGGAAAATGCTTTACTGTCCCAACTTTTTTCAGAATGTGTTGCAGGTCTGAAGGAAAGGATGTATATTTACAAATGAAATGAAGTTGACCAGACAAAACATGAAATATTTTGTGTTCATATTGTCTGCAATGAAATACAAGTAAAAGTAAATTTAGAAATCACTACTTTCTTTTTTTATTTGCCAACTTTTCCAACTTTTTCTGATTTGGGGTTGTATTAGTAAGGCAGTATAACATACAACTGGGCCCAATAACACAAGGGAGATGGGGAGTTAAATAAATTAATGTTTTTTATGTTGTCCAATAAACTGTGTTGCTATATTTTTTATCTGCAGGTTCTACAAGCAATGTAGGCTGGTTTAGAATCATTAGGTTCTGTTAAAGCATTAAAAACAGAACAACAAAGTGCTGATATTGATGTACTTTTTAACAGTTTAGTACTTTTGAAGAAGAAAATGACTGAACAATTTGACTGACCAATATTTGACCAGGATCTATACTTGTTCTCAAGTACTGAAGTTGTGTACAATGTCAACCTCTGATCTGTGCATTTTAAACAACTTCTGTTAAGATGTAATCAAAGTGTATATTTTCTGCAACACCTTCCATTAAATGACTGATTTTAAGGAAAGAATGACTGGATCTGTTAGTACTGTCTTTCAGCAGCAGCTATTGACAATCTACTATGTAATGCCACAGGCCCACCAAAAGAGGGCAGTTTCAGCAGAGGGTCAAATGGTTGCACTCAGATAGTTCACAGGTAATGAAAAACCTACACACAAATGCAGGGGTGAAATAACAGAGAACATAGCAGGGCCTGTGGAAGAAAAAGAAGAGGGTTGTAATGGTGCCAGGCATTCTGATTGGGCTCAGGGGATTGGCCAAACGCCTGGAACTAGAACTCAACCTCAATGATCCAAAATTCCTACTTTGTCCTCAGCTCCCTTTTCTCTTTAATTCTCCCTCATTAACGTAGCTCCCTCAGTGCCTGCCTCTCCCTCCACCTCCGTATGAGCAAACACAGCAGGGTCAGCCAGACAAAAGACAAGACATACACAAAGACTCGGCTCACGTTCATGTGTACTACACCTGATGTGACACGTTCAATTAACTTCACACAATGCAAGTCATTTGCCCACTCCACCGAAGGATGCACAGTCTTGCCTCCTATTTGTATTGCAAATAAGGAGCAGGTGTGAAATATAATTGGCAAATGGGTAGCAAGTGCCCCTGAGAGGAGATGCTGAGAGGAATAATGAACATTTACTGGGCCGTGTTTTCCAGTATTTGCCACAAGCTGCATCAAGTAGAATGGTGTTATGCATGTAGGAAGATAGAAAAATGTTTTATCAAACATTCAATTGCTATAACATACAAGACACAGAAGCTGGAAATCAGGGTGAAATGAGCCAGCATGGGCAATAAGGCAATAAAACACTTGTTGAAGACATTTCCAAAATATGCTATTTATATGACAATATTTTATTTTATTGAGATTTCTGAATGAATATGAATAAACATAATGAAGGCAATGACTGTAATGCTTTCATAATGTAATGTTATTTGTTTGGGGGGGTTGCAACATTTTTTTTATTTTGTAAAAATAAATGATTTAAAGAGGAAAGGAAAAGAATGTCATTGCAAATGTTTCATAAAATAGTGGCATAATATGTTGCTATCTTTATACAGCTGTAAAAACCCTTTACTTTATTAGACATGTATACTTTACATCAAACACATATCCTCACAGGGAGGAAACTTAAAATAGCATTTTTTGCATTTTAATGCACAGTTTCTGCAGAGTTATATAGGAAAAAATGTAAATACAAAATGTGCCCTAGTTTTTGCACAGGCCACATTTTGTTTTCTTTTTTCCAGTACATTAGATTGAGCAAATAAACTGTCATTGTGTGTTGAAATGTGCAACAGTGTGTTTCAGAAGATGTGTACTGATTTCCACACTATAAAGCATAGAGTGCCAAAACATTTCTAGACTGTATACAGAGAAAAAAAAACATAACACATTGTACTATGCATGCACTAGCAAACACAATTTCCAAAAATCATATCCGTGAGATTTTTTTGAGTGGCTTCAGAACTTCTGGCTGTGACTTTTCTTTCCCTTAACATATCCCATGGCTGCTCAGATTCCGTTCAGTCCCAGTGTGAGCTTTTGTTCTTTCTAGACTTCTTTTTGCAGAGGTAGTTGGGAGATGTAAGGTAGAGCATTTGTAATGGTGTAAAGCTGACAGGTACATCAGCTGTGCTGGAACGTTCAGCCCTGGGAGAACACATAAGTGTGGTGCTTCGGAGATACAGTGTCTGGGTGTAGTGCAGTAGAGGTTGAGTTTGAGTTCTTTACAGGAGAACTCCAGCATAGTTTCAGTTATTCCAGTGGACTGGATCAGTATCTGCTAAAGGAAACGAATGCCTGTCCAGAACACTTGGGCCTTCATGTTGCATTGCATCTACTATGTATGTCTATTCAGATCTTATGTAATGCTGCAGGATTATTTGTGTTCTAGACCCAATACAAACAAATCTGTGACCCATTTTAGGTTGCAGCTTTAAGTTCGGGAAATGCAATTGTACATGCACAGCAATTTTGCTTAGTTTTTACAGTTAATTTGATGACTTTTTATCAACAGTTTGTGTCTTTAATTGATTAAAATGGGTCTTTTAATTATACATAAATTAGTGAGTGAAATAATAATAGCAGCCACATACTCAGAAATGTGTGTTGTGATGAAATTTATCATGATAATAATAATGTATCATACCCACCTTTAGAAGGGAAGCAGATAATGAGAAGAATGAAAGAATGAGGGACAGTGAAAAGATCTGGCAGGCAATTTCACAGCTACTGTGCATCTGTGAGATTTATCAAACACACACAAACATTTCTGTCAAAACAAAGAGTCCCACTGTGATAAATAGCTGAATGCCACCACTGCGGTAAAGAATGACAAGAGTACAGCATGTCAGTCATATTGTCTCAGTGCTTGTGATGCTTTCATTTTCACAGATGCAGTACATAACTTTTCCTTTATCCTTTAGTTCAGTGCTGTAGATGAAAGGATCATGCTGCAGAGAAACTGAGCTTGGTGAGAGGATCAGTAAAGGCTGCTTGACAGCAAGTGTAATCTAGACAACAGTGCTGTCCAGAACACATGGTTAATAAATACCTGCGGTTAGGCAGTGTGTACATGAAATACAGTGGTGCTTGAAGGATTGTGGATGCTTTAGAATTTTCTTTATTTCTGAATATGACCTAAAGCATCATCGGGTTTCCTCAAATAAGTAAGTAAATAAATAAATAACCAAGCATAATAGTTTTGTTATCTAAGCATAGATATAGGCATAATCTTGTTTGTTTATCTTGGTTCTCTATATCTTCTTTTAAGATTTCTTTAGGAAATATGATGTTTTAGGTCATATTTATGTAAAATTACAGAAAATTCTAAAGAGTTCACAAGAAAGAAAGAAAGAAAGAAAGAAAGAAAGAAAGAAAGAAAGAAAGAAAGAACAGACAGGGAGAGAGAGAGAATTAAAGCAAAGTTAAATCTTACTTCGGTTTCAGACTTGGAGATGTTTATTGGGTATGAAAATGTATCCAGAGTTCAAGGTTACAAGAAGATTGCTCACTCAATTTTAACACACACACACAAACATCTAAGTATCTTAAAAGTGCTGCAATCTGAGAACTTTCTTCTGAAAATACCTTACACATACAACAAAAACAAGCACATCAAACAACGGCAGATTTATTGCTGTTTCTGCTAACAGCTAGGTTAATATTTGTTATGTGACACTAGCAGATTAAAACTACACGTGTCTGTGCATCAAACATCCAGACAACAACACAAAGAACAGAAAACAACATTCACTGATAAAAGAAGTCTGTGGGCAGTTCTTTTTTGTTATTTTTTTCTTTTTTGTTCTTTTCTAAGTAATAAATTATTTGTTTGTTCAAAGAACATTTTCAAAATCACAAATTATTTTCACAGTGTAGGCACCACATAAAAGGGAAACTCCATGTTCCGCCCTTTAGCTCATGAAAATCCACTTTGACTTGTACTTGTGTGTTCTTAAGTAAAGGAAAGAACACAGGCAGACACCTGTTTATCATTCTGTATATGGCTTCTGCTATCTAAATCAGATTTATTGGCTCTGCTAACTAATGAGAGCTAAATCTTTTCAGCTGATTGTTCTGTCAAATTAAATATTTTATTTAACTGTATAATGTCTTACTTAGTCCTGAAATGAACAAAATAGCATTCGTGTGCATTGTTTATAAGTAAAAGGTATTTAAGTTCATGTAAAACTAAAAAGTAGAGAATTGTATTTAAATAAAAACCACAATTGATTCAGTCAAATCATTTATACCAAAACATTACATTACGAAGTGCGGTCAGCCCTCTTCGATTAATTTCTTATTTTATTGAGTCTTTGCATAAATATGCTTCTTTTATTATAAAAGAATAGCAGCCTAAAAGAGCCCGTTCAAAGGCCCGTGTGTGTGTGTATGTATGTGTATGTATGTGTGTGTATGTGTGTGTGTGTGTGTGTGTGTGTGTGTGTGTGTGTGTGTGTGTGTGTGT
>JBBPDA010000019.1:16007638-16023196 GCA_037974385.1 Arnoldichthys spilopterus
AGTTATTTTTGTGACCATTTTGAGTTTTTCTTTCATTGACTGAAGGGTACCAACAATTTTGTCCACGTGTGTATATACCACGCATTACTTAAACAACCTGTTTAATTGGGGCAAAATGGGCATGACAAACTGATATACTCTTGTTTCATAAAACAACATGAATGTTATAAGTAGGTCTTGGGGAAGAGGACAAAATATAAGAAACATGGGCTTCTAAAAACAACTGTATTAAATATACCTTAAGAGGTGCACACACCGTCCCTTCCCCCGCTGACAGTATCTTCTATGCGCTAAAATCGATCCGTGACTACATTTCCCAGCACTCTTAGCGCCGCTTCCCCGTCGAGTCACGCTGGTGATGGTTGATGGTGACGTTTGCAAATCTGGCGTTTTGTGCTTTTTCGTAGTGGAGGTTTAGCTGGGCAGCGACTCGGAGTTACACAAGTGCGGTATTGCTACACGGCAACCTTTATTTTCACGCACAGTGCAGAACTGTACATGTAACTGTAAATACGTTGAACATACACGTCGTACGGAGTTTGCGAGGCTCGCGTAGATCAGTGTGGAGGACAGCAGTTATTTGGAGGCCTGCTGGAAAACGCCATCCCCGGACTAACCTGTGGACTCCAGGCCGAGAGGGGAGGATATGCCACAGGGGCGAGGTGTTGGTGTTGGACTCTCCTCCCTTTATCTTGCCGATAAGAGGGCAAGGACCTAACTTGCGAAAGGTCGTTTAACCCGAACATTTGTCAAGTCGATAAGGAAAGAATAGCTCTGAAAAGATAACTAGGGGATAAAGTTTCTAGCATGTTTGCAGTTTTAACTAATGTTGTTGTCTTAGCTTGCCTTAGCTAGTCTTAGGTTGCCTTAGCTAGCATAGCAAATTAACAACTGGTTTGATCAGCCCAGGAATGCGAAGATGACGTTAATGTGATCATTTATGTGTAAAATTCTGTGGTTATTTGGGATTTCTTTCGTTCTGTTGGGTAATTTTAACAGTGACCGAGGTAAAGGCTGAAGTTAGCAACACTTAGCCAACTTTTTAGCTGTTCCATTTGTTACTGATAGGTAAGTTAGCAAGTGTCAGGGTGTGCCTTTTTAGAAGACAGCTAGCAAGTTGTGCTTACTGGTGTGTGAAGTTCATATACCGACGAACAGGACTACTTATTCTTGCTCATTTATAAATACTACGAATAATTGCGACCTCTTAGCTCAATCGGACTGTCCGAGCCACAGCTTTGCATGAAATTTTCCATACTTAGTAAGGTGACCGTAGCATATTTCCAACTTGTCTGATGTTACATCTGTTATACGCCATTACAAAAGTATTTTGATCAGATTTAATCCAGGTTACAGCCCTCCGCAGTATCAAATGGGTCTGAGCAACTATTTCCAGCTTATCTTTAATGTCTTTTACCTCAAAGCCATCTTAAAAATGAAGAAGTAATTCTGTTTTTTCTGTCTCCTCAATACAGGAAGCATACGTTGGTTTGTATGAAGCTACCATGTTGCCTTTGGATGTTAGGGATTGAAGTCACCGTTGTCTCATCCATCCCTGCTGACACTGACACCGTCTGAGCCGGCCATTACATCGGCCAGTTTCCAGTGTGTGACAGGGAAAGAATCTGGTGAATATGAACCGTTACCTGCCTGTGGCGCAGCAGCACTTTCTGACTGCTCTAGCCAGCACCAGTGTGGTGGTGAAGTCCATCTGCGCCACAGTCCTCTTGCTGTACCTCATTTCGTGGGTTGTGGACACCCATGTTGCGCTTGGTGTCACACCTGGCTACCTCTTCCCACCAAACTTCTGGATCTGGACTCTGGTGACACACCCTGTGGTCGAGCAGCATGTGTGGGGTGTGGCAGTGAATGTCGCCACAGTGATTGTAGCCGGACGACTCCTAGAGCCCCTATGGGGAGCCCTGGAGCTGCTCATCTTCTTCGCTGTAGTGAACGTTTTTGCCGGGCTACTTTCCGGCCTCTCTTATGTGCTCACTTATGCCGCCACATTCGACCTGCGGTACCTGTTTGCTGTGCATGTGTTTGGCGCACCAGCTTTCCTGGGTGGTGTTTTGGTAGCCCTGAAGCAGACTTCAGGTGACACGACAGTACTTAGGGTACCACAGGTTCGTCTCAAGGCAGCCCCGGCACTGGCACTTCTAGTGATCGCTGTCCTGCGGTTAGCTGGACTACTGGACAGCTCAGCGCCATTAGCAGGCTGTGGTTATGGAACATTAGCAGGATGGGTGTACCTGCGCTTCTACCAGAGACACAGCCGTGGCCGTGGGGACATGTCGGACCACTTTGCTTTCGCATCTTTCTTTCCCGAGGCGCTGCAGCCAGCTGTGGGCTTTGTTGCTGGCCTTGTACACATAGCTCTAGTCAAGCTGAAGGTGTGTCGAAAAATGGTAAAGCGCTACGATGTCGGCGCACCATCCTCCATCACAATCAGCCTGCCTGGCACAGACCCGCAAGATGCTGAGAGAAGACGGTAAGAGCTGCACTAGACAAAAACAGTGTAACACAGTTTTATAAGAGGTGGATTTATATTATGTATTACCCCAAGAACACAGCAGGAAATGATTCCCCACTTCCTCACCTGCAAAGGTTCCTTAGGTGACGCATTATGCTAAAGTGCATGTGTGAAAATGTTTTTCTCAGATGTGGTCATTAGATCAATACAATTTTTCTATCAATACTTGTCATCTAACAGCATGCTATCAACCAAACACAAACAAAGACATACATTTTTGAAAACCCCCCTAGATGACCTTCATATAGGATGTTTTGTGGTTATCATAGAAAAGTTGAATTAATCACCATGTGCAGTAATATAAGGCTTGTTGTGAATATAGTGAAACTGATGTCAAAAATTGGTATTGTATCACCTTAAGAAGTCTGCTGAGCAGGAAGGGCTAAGCTGTGTTTGAAGAAAATAAATTACAATAGTGGATGTGTTCCAAAATCCCCAAGTGGCTGCCTTTTATGTTCCCTTTGACCCTTAAGCCCTCCCCTTGTTTGCCTGAGATCTTAAGAGTAGTTGTTTAACAAGATTGTGTAATGCCCTGTGTTAGGAGAGACCCAAACCCTTTACAGTTTTAAGGCTAATTATACCCTGGTGTACTTTTTCTGACAAATTTTCAGTCTGAAGCAAATTTCCAAGTCGCATGTAGAAGCTGTAAACAAGTGTCTTTGATGTGTGCTTTAGGCTGTAGCCTATGACCAGGTTCCAGAGTTACCAGTTGGTGGCTGGCTAAATGGAAAAAAAAATCCAACCAAAATATTTTTCAGTCACCAATAAAACTGCATAAAATATCATGTCATTAAAAACTGTTATTAATAATTACCTTTTAAAATGAATGTTGCTTGTTTGCTGTTGTAAAGAGGCTTAGCTTTTGTTGATGTTGATTGATATTACATCTCATACACACACAGCAAACAATGTGTGTGCACTCAACTCCATATACTTAAAAATGACATCACATCTCTTGTGTTGAGCTACAGTGTCAGTGGACAGCCAGAGAATTGCAAAACATATTCATTCACCTTGTGTGTTGTAGTGATGAAAGCTTATAATGAAGTTGGCCTGTTTCAGCAACCCGACATGTGCTCACACAAGAAATTCTGTAAAAGCCTAACGTTAAGTGTTAGACACTCCTTCTTTTGGAAATGTGTGTTTTTTTTTGGAGTTGTTTAGTGGGATTGTTCTTGTGTCAGTCTGGGTTCCTAAAAGTTCCACATTTTTACTTTATCTGTGTGTTTTGCAAATGGAACTGGACCAAAAATGTGAACTGTTGGTGGTTCCCTGGGGACCCTTTGAGAGCCACATAGATACTGTATGTCTGACAAAGGGAAAGTGGTGTATTAAATGCAAAGTCACATGCTTCTGAGGAAAAGTTTCTGAATACTGAGGCTGCTGTGAAGTTACTGTTACTTTATATAATATTTGTGACTGATCTGCAGGCAACTGGCACTGAAAGCTCTAAATGAACGTCTAAAGCGAGTGGAGGACCAGTCTGCATGGCCCAGCATGGAAGACGAAGAAGATGATGATGACGAGGTTCGAACAGATGCACCCCTGCTACCGACACGCGATCCCTCACCACCAGCCCCTGGCACTACCCAGAATCCCACAGGACAGGAGTCCAGCATCATAAGCTTTGAAGACGCCCCTGCTCACTCCTAACACACACGCACACACACACACATGTATAAAGGAGTGCAAAGCCTCACAGTTGACCTTCAGAATTTAAGTAAAGATACCTGCTAAAGATGTGCTGGTACTGCCATTATGACAACCTGCAAACCCCCTCAAAATGAAGATGAATTGCCATAAATCTAAATCTTAAAAAAAAAAAAAAAAAAACCCTGCCACAAACAAGCCTACAAGTACATTGATATGCGCCGCTTTGAAGTTGTAGAACTTCAGACTTCCCTGAAAATCCATTTATATGGCACTCAAGGGTTTTTCCTTTGTTTTTTGGCAATGTACAAACAGGCAAACAAATCTATTTGTCTCCCTGTTGTGTATTTGTGTGTGTGTGGATGTGGGGGTGTGTGTGTATATATGTGTGGATGTATGTGTGTGTGTCTACATGTACACATGTGCTTAAGGTTTCTGGACTTCCTTCTGAATAAAAGCTTAAACTGCTGCTGGGGCTTATTACTTACACTTTATGTGGGCTGCAGGCTCTCCAGCTGGCTTATAGGCGATTGCTAGACTTTTATATTATTTCCGCTCCCAGCAGCAGGACAGTTTTTTAAACTATGTTAAATTCTTTTTGCTTAAAGTTTGGGTTAAAAGGCTTCTTTGGGTTTCTCTCAAATACAGTCACATTGAAAACATCATGTCAAACATAAGCTGGTTTGCCAAAGGTGGAGAGTTACAGATTTAACAATGCCTCAGAAGATAAATGTTCAGGACATGTCTGTTTGCCAGGCTCTGACTGTGTTTCTTGTGCGTTCACAAATGATTTGATTTCCAACATGACGTTCCAACCCAGAGGGGCATCCTTTCTGATCATCAGCTCCATTTCAGCATAGCAACAAACTGGAATATTGCACTGCTGGATTATACATTCATAGCTGCACAATTTGGTTCATGTAAAAACTTTTTAAAAATCTTTTTATAAAACATTCATAATTTGCAGTGGTATGCAAAAGTTTGGATGCCCCATAGTGAAAATATGAGGACACATTTAATGCATTTTATTGCATTATTTTTTTTCCTAGTGTGTTAAACTCTTTTGTACCCATAAAGAGGATATTTAACTTCTTAAAACTGACCGTGTAATTTGACCAAGGGTGTTCAAAACTTTGCACTCAACTGTATAATGAAAGTCTGTGTAAAGAGATTTTTGAAGCATTTGCTTCATTATCATTTTTCACACAGTGTAAAGTGCCATTGGTGTTTACAAATTATGCAAAAAAAGTTGAGGTGTAAGGTTTGCTCAGTTCATACAACACTAAACTGCTTGAAAGGCTAACCTCTGTTTTCAAAGTGCAGGCATGTAACTATGTTATGGTCCAACAAATGAGTCATTTACCAAAATGTGTATTCCAACAGTAATATGCATTTTATGACCCTCACTAGAGTTTTATTTTAAATATTAAGTTCTTTTTTGGGGCTTTATCGCCCCCTGCTGAGCTGGCATGTCCAGCACTGTTTTAGTGTATTTCAGAGAAGTAACTTGGGTTAAGTGAAGTGCTTTTTGATGACATCAGGGTTAGCCACAAGACAGAAGACTTGTTGGTAGACAAAAGCTGAATTTCTAATAATAAAATGACTCAAAGCTACCAGCAATCCATTAGCCTTAAAGGAGATGCCATTAATGGGCCTGAATAAATAAGGCATTCAAAATTGTGATCATAATGAGAAGTGGCAGAGACATTTTCTCTCCCCTGTTGGTGAAACTTGTGCCTTCAGGCTGTTTCCATTACCATCTGTAGGAGAGAAACATGCCAGTTCTGGTCCATGCCACTACACATTTGAGAACAGCGCACCTCTAGGCTTTAACCTTGTGATTGTCGTCCGTCTTTTGGTGTGTATTATCGTAGACAGAGAAGACAGTACACAAAACGTTTGTGATGATAGCAATACAGCAGCATTTCAGCTATTTACTACTCTTCACCTTTCTCCTCTGAGGTAATACGTATCAAGCTTTTTAGGGTAAGAGAGATGACTTATAGTCTGTTTCATCAGCTTTTATATGCTAAAGAACACATTTATAGACCATGTGAAGCTGTTTCTAGATCAGCAGAACATTCTATGTAACATTTGAGAAGTACGACTTCTAGACCCCGTTCTCCACTTTGATCTGTGTTTTTAGCCATCATGAAAGTATTTTCTGGGTTGAATGTGAATGCAGCATCCACAATCGTGAAATCAACTTACATACTCTGTGGGAACAAGAGTGAGTTGTCACTTGTGAGTTGGACAAGTTTGTACAAGGGGAGCAGGTTTTAAAGGAAGAGTGAAAATAGGAAGAATATGGTAATGTTTTTATAAAGCACACACGCTCTCCATAGTTTTTGACAGTGATGTTCAGCGAAGGGGGGTGTTTGCTGAGTTGTGTTTTTTTTGTTTGTTTGTTTTGTAGGGGGTTGGTTTTCTCACTAATATTTTTTTTGAGGGGGGGCTGTTATTACCTACTGTTATTTTTTTCCGTCTCTGGTTGTGAGTATCAGTATCTCTTCACTCAGTGGTTCAGAAACCCACCTTTCACTGATTCTGTTTCTGTCTCCAATAAAAGACTGTATGGAGATCAGCTTTGCTCCTGAGGACTGAATGAGACATTTGAATAGATTTTAGCTGGATATGTGACTCTTTGTGTGTGTGTGTGTGTGTGTGTGTGTGTGTGTGTGTGTGTGTGTGTGTGTGTGTGTGTGTGTGTGTGTGTGTGTTGCTGTCAACAGTCTCATAAATGTGTAGAAGAAAATGTAAATGGCCAGAAGATTTTTCTTTTGGTCTGCTCATCATGAAATTCTGACACAAGGTAAAGCAGTGACAAGGTTTTTTGTGTCTATAGTATGATACTTATCAAAGGTTGTTTTTAGAAGGCATGAACATTTTCAATATCTATTGAAATTAATTTCAGGTCCAGTGAATAACCTTAAATGATAAATTCATGTAATAATGTAAATTCATGGGAAATTGCCTTTCCTGCATCATAGGGAATAAATGAAGCCCTCACAGGTTGTGCAGATGTGTGATCCAAAAGTGCCCCAAATTCTGATACTTCATTTTTACTCTTCTCTCCAGTTCATGCCAAACAGCTCAGGGGAATTGCAGTCTGGAGTCTGTGCTGCTCTTCTATGGCTCATTAATTTGCTAAATGAAGACCTGACCAACCAGTCTGTCTTTGTTGTTTGCCTTTTCTTCACCATTCTGATGGCAATATACAGCACTACTTCCTGCAGTGCACTTTTGTCCTAATAATGCATCAGAGGGTGTAGATACAACATGGTCCATCTCTGCCCTTGTACAGACATGGTTTACCTCTCCGTAGAATAAAAACACTTTTCTACTGATTTTATACTGAAATATGGCTTTATCTCTTTACCTCTCTTCACCTATTGAGTCTTTAAAAAACTTTTAAAAACATGTATCTGTTGCAAATTGCTTGTCAGATTAAATGTAAGTTCCAGGTCTGTGTAGCTTTAGGTTGGCAGTGGTGGCTTAGTGGTTGACATTGCCGTTGTGATCTGAAGGTTGCCGGTTCAAGTACCCGAACTGCCTTAATTCTTTGTGGCATAGATTCAACAAGGTGTTGGAAACATTCCTCAGAGATTTTGGTCCATATTTACATGATAACATCACGCAGTTGCTGCAGATTTGTCAGCTGCGCATCTGAGATTGAGCTCTGGTGGAGGCTTTTGGAGTACAGTGAACTCATTGTCATATTCAAGAAACCAGTTTGAGAGGATGTGTGCTTTGTGACATGGTGCATTATCCTGCTGAAAGCAGCCATCAGGAGATGAGTACACTGTGGCCATAAAGGGATGGATATGATCAGTAACAATACTCAGGTAGGCTGTGGCATTTAAACAGTGCTCCATTGGTATTAAGGGCCCCAAAGTGTGTCACGAAAATGTCACCCTCACCATTATACAACCACCACCAGACTGAACTGTTGAAAGAAAGGATAGTTCTATGCTTTCATGTTATTTAGGCCAAATTCTGACCCTACCATCTGAATGTCGCACCTGAAACTGAGCAACCCAGCAACATTTTTCTTGTATTGTCCAATTTTGGTGAACCTGTGCAAACTAGCCTCAGTTTCCAGTTCTTAGCTGCCAGGAGTGGAACCCAGTGTGGTCTTCTGCTACTGTAGCCCATCTGCTTCAAGGTTCGACATGTGTGTTCAGGGATGGTTTTCTGCATACCTTGGTTGTAACAAGTGGTTATTTGAACTAGTGTTGGTTCTCTATCATCTTGAACCAGTCTGCTCAATCTCTTCTGACCTCTGACATCAACAAGACATTTTTGTCCACACAGTTACCGCTCACTGAATATTTCCTCTTTTTCTAACCAATCACTGTACACCCTGGAGATGGTTGTGTGTGAAATTCCCAGTAGATCAGCAGTTTCTGAAATGCTCAGACCAGCCCAACAACCATGCCACGTTCAAAGTCACTTAAATTCCCTTTCCACTCCATTCTGATGCTCGGTTTGAACTTCAGCAACTTGTCTTCACTACATCTGGATCCCAAATGCATTCAGTTGCTGCCATTTGGTTGATTTGCTATCGGTGTTAACAAGCAATTGAACAGGTGTATCTAATAAAGTGGCCAGTGTGTGTTTATATATATATATATATTAACCTACTTTAGTGGCCAGTGTGTGTTTATATATATATATATATTAACCTACTTTAATGTGCAATTAAAATGATTTTATTGAGCTTGTTCTACTCTTCATATTTCTCATTTCTGCCTTTTAAATTTGATCAAGGTCCAGAGGTAGTTCTGTTGTTTAACTTTAATAACCAGCTTAACGGAATCAGTCTTAATGAGGCTACACAGACCTGGAAGTTCCTTAAAGTTAAACTGACCAGCAATTTGCAACAGATGAATGTTTTTATGGATTCTGTAAGGTGAAGAGAGGTAAAAACATGCAGCCATACTTTAGTATGAAATCAGTGAAAACGTGTTTTTTTTATTTTATGGAAAGAAGCTCACACATAAGGAGTACTTCACTAGCAAATACTTCACAGAGGGGCTTATGATGTGCTAGAGTCCGTGTGCACTTTGGCGCTGTTGCCAGCAGATGACGCCACTGACGTTGTCAATAATATAGGAGGAGACGCGTGAGCGGTCAAGGTCTGCGAAGCCTCAACCGGATCCGCAGCTTTGAGCGCCGGACCGACTCACACACACGAACAGATGGATGATCACAGACGCGGTTTTAACAGAGAGTTCAACGACTACAATGTTTTACTGGAATAAACTTGGATCATTACACATGTAGCACACTAACAGCGTTTTCGGTCGGTTTGTTTATAGCTCGACAACAGAGCCACGAGTGGGCAAAAGTGAGAGCGTCGTGATTGCACCACGGTAGCGGAGGACTGTGAGCTACTATGTGCATATGTTTGGGTGGAAAGGCGCATGTGAGGATCGTAGTGGAGTTACTCTTAGCAATGTTGGGTTTAAATCTATAAAGTTATCCTTAAAAAGAACGCCCGAACTCTATACCTATTTCATATTCGAACTGTAAAATTAAAGTAATTATAGATGCAGCGTATTCTCCGTATATTAAAAGCTCTTACAAAAACCAAACGTGTAGGTGGAGGACGATTTTAACCGCAATTATTTATTTCTACGCAATACCCCCACCGTATGAACGGTAAATAAAGTAAACCGCTGTCCGCGTGCCCGCGCAGGCGTGGCTCATGACCGCGCCCGCCGTCCCTTCCCCCTTTGCGCGCGTGCCCGCCCTGTGCGCGCGTGCTCGTCACCAGCTCATTGTATCGGGGCTGAAGAGGCTCGAGCACAAATCGTCGGACAACAACGGAGAGAAACCGTCGCTTTAAGTAAGTAAACCTTGTGTTTCACCGCGTCGGCCAAAGTCTGTGGCTAACGTGGACTGCCTTGTGTGCGCTTACGTAGCACGGTGTGTTCGGTTCAACACTTTTATTCCAGGGATATTGTAAGACGACACTCGCCGAGCGACCGCAGTAGCTGTGGGCTAATGCCGCTCCGCTTCCGCCAGCGGGGACGTTAACGGCTCGGAAAGCGCTTCATTGTCTGTTGAAGGGCTTTGCTAAAGGGTTTACTGTGAATGAGCTCGCAGTTGTATGGTTAGCCAACATCTCGCTTTAAATAAAGACAAAATACTGCGATTGCTTTATTTAAGGTAAAGCTTTGTGTATGTGGACTTATTAGCTTAGTTAACTGATACAAACCTGTCGGTTGTGGCTAAGTTAGCTTAGCCACTGTAGCTCGATAGAACTATGACTGAGCCCATCTGCTTCATCATTCACCAGCTGGGTGGCCACTCGTTTTGAGACTTAACTAAGTTTACACAACTAAATATACATCCCAGGACTGATAAGTGGGTGGGTATTCAATATCATTTAAGTATGCTGGTGTCCTAAAAGCGTTAGCCTGATCTAAAGCGTAGTTCTGTTGGGCAAAGCTAGCGGTGTGTGCGTGTAAGTGAGCTTTGATTGCTACACTTTTCCGTTACAGATCGGTACCAGAGCAGGAAAGGAGGGTATAAGGTAATCACGGATCTGTGAATAGGATACTTCTGCGGCTACCGGCTTCATTCAGTAGAGAGTTTTTGTTCAAGAGAGAAATTCCTCCAGTGTTACATAAAGGAGCTTCTGTTCAGGTCATGAACAAAGCCCAAAAAGCTCCTACTTACATTAGCTAGGTATTCGCTTTACTGGTAAATATGGCCTATTATCACAGAATGTCAAGTCTTGATCGCTAGGAAGAGTAATACTGCTGCTTTCCCAAGTTAAGGCTATCAGAAAGACTGGAGTGTGTGGGGGAATTCGCCCACCGCACTGACACACGCTGTGTTCGCCACTGCTTCAGCCTCCTCAGGCGGTTTCCGGTCTCAGCGACCTCACTGCTGCTGAAGCTCTCGCTTCTCGCTGTACAGTCAATTAGCGGCGTAGCGCAGATCCGACGCGGCGTTTGGAGACATCTGTTGCTGCCTTGACGCCATCTTAAGCCGGAGAAGCCCAAAGACCCACCCAGCATGTTTGGAAGAAATTATGATCCGCTTAGTATCACTTTATCCGACCTTGACAAACCTGCTGTATGCCAAACACAGACAAGCAGAGCGTATAAACAGCGCGCCTGTGTCCATCAAGCCACCAGGTGCGATCAATGACACTGGGCGTTGAAAGATATACTGGTTTAGGAACTACTACAGGTCCTGTCTACCTCTACAAGGGCTCTGTTTCTAGTGCTCTCCTGCAACGTCTCTCTTTCTGTTCAGAAAACCTCTTCAAGGGCACAGGTGTGCAGCAGTATACATCGACTGTTTAAGAAAGATTGTCTTTAGATGTGAGAAACATGTTAAGCTTTAGACTTTGCAGTTGTTCGGTCTGTTTATGAATAGGGAGAGCACAAAATCTTGCTCAAGATTAACAAACAGACCCTGACAAATAAAGAAAACAATCTTGCCCGTGTAGATTTAGTTGTTAAATATAAAGTGAACTGCAGTAGTTTACTTTGTCATAGTCTTCACTTTGTGTCATAGTATTGATACTGTATGATTTGTGTGGTTCTACTTCATGTGCACACAAACATAATAGATGTATAATACCAGCAAGGTCAATATTGATTTTAAAACTTCGATTGTCTGCAACAACCCAGATTTGTTAATGTGTCCCAAATACCTCCCCATTCCAATATTATGGAAAAACCAAATGGATTATGGTTATCTTTCTTTAAGGCCTGTTTTGACTCAGGGTAACTTAGTCGTAGTGTCCCACTCTACTACATTTTTCTGTGATGGAATTTGTGATCGTCTTGTTGTGATCAACTCCTCTGTGCTTTTACTTTATGGAGATTGTGTTGTTAGTACAGGACCTGATTTTCTGAATATGTGATCTGTACTGGTGGGTTTTCATGGTAAAGGTCAGCATGTGTGTGAGTGACTGTAGACTTGTAGCATGTGTGATAGAGGAGACACACCATGAGATATCAGTAGGGTTGTCCATAAGTATTCTGACAAATAGAATGTGTGTTTGTAGCCATAGCAACTATCCTCAGTAAGCTGATGTTGCACTGTGTATCTAATGTGTGTGTGTCTGTGTGTGTTGCAGGCATGGCAGCAATCCGCAAAAAGCTGGTGATAGTGGGAGATGGAGCTTGTGGTAAAACCTGTTTGCTTATAGTCTTCAGTAAAGACCAGTTTCCTGAGGTCTATGTACCCACGGTGTTCGAGAACTATGTCGCTGACATCGAAGTGGATAGCAAACAGGTAAAGGATGTACACACACTCACACACCCTTTGTCACATGCACACAAGCTAAAATTAGCTTGACAGGCTGGTAGTGTTAACATACACCATATTTCCGCATTAAATGTTCACACTTTTCCAGATGTGTGCTCTTACATTGACTCACCTTATGCTTTCAGTAAGCCAGCGGAAGTAGAAAGAAAATATTTTTATTTTATTACCTTTTCAGTAAATTACTCCACATAAATGATCATAAAAATTCTTAACTAAAGTGTCATAGTACATCCAGTATTGAGCAAGAGCAATAGAAAGAGCTGGATGGATGACAGTAAAAAATATATTGGTGTGATTTGACATGTCCACAATATTAGCATTCTGCGACTTTGTGTTCTGTCCCACAAACCCAGTTTAATTAGTGAGTGAAGCCTCTCCTGTCTGCTGGAGCCCTTTTGATATGAGATTATTTTAGTTATACTGCCCTGGTTCAGGGTCCCTATTTAGAATGGTGTTCTGGTTGCTCCTCCAGTATGTCTGTTTGAAATAGAATCATATCAGTTTAAATTAGCAAGAGATGAAAAGGCTAAAAGGTGCTGTTACATTTGAAGTGCACTTTGGTGATTTCAGTGTCTTTTGGTTTATTTAATTTGAGCTAACTGTTTTTGTGTTTCAGGTGGAGCTGGCTCTTTGGGATACTGCAGGACAAGAAGATTATGATAGGCTGCGACCCCTTTCTTACCCAGATACAGATGTCATTCTTATGTGCTTCTCCATTGACAGTCCTGACAGTTTAGGTGCCTTTTCCTCTCTTTCTCCCAACAGAACTGCTGATTTTATTTGAACTTAATCTTACACTTCCCATCAAAAAACACAAACCTTTTATCATGTGGCCTTTTATCGATTGCTGATACAGACACTTTTCCTGTAATCTGAAAAGCTGTTTGGCGAATTGGGCTGAGGATGCCATTACTTGTTTAAATAACTGCATTGCTTAAAAACCAGTAAAACTAAAGTAAACACTAAATGATAAACCTGTTATATGTAAAAACAACCCCAGTCTTAATGCTTGTAAAAGCTGACTAGCATTTGACCGGTGTCCTTTGTCTTTGCAGAAAACATTCCAGAAAAGTGGACACCTGAGGTCAAACACTTCTGCCCAAATGTACCCATCATCCTCGTGGGCAACAAGAAGGACCTACGCAATGATGACCACACACGTAGAGAACTAGCCAAGATGAAACAGGTAAAGCTCAAACTAAGGCAAAACCTAAGCGTACATTCTTTTCTAGCATTAAAACATGTAAGCTTATAGATTAAACACCCATTGTGCATTTGGGGTTTTGCAATGATTCAGTGTTGTGAAGGTTAGAGGTAAGTTCCTTTACTGTTTGTGATGCTTGTTTGATCCTGTTTTCAACTAAGCTATGCATCAAGATTAAGCAACCATCACAAACAGTAAAAGTACTAGTTTTTGACAGCCTTTAAATCTGCTTTGTCATGCTTCTTACTTATTTTTTACGATATTTTATACTATCACAGTTACATAGACGTTTTTTAATGTTTTTAATTGGTTATCCAATAGGAACCAGTGAAAGCTGAGGAAGGAAGGGACATGGCCAATCGGATTGGAGCATTTGGCTACATGGAGTGCTCCGCAAAGACGAAGGATGGTGTCCGGGAGGTGTTTGAAATGGCTACCAGGGCAGCACTTCAAGCACGTAGGGGCAAAAAGAACAGCAAATGCCTTCTGCTGTGAGCACACGGCACTGGACTAAAACCCCAACTGCTTGGGGGAGAAAAAACGTGTGTCCTTAGGGATGCTCCCTCATTCCTCAAACTCGCCAAACGCTTCGGAAGAAAGAGTAAACTCCCTGAACATAGTTTTTGTTTTATTAATTTTATTTTTAATCTTTTCTTTAGTCATTGAAATGTTTTATCAGTATTTAAGAAATTGCAGAGGACTTTTGTTTTTGTTTGTTTTTTATGATGCTGTATCTGAGTTTTGTGATATCATGAAAGCCACACCCACCTGCCAAATTCTGCCCTGCGACTCAACAAGCTGCCAATCCAATGCACAGCCCAGCTTCTGATTGCTGTTTTTTTCCTACTTTTTTGAAAACCATGAAACAAAGCTAAACACGTGAACGTGATTTGTAATATCTATGTATGAATCATTTTTATGGGTTGTTTTAGATTGGGACTCAAAACTAATTGTTTGAAAACAAAAAGGAAATGGAGGGGTTGGTAGATATGTATACATACATGTACATATGAACACGTGTGTAGTAACGTATACACACGGTCATTACATGACTGGAATTTGTAAACTAGACTTGGTAATCTTATGTAATAAAATACTTTCTATAAGGAACCCTGGTCTGAGTTTTATTTAAATAGATTGAGGGAAGATCATTTAAAGGCACATTTTAATTGTTTGAAATTGGTTTGTATCGTGGAAAACAAACATACAAACAAGTCTTAACTTTTAATTCCTCAGTTCAGAAAGCCGCTCTATAAACTACACTGCACTTACAGTGGGTACAGAAAGTATTCAGACCCCCTTCAATTTTTCACTCTGTCATATTGCAGCCATTTGTTAAAATCATTTAAATTAATTTTTTCCCCTTATTAATGTACACACAGCACCCCATATTGACAGACAAAAAAAAATTTTTTGAAGTTGTTGCAGATTTATTAAAAAAGAAAAACCGAAATATCACATGGTCCTAAGTATTCAGACCCTTTGCTGTGACGCTCATATTTAACTCAGGTGCTTCCACTTCTTGTGATCATGCTTGAGATCACCTTCATTTGAGTCCAGCTGTGTTTGATTATACTGATTGGACTTGATTAGGAAAGTCACACACCTGTCTATATAAGACCTTACAGCTCAGAGACAGCATTGTGGCAAGGCACAGATCTGGCCAAGGTTACAAAAACATTTCTGCTGCACTTGAGGTTCCCAAGAGCACAGTGGCCTCCATAATCCTTAAATAGACCTTTGGGACAACCAGAACCATTCCTAGAGCTGGCCGTCCGGCCGAGGGGAGAAGAGCCTTAGTGAAAGAGGTAAAGAAGAACCCAAAGATCACTTTGGCTGAGCTCCAGAGATGCAGTCAGGAGATGGGAGAAAGTTG
>JBBPDA010000019.1:16031207-16046755 GCA_037974385.1 Arnoldichthys spilopterus
GTGTGTGTGTGTGTGTGTGTGTGTGTGTGTGTGTGTGTGTGTGTGTGTGTGTGTGTGTGTGTGTGTGTGTGAGACATAGTATAATTATTTCCATCACATGATTACACTTCATTTTTATTCAGGACTGGCCTCTCTGGCAAATTCAAGCTTGAGAGCAGACTGTTTGGTGCTAAAAGACATTTCCAAGAACACCAAATTTCTATCACTGAAATGACATATAACTCTTGCAGCTGTTTGTGTGAAAATGCATACCTCTACAATCAGGAAGAGATTGGACAAATTTGACCTACAGGGGAGGTGAGCCAGGAAAGAGCTTTTGTTCTCCAAAAAACCTTAAACCACAGACTACAGTTTGCTAAAGAACATACAAGCAAAACCAGGCCTTCTGGAAGAATGTGCTCTTCACAGACAAATCAAAAACAGAGTTGTTTGGCAACAGTAACAGAACATATGTGCGGCATAGACCAAAGACAGTCAATATGGTCCATATACAGAAAAGAAGCAAACAAAAAATAGTCTGAAAGTCAGTTTTATTCTGAAGGAAAAAGAGAAGAATAAAATGGTCATGTAAAACTGAACTACTAAATGAAAATAACAAAAAGTGGAAGGATAAATATAGAAGAAAACAGGAGATGAGCCTGTTATGTCTTGAACATGTCATTGTGTTGTGAATCCATTCTCCAGATTTTCTGTTTTCACTAAAATAAACACAATCCACTTAAAGCTGTTTCACTAAACATATACACAATCACAAACACACAGTTGATCCTGTTTGGATCACTGTTTTGTGTCAGTGGTTTGTAATCTATCAGGTCACGCCTGAGGAGGCGGACTGCCTCGAACTCTTGCTGACCTGAGGTGTGGAGTTTCTGAGGCGAACACTGGAATCCTGCAATCATATTATATTCCTCCTGCCTTCCCAACACACACTGTGAAATTACATAGGCATGTTGCCTTGGATACAGCAGAACCTTTAAACATGCACACAAATGAATAATAAATGCAGAGAGAGAGAGAAAGAAAGTGCATGTGTGTGTGTGTGTGTGTGTGTGTAAGAGGGTCATGACTGACTACTGAGGACACATTGCGGTTCTGTGTGACTGATGCATGAAGGCCTAAAACCATGGGAGCTCTTTCATCTTTCTGCTCCAGTTTATTAAACACAGTGAAAGAGAGAGAGAGGGTGACAGAGTGAGAGCTGGGCGTGGTGGGTCTGTCACTGTCAGTGGTTTTGTGCAGGGAGGATTTTGGTGGTGAGGATAATAACAGACTCTTTCATTTCTGAGGTCCTGGTCAGAGTCAGGGCTCTGGAGAGCCAGGGCCTGAGGTGACCTACTGTTGGGGTAAACCCTGTAAGTATAGTTAACGTTTCTTTAATTTAGTTTAAATATTACAGGGAATGACAAATAAAAACAAACCTTTAGAGGATTTAAAACTTGAAAGGCAGACACGTTTTAGCACTGTAAGCCATAGACTACTGCAAGATTTTGTCGCCATCTTTGGCAAATTGATGGTACTGCATGTGTAATCGCATTCTGTATATTTAGTGTCTTTTTGCGAACTACGTGACATAATTAAAAGGTTTAGTGGACAATGATGAGGAGGCCCCCCTTTTCTACTACACACACACACACACACACACACACACACTCACATATATATATATATATATACCCACCATATATATGGAAAAACGTGTGTATAGGTCACGTCTCAACGTTTTTTTTCCAAACATTATTGAACACCGTGTGAAATGTACATAAAAACAGAATGTTATTAGTTGCGAATCATGTAAAATAATATTTAACTGTAAATAGTACAAAAAACATATCAGATATTGAAACTGAGTATTGCTAGTATTCCTTTATGAAAAAGAAGTAATCTCAACTACAATCTCAGCTACATGCTATGTGTGTGCACGCGCGGGTGAAATATAGTTTGTAGTTGATATAAATATATTTTCTTTGTTTGCATTGATTTTAATGTGTGCGCTCGAGAATGTTGGGGAGTATATACAGTATGGGTATACATTATATGCAAAATAACTAAAAGTCCGGCAGAATGCAATGCGGAACCATTGTTCCATCCCTTGCGTTTAACACGTCAGATATTTATCAAGGACTTAGTTTCCTGGCAACATTCGCCCTGAGGAAAGACGTGCAGAGGTAAATATGTAGGAATTATTCTTCGAGGTAGCTTATATGTTGCGATTTCCTGGAATTAGCGGCGAGACGAAGGCGTTCAGCTGGTCAGGAGGTGATTGTCACTGACGCCTAAAGTATAATTGTCCGGTGAAAGATGTTTCAGGCCTACGGTTAGCAGTTAGCCGGTTGCCGTTGATTTCTTACGGCAGGCAGCTAAACCCACAGCTTGCTAGGGTTAGCTAACGTCAGATGAGTTGTGTAGCAAAGCTTGGACTACCGTTCTGAGTTTTTTTTATTCGAGTTTAAAGAGAACAGCCAGTCGGTTATCATTCTGCTGTTTAGCCGCAATTACAAAACAAGTGCATTTGCAACACTAGTGAGCAAGGATAGCTTGCTTGATTGACTAAGACAGCGGTGGTGGCTAATGCTAACTGAGAGTGTCGTCGTCATATGATTTCAGTTCCTCAATTAAATCAGACAGCTTGCCGAGTAAGAACAAATTAACGAATAATCATATTCATTCCAGCCAACTGTATACTAATAGCAAAAGTCAGATCTGCCCAGGTGTCTAGTCTGATTATTAGTCAGATTATGCTAAGGTTACTCGTTAGCAGTGCATACAACTGTACATAGTGGATGACGTTGTAGTTGTGATTATGCTGTCGGATTATGTGCTACGAAAAGTGCGAGGTGATTCACGGTCTATGCGGCAGTCAAAAACGGGAGAAAGAGAGAGCGTCTGTGGCAGAATGATCTACGGTGTCAGACACGGTCTCAGATCAAACTTACACTATATATCCAAAGGCATCCAGACACTTGCAGGGTAGGCGAATTTTGGTGGTACCCATTAATGACAACAGGGTCACCATGCCAAATACCATGCGTCCGCAAGAGGGGTACTGAGCTCCCCAACGTTGGGCCTTTTGAAATAGTTAGAGTGGTGTTTGCGCTCATCAGACATCATCTTAAATAAAATATTTTAACAAAATATTTTGAGAAAATGTTGGATGCGCAAGTATTAGTAAATGTTTAAACGTATATAAATGAACACAAGATTATTTTGTTTAATCAAGATTTTGAATTCCTGTTATGTACACAGGTGAAATTAAAATTTTTTTTGCTTTTGTGCAGCACTAAATACCAAGGGTTTTAGTGATGGTAATGTAGAGCTACAATTACAGTTTTGGTTTATTTATTATGATAGTTTATGATGATCGTGACTGGTATAACTTTCATTTAGCAGGTTGAGGGATGAGCCACTCCTCTGGGATTGGCCTAGATGTGCAAGAGGCAACCAATGGGGTGGACACTTCTGACTCTCCAGAGGCCTGCAATTGGATGAGCACTTATGGCTCCAGCTCCTTGAAGTGTCCAGACAGAGAAATATGCTCAGAGCAAGACAAACAGGAAGAAACTGTTTCAGAGACCCAGACACACCCACCCTATGACACAGAACCAGTGTGCAGACAAACATACAAAAACTCAGCCTCTCACACCAATGCACACACCTCAGATGAAGGCCCCCCACACACAGACGAGTTACTGCTTGATCACATGTCACAACCAATATCTGAAAACAGACTGGACATGGACACAGTTAACATTACTCACACGCAACCTAGTGATGGCTGGGTAGGAATGGAGAAGTTGGCAGATGAAAGAGAAAATGAAGATATTAAGAAATCTGAGGATAATCAGCAGACTGCTGACATTTCTATGCAGGTGAGGCCTGAATTAATCACATCACATCATTTGTCTGTTTATGCAAATCTCCTAAGATCGAGAACTGATCTTAGTATGATTACTAGTCTTGGGTAATCTCATATGCTCTGCATCACCTTAGGTGCATGACCCTTTCTGTTGTCACATGCTGTTAAACATCTAGCATAGCGATAACAAGGATATGACACTGGTACATATTTCTGCATTGTTCAAACTGATTCTTGGCCTTCTGATTGTTGAAATGTGGCCCGGGCAGCATGAGTCACATTCTTCTGCCAGAACAGAGTAACGATATCAACTTCTGAATCTTTGTTAAAAGGAATAGTTCTTAGTTCAGATGTACACAAACCTCCACTCATCCCAGATGTAGTCCAGCAGCCAAAACATGGTTGGAATCCAAATTTTGCTTTTTTTTTAGTTCAGACCTGGAGCTACATGTCAAATGTAGAAGTCAAACAGTAGAAGTTACTACTCACTAAAATCTATACAGTAGGTACATATCTAAAGCTTCCCTCAACTCACTCAAGCTTCATTTAATGGTGCAGACTTGTCATTGTGGTCAGTACTGGCTAGTGTTTGTTAGCAACATTAGCCTCACAGCTCCAGTTCTAAACCAAAGAAATAAATTATGGACACCAAACATGTCTTTGCTAATTGAATCTGAGTTAAGTGGAAAATTGTGCACATGTAATTTTATTCTTTTAAGCTGCAGTCTTGGTATACAGTAATCATATACAGTGTTTGTTTGTTTTTAACTAAAGTTACATTATGTGTCAAAAGTGCTCAGTACATTTAAAGGGATAGTATGGATTAAACATTTTTATTATTTACCCCTTACATTAAAAGTAGTTGATCAGTCAGGCTTTGTTTAATTTTGTACTGGAGCCTAATGGCTAATGGAGCAAACAAGTAATGCAAGCATATGTACATCCATAAGCATTCTGCAGACTGCATGCTTAAATGATTGCATACTTGAGCCAAACCATAGGTTTTTAAGTTATTAAGGTGATACTGTGTGAGATTTTGTTATACAAACAAACAAGATCACATAGCCTAGCCTAAAACAATAGTAGCTGAATTTTATCTGTTGCTTTATCCAATAGGTGAAAGTGACTATTTGTCATTGTGAACACACTCAAGCACCACAAAGAAATGTGACCTCTGCATGTGGAGCATGCACATGTAGAGCAGCTGGCAGCTATTAACAGTGCCCAGGGAGCAGTGTAGTGGGAAGGTACCTTGCCCAAGGGTACTTCAGTGGTGCCCAGGCCGGGACTTAAACCTGCGACCTTCAGTTGACAAGGGCAAGGTCCTAACCACTAGGCCACCACTATTATCCCACTCATTATGTCATTGTCATTTACAACAACTACAGAATGGAAAACAAGTCGTGTCCTCTTTAAGTGATAGTTCAAACCAAAATACAACAATTTCCTTACTCCAAAAATTACAATTTTGTACATTTTTATATATTTGTCATACAATGTCAGACACCAAATAGGTTTTGAGATTAGTTAACTCAGAATTGTCTGAGGCAAGTATGTAGTATGTTTTGGTTTAGGCATTGTTTGAATTCGAATTGTGGTGTGCAAAACTTGTCACTGGTGTGCAAATTAAAGAAACAGACTAGATTTGTTTTGTCTGGTCAGCTCCTCTGATGTGGGCTGATTTGTACTCACAAATCTATTGTAATAATTAGTATTTCTACTTATTAGCCAGTGAAAGAGGCCACCACAGAGGACCCACCCACTTCAGAAACCCCATCCAAAGAATTACCCAGTAATTCAGACTCCAAAGACGGTGTCCCCTCCGCTGCTTCAACTCCACCTGAACAAGCGCCACCCCTGGTCCCACCCCCTCCACCTGGGTCAGCTCCTGCTCCCATGATGCCAGAGCCCGATGTTTGGCAGAGGCCTGCTCACGTGATGGCGGAGGTGCGAGTACGTTCGGCTCCGGAGCGGGACCGGGAGCGTGTTGTTCGGGGGATGCAGGACAGTAAGAGTCTGGATGGCATCAGTGATGCATATGGAGGCAGCTCACGGGGCACAGGGGCCAAAGGGGGACAGGCGGAGGGCCGCAGAGCCACCATCTCCAGTGCTCTGGAACTGGAGGGAACTGTGAGTCATGATGGTGACCTCACACACTTCATCACCAAGAACCTGGAACAGAAGATTAAGATGAGCTCACGACCCAGCCTCGACACTGATTGTGAGTGTGTGTGCACTTGTGATGTATTCAGCACTGGAAGTGTGTATTCTAAAACTTACTGCATGAATGGTTTCATGAGCATGCTTAAGGACGCTAGGTATGTGTGGGTGAAGTAAACAAATAGTTCCGCTAATAGTCATAATTACAAAATTGTGCCTAAGTGCATTCAATCAAAGTGCATGACATATCAAGACATACTGAAGCATCTTTTGTAGGCCAAACCTGGAACCTTGAGGCCTTTAACTATGTTGTTAGGTTACCTCTAATAGACTTGCTTATAACATACTGTTTTCTATAAAAATTGAGAAATTGTGCATAGCTTAAAACAGGAGCAGTCTTCTTTAGGCTTGAATTTTGCCTCTACTTTTGCTAGAAACATTGTAGTATTTTTCACTGAACTATCATATTAAGTGGGGCTGTATGTTTGTCCTGTGCAGCGGACTGCTCAGGCCCAGTGGTCAGAGGTCGTGGATCGTTGCGTCGACCGGCTGATATTCCCCCCATAGACCCCTCAGTGCTGCTGGACCTGCACAAACACACACAGGAGGTTGCACACAGCGTAGAAATGATGCTCCGCAGCCTTAATGGAACCATTCAAAATGTAAGCTCACACACATCACTCCTATAAATACACAAAAGCAACTAGTAGGGAATGGGGCAGGTTCGATTGTTTAAGTTATTACTTAAGGTTCAGTGAATTGCTTGTTTTCTGTTGTCCCCTAAAAGGTTTTTCTTTAAATGTTAGGGTGTGGTGGGGTTGCATAGACTAGACAACTAATAAATTGGTGCTGTTGGTCCATGGACAGTGCCTGAAATACAGAGGCAATAATAAATGCTGGAGGAGTAAACAGAAATCAACAAAACCCACAAAAACACAAAGCTTACATGAGTAAACTACATGAGATGAGACACCTTCCCCTGGGAACTGTTGGACTGTGTGGAAATACAACCTTGTAATACAGACCATGTAGACTTTTGTCTTTAACATCATGGGGCATTTTGGTTGACATGCAGATTAATGTTTTTATTGTCTGCCCAAACTCAATTAAATAAAGTACAGCATCACTTGCTAAAGCAGTAGGGTTTCTGGTTATGGTTCGTATGCCATTAAACAAAATTCTGGTCTTCAACTTCTTAAAAAGGGATAGTGTTTATTTGAGCTATTCTATAAAGCTCACTGGTGTGTAAAACTGTGTGGGAAAACTGTTAGCTGCTAGCATTTAGCTTGGTAATCAGTTGTTACTTTCCCATTTTTACAAATCACTGGTATAGAGAACCTGTAAATTCTCTATGAAAGATAAAATACTGAGAGCTGAAGTGACTTTAGTGCACACTGCACATTTAGTGCACATCACAAGGTCCATATGAATGAAAGTAACTCTTTGTCATTGTGAACATACTCAACCACATGTACCTCTGTGGGCAGAATATATGAAGCTGGATCTTGCTGAAATACAACAAAACATGTCTACACATTTACCTTTATACATTTGGCTGACATTTTTATCCAAGGCGACTTCCAAGACACAGTAACAATCAACCACTGCAGCAAGAACCTATGCTTAGACATAGACCCTGCCCCTATTAGCAAGCTAAAAAAAAAAAAAACTCCATGATGTCCCATTTTCTGCTGGTAATGTGTCTTTGTAGCATTTCTTTTTGGCTTCACTGTTCTTAGTTGTACCTTAACATTTATGGTTCTCTCTCACTCTTTAGATGACTGCTCTAAGCGTGGGTTATATTCAGACATACAGAGACTCGGTGGATAGTTTGGGAGAGTCAGTGGATATGAGCATAAAGGTATGACTGTAAAACTTTGCATGTGTGAAAAAATTTATTATATTTGCTCTCTTTTATAGAAATAAGCAATTGTATGTCTGCATGTGTGTATGCAGGGAATGTACACACTGATGGCACGGTGTGAGGAGCTGGATCGTTCCATGCAGCCCATACAGGCACTTGCAGCTCAAATCAGAGACATCAAACGCACGCTTGATGCTTTGGAAGCCATCTGCAAGTAACCACTGGCAACAAGCCATGCACCAGATGACTCAGAAGCTCCTGGAGATGCTTTGTAATGAAACTCCGCCCTCTGCAGACAGTTTGCTACTTACCATGCAACCAAATCACTTTTGCTAATGATCGTGTCTCCTAGCAATGCTTTGCAAGCGCTCCTCCCCTTAGAGACAGCCTTGCTCTAGCACCTTCCTTAGGAGACAACCTGTTGTTGGCCCTTCCCCTTCATGTGGCTCCTCCCCCATTCTATGATTTTTGGGGGAGAGAAAAATGGTATCCTGTCTGGGAGTTCACACCGTCCGACATGCTTACGACCACAAAGAGGTACTCTCCCTCTGAATGCATCAGTAGAATTTGTGGGACTATTTATGGTGTGTGTGCGCGCGTGTGTGTGTGTGTGAGAGAGAGTCAGTTTTAAGAGATGACTTGATGCAAACTGAATCACCTCCTAGCTACTGAAGCCCTCATATTGGAGACGGGCAAAATGTCTTGTGTTGGTATTTGTTCATACAGAAACATTCACTAGAAGCCATTCACTGTTCTTTTTGTGTCTTTAGATTGGATGCTATGTATCCCTGTTTGACTTGAGGTCTGTTTCCACGGTGACCACTGATCGCTTTTAACACACATACTATTTGTACAGCTATTAATCGCTCTAGGAGCTGTGGACATTGTGCTGCCACGCAACAGTCCAGATGAGTTTTTGTGGCATGTGAGGTGTGGGTCGTGTCATCTGGCTGGAGGTGAATGGCCAGTGATTACAGAATGAACCCCCTGGTATTAAGAAATTAGTGTAAGCCACTGGAATGAGGCAGAAAAGTAAGGGAGTAGAGGAATGAAATGAAGGAGTGCAGGACAGTCCATTTCCTCTACTTGGCCCTTATCGCCACCCCATCTGTATTCTTGCATTTCTGCTTCTACAATCCTGATTTATCAACCAGTCTGTCTGGCATCAGTGTCTGTTTTAAATGAAGTATAACAATAAATTTACTAGAATGATCCAGAAAGATTTCTCGCCTTCTTCTTCAGATATGAACTGGAGTAATGCCTGAGATGAGGTTTATAACAGTGATGGGTCTGCTGAAAATTTTGAAATAGTTTTTTGTTGTCTGAAGTTGTCCCTTACGTTGGCACTAGAGTTGAGAGGCTAGTGTGTCTAACAAGTTAGCACATTTTCTTGTTTAAATATTAAGATAATCAGTCATCACACCTCAGCATCTTCACATGGTGCACTGCAGCTTAGACCTACTTTGTATCTTTAAAAAATGACTATATACTATATTAATATACAATCCACATTTCTGGAAAAGTTGGATCATTCAGTAAAATGCAGTAAAAGAACCTGTCATTTGCAGCGTAATTGCTGCAGCTTTGCAAGTCAGATTTCTGCCCGACCTTGCTTGGATATCAGCTGCTCAACAATCCATACTTCTCCTCATGCACCATACTTTTTTTTAGCAGGAGACAAATCTGGACTGCTCGTAGGGCATTCATCTACATGCACGATATCTATAAAGCCAGTATGATTTAACTAATTTTTTCCTAAAAACAAGCTAAAACATGGACTCAGCTTACTGTAGCATCCTTCCACCGTCTTTCAGTTCATCTGACATGAACTGGGGCCCAGAGAACTTGCTCTTATTTCTGCATAGAATAGATTGCTAAGATACCTCTTTCCATAACAGTTTTAGCTCACATTTCTTGATGCAGAAGCATGATGATGGTTTTCTGATGTTTTCCTTCCTTCTGATGTTATAGCCCATGTGACTATACTCATCACAGTAGCATAATTGTGTCTCAAGCAGTGGCTTCAAGGCGTCAAAGGTTGCGAAAATTAGATGGTCTTGCCCAAACCAATAGAAATCATTTCTGTAGTCAGTTAAATAGAGGTTCAAGGTACTTCTCCTTTTGAACGTTGTAACTGCAAAAACATGCATTAATTAGATTTTGCTAATGTGGCTTCTTGGTTCTTTTCTTTAAATGATGTCCACAAACACAATGTTTGTGCTCCCCCTTTGGAGGAACTTTATACTGCTATAAGTGAACAAGAGAGTTAGTGATTACCAGTTCAATGGCCTTATGTGTTAAATTATATTTTAATTCAACAAAACATGCTGAAATTCAGCTATAGATGCTTAATTCAAGGCACTACAATTAGAAATGATTTTGCCAGCTGTCTTGCATTTATTACTTATTCCTTAAAGCTGTATTTAAAAACATTACAGCTCATAGAGTAGTATGTTTATTTCAGCATGTTTTGTCTCTTTGCACCCACATGTATATTTTATAATTTAGCAAACTAAAGGAAGCTCTGCCACACTTTGCACTGCCATGCCATGTCATATATAACTGAAATATCCAAATAGGTCTAACTGTTTCATAATAATAACGGCCTTCGCATAAATGGTGCTCATTCTCTGTTCTTCTTTGATCTTCAACTTAATTTATTTTACAACACACATAAACCATTAACCCAGTTAAGTTGTTAGGAAAATTCTTAGAATTTTCTTTAGCAATTTCATCACAATGGAATTTATACAACAGTGGAATAATTGCTCTACTGTTGCTGATTATTAATGCCTGTCTATTGTTTTAACAGTAAAGGGAATAAAACATTTGATTTACATTTAATGTTTTACAAACTTTTTAAAGTTTTATAAAGCTGTGCAGAACCCCAGTGGTGCTTTTCCTTCTTAATAAAATTAGCTTAGTATGATTTGGGAACGAAATGGGATCCTAATGCATGATTACATCTTATTAAGATGTGGGAATTAGTTATGTTGTGGCCACAACTTACTAAGGTGTGAGAGAAATATAATAAATCTGTGATATTTACATCATAGTCATGACTTAACTACTTCTACCCAACACCTTTCAACACTACCAAGCATTAGCATCTCATTCCTACAGCTTATTAAGTTGTGCCATGCATTATGTTTTATTAAGAAAGCATGTTCCCAGCATGGCTCAGTACAGCTTTCTGGCTTACCCTGTTGTCTTACTGTTTTTTTTTTCTTCTTTATTCATGTCTTCCAAGCTGTAGCTGCGTTTGTCTTGAATTGCTTGCTTGCACTTAGCTTGCACCTTGGTATGATGAGAACAGTATGTGTTGGTAACGTTACCTGGTCTACTGGCCAACATTAAGCACCGCAGTTGAGAACACGAGGCAGTGCACTGATCCAGCCTGAAGTAAGCTAGAGGCAAGAGAGAAAAAGCTGTTGCTGAATTCCCAGAAAAATGCAGGTGAGTTCTTACTGTGTCCTCCCTTGACCTTCTCCTACAGATCAGCCCCATTAGCTCACTGCTGCCCAACACTCTAATTCACTAATTAAACATGACTCTCTGTGTTTTTGTGTTTGTGTGCGCGTGTGCGCATGTGTCCTCACTCGACATTGTCAAGATTAATGCAGGTTGGTGGCCCCAGGCACTTGGTGAAAGAACCCCACACTGGCATTAGAGGGCTAAATCATCTCCCCACATAGTGAGTTAGACATTGGCTGCAAGACTGTTTTTACCACAGTATTTAGGCTGAATTTCTTATGTGTTACATTAAGCCAATAAGCATATTTTGTTTTTTAAAGTTTACAGCACAACACCTAGAAGAACCAGGTTTTTAAATGACACAAATATTCTTGGAAGGACTCTTCATATTCTAAAGAACCTCTACATTTAAATTCTTTACCATTTTAAAAGGTTCTTTCTTTGTCCTCACACGTCAGTAAAATAGCTGCAATTGTCCTTCTCTGGCATCACTCAAAACTTTTGCTAATTTTAAAATGTATTGACATTATTCATTCATCAGGTTTGTTACTTATTAATCTTTAATTATGCATATTAATATTATTTTTATTCATTTAGTGAGGATGTTTTATAAAAGTGTTCTTCTAACAATATCGCTAACTGCCTTGTGAGCTATTTGCATCAGAGATTGTCCCTCACCACGATCGTCTTCGGCGACTCTACTGAAAGTTACAGCAATAACTTCAGAAGTGACGTATGTTGAGTTTATCAGTTATGCCCCAAAGCTCTGGAACACACTACATATATATCAGGGAAGCGAACTCACTAAATATTATTCAAAGTTATATTTTATGCCTTACTTCAGTGCAGACTTTTACTTCCTATTATTAACAATTTTATGAATCATTTTATGCACTTTTATGCTTACATAACATTTCTTATTGTTTCATTTTGCAATCTTTTCACTGTTAGGCACTTTGTTTTTGTATGAAAGGTGCTATACAAATAAAGTTTATTATTATTATTACTATTAATAAAAAATATCAATCAGAACTGTATTTTAAGCACTGCGTTTTCTAAATGTAACTTGGACTAAAAGCAGATACATCATTTCTGTATTCTAAATCCATAGTCCCAATACACACATTCCCAACCCTATAAAAGTCAAGAACTGAGGGGTGGTCCCAGTCCCAGGTGTGGTCCTAGTCCCAGTCCTGGTTTAAGTGTAAAATCTTAATGTGATTTTAATTAATTATGTAACTGTAACGGTCCATTGTAGAAGCCCAGCTTGCACTTGCTTATACAGTGTTTTGCACATGTTTGCTTTTGGGAGAGTAAGAATCACTGCTAGATGCCATTTAACTGCTTACCACTGTTTACTCTTTATTATTGCTAAGAGTTGTTCATGCTGTTTACTGGTGCAGCAGATGGTGCAGATGAAGGCCAGGTTTCGCGGTAAACGTGGCTAGATCCACGTCTCCGTCCCAGATTAACGATAAATCAGAGACTAAACATGAGATTAGGGGATAGTTTGGACAGATGGACTGATCGAGGTGAAGGGGGCTGGTCGACCGGCTCTGCAACATTCAGCGAATCTGATGTTGCACTTATCATTCTCCTACCAGCCCACTGGTACGTGTGCACAGCAGAGTACAAATGTGTGTCTATGTGTGTGTGTGTGTTTATATGGAGCTTTGTGTTGTGTGACGTGTATGCATTCATGTGCACTTTTGTTTATATAAACAACAGTGTACATGTTTTTGTTTGTGAGGTTACAGACCTCTTTAAAGTCAAGTTGAAGCGTGTTCCTGCTCACAGGTTCTTGCATATATGGAACTTTGCATGTAACTCTGTACTACACGGATGGACTGACATTATTACCCATGACCACTATCAGATGAGCAGATGACTGGCAGCTGTATGCTCAGAAGTATAAAGTGAAGCCACAGTATCCACTTTACAGTACACTATAAATATTTATTTTAAATAATCACACAGAACAAAACATGCTTTGCATTTGTAAAGAGATAAATCTGGAGTCATTACGGTTTGTATTTTGTCAGCCATATTGCATTTTTATTACTCTTTGCCAAGTGTCAAATGTACGTAACTCAATATGACATTACACTACTGTGCAAAGGTTTTATGCATCTGAGAAAATTATATGAAAAAGCTTTGTTTGTGGCTTTTAAGCATTAAATAATGATCTTAATAATTTCAATAAGTAACATGTAAACCAAATCATTAATTTCTTTTTAAAGGGCGGCACGGTGGTGCTGTGGTTAGCTCTGTTGCATCACAGTGAGTCGGTCCTGGGTTCAATCCCTGGGTGAGCCACGGGTGCCTTTCTGTGCGGAGTTTGCAAGCTCTCCCCGTGTTCGTGTGGGTTTCCTCAGGGTGCTCTGATTTCCTTCCACTGTCTAAAAGGCTGCAGTAGATTGATTGGATACTCTAAATTAGCCATAGGTGTGAATGTGTGTATGAATGGTTGTCTGTATATATGTTGCCCTGTGATGGGTTGGCCTCTTGTCCAGTGTGAACCCCACCTTAGGCCCGCAGTGAGCTGGGATTCCCCACAACCCGGAAACAGAAGAAGCGGTTTAGAAAATGGATGCATGGATGGATGATTTCTTGTATGTTAAGGTTGTATTTTCTCAAAAGAAATCAACTGCATTTTTCCAAAAAATAAATTGCAGTGTAGTGGTTAGCGGGTGCCTTTCTGTGCTGAGTTTGCAAGCTCTCTCCATGTTCATGTGGGTTTCCTTCAGGTGTCTGAAGGAGTAAGTTTCCTCAAACTGTCCAAAGGGATTAGGTTGACTGGATACTCTAAATTGCCCGTAGGTGTGAGTGTATGTGAATGGTTGCCCAGGGCCCATAGTCAGCTGGGATGGGCTCCAGCTCCTCTGCGACCTGAAATGGAGATGTGGTTTAAATAATGAATGAATTTATTCTAACAATATATGGTTATAAGCAACAACACACAATTCATACCCTTAAATGGTTTTGAACAGTACTCTGTCTCCAATGAAGAAGTTCTTTCCAACTTATGATCACCTGGGCAAATGTTGTGGAAAGTTTCCTGAGACTTCATTAGACTCCATCTCGTCTTACCCTGCCCACACCTGTGACCACTGAGCAATATTCATTTATCTCAAGTTACATACACTTCTGTGGACCTTTTAATGAAGTCAATGGTGACATTGCTTTCATCTTATCTTTATTTTTTTTAGTACATAAACTGAAAAACAAATACAAAAAACAATGTACACAAATCATCCAGATTATTTGTTTTATCTCACTTCAAATTTTGTAAAAAAAAAAAAAAGAGTAAATTGTTATTCACATGTATTACTTTACTACCATCTGCATACAGTTTCAATGCACTGTTCCTCCCCATTTAGCCTGTAAAGTATCTCTAAAAGCGAACACAGCAATAGATTCGCATCAAGCGAATACAAAATGTATTTACAACATAGAAAGTTACAACATAACATCTATAATAAGTTATATATGTAACACTTTCATCTGATACAACAATGTCACAGCTGCTAAATGTGCTTTTTTAAAATATATGAGCAACAAGTAGTATTTGTATGTCATAAAATGTATGCCTGAACTGAAAGAGAAGTGTGCTTTCCACTTAATTTACTGAATGACTTACATTTTACATGTATTTTACATGTGTGATAAGGCCATTAGGCATTGGCAACCCTTTGCCAGTGTAAAGCATGACATTATGTATTATATGTACAGACATGAGTCAGCCATAATATTAACACCACCTACCACCTAATATTGAGTATGTCCTACTCATGCTGCTGAAACAGATCTGACTGTGATGCACTATGTGTTCTGACCCCTTCATTTCAAACTCTGCATTCACACTTTTGACTACAGTACTTCTTTTGTGAGATCTGAGCTTTTACTCCCCACATGCATCAGTGAGCCTTGGGTGCTCATGATCCTGTCACCAGTTCACAAATTGTCCTTCCTTGTATCACTTTTGGTAGGTACTTGCTACTGCATATCTGGAACATTCCACAAGACCTGCTGTTTTAGAGATCCTCTGAGTCACACAGATCCTTACGCTGTTCCTGCTTTCAACATATTAACTCAAGAACTGATTGCTCACTAACAGTCAATGTTATTCATTTTACCTGTCAGTGATAATGTTATAACCTCTATATATATATATATATATATATATATATATAAAAA
>JBBPDA010000019.1:16049257-16059592 GCA_037974385.1 Arnoldichthys spilopterus
TGTTATAACATATATATATATATATATATATATATATATATATAAAAAGCATGTGTGTGTGTTTCTGGGATGTAGCTGTTGTTTTGGGTATGGGGTATTTTCACAAATAGCTGAGGGTTCCCAAAAATGTATGTTTTATGTGATGTTTATGACTCTCAAATACAGACTGTGTACTGTTTAAAAATGACATAATGAGTCCTCTACAAAAGCCTTTGTGCTGGGCAAATGCGGACAACAGTCAAAGGTCAGTATTCACTCGAGTCCTCTTTGACTAAGATGAGCTTGATTAAGTAATTCAATAGCCATCAAGATCTAGACATTAGAAGTGGCTGTAAAATGGAAAATTTGACATTAAATCTTTCTCACAATGTTTCCCTCCTCATTGAAAAGTATTGCCTGAATGCATCAACACTGTAAAAGAATAGAACAGTCCCTCAGTGTTAAATTCATCATTTTTATGTGCTGATTAATCCCTGCTCACTGAGCAGAACATTAAGGAATTCTCAGAGGACTCTCATTTGTATGCAACATTTACATAACTCACAACTACATTTGATTTCTGACATTGATTTTAGAAAGATAATCTCCTGTTTTTTAGTGCACAGAAACAAGGCCAATAAGGTCATCTTGTGTGTCCTGCCCTTAGCAGATCAAAGGTCCAAAGTCTGTGAGACAGATGAATAACAGAGCACAGAGAAGTACAAAGGGCACGTTGTGGGACAGGCAGCCGCTGATGGTCACAGGGGTCATGGTGACCACTGTCCCCTCAGTCTGAATGACCTCAGAAGGTGGCTTTACTGTGGGCAGGGGCCTCTGGCCTCGAACATCCAGCCCACTCGACTCTTGATCGGCAGCTGCTCCCTCCAGTGCTTCAAACCACTGGCAGCGAAAATCCCGCTTCCAAATGTCCAAGAAGGCAGGAGGAAGTTCCCCTGTTGCCCTGATACCCTCTGCTCCATTGGGCAGAAGCTGAAAGTGGGCAGATGGAAGGTGGAGATAGACAGGATCTTCTGGTTTCTTGCGTATGCAGCGGCCACGTCCTTGACAAAGCGATACCCCACAGAGACGTGTTGCAGTGGTTATGTTGACCACATAAGGGCCTAGGACCTCTCGAACGTAGGAGCCCAGTTCAGAGCAGGACTTTTGATGGACACAAATGCAAACATATGATTATTATTCATATTTAATGGTATGTTGTACAATAGATAAATAAATGGATGGATGGAATGGTACCTGTGTTTTAGCAGTGATGGACTTCTCCCAAATGATGATTCCCGCTGCACCCATAGCAGCGCTCTCTCCTATAGTATTCACCAGGTCAGCCTGATACATGCATACACACGTACACACACACACACACACACACACACACACACACACAAACCATCCATTGAACTATTGTTACTAGTAACCAAAGGCAGCATCACTCCTTTAGGAACCTTATTTTAAGAGAGTAGACCCGAAACGTGCAATTGTATCGGACATTTGCCTGCACTGTACACATAAATTGGAGGAGTAAGTAATTACCTCAGAAAGAAATGTACTGGAGGAGGTGTACATACTCTTGACCAGTGGGAACACAGGAAGATCAGAGGTTGACCCTGCAAGAGCTGCTACTCGCAGTGCCTCTCTGAGCTGATTGGATGTGTAAAGCCATGCCCCTTTGGTCCCTTCAGGAAGTTTCTCTAGCGAGAGAAGTGGATACAGTGCTGAACTTCGTTTCCATAGCCACATCATCTCATCGTTTAGGGCCATCTCTGCAGCCGGGCAGCGGCCTGTGTAATTGGCCAGCTGCATCTGGGCAGGATTAGAGTTGTAACAGCTTGGATATGGAGCCACGCCCCACAGCCGTTGTGGGCGAAGCCTCTTTAGCTCTCTCAGGGTCTCCATAAGAATGGACTGGGCTGCAGCTTCAAAATCCACCTGGCAGGAATTAACATTAATGCCTTATTGGTATGGGTGTTGTTTGGAGGAGCACTTTTTTTTAAAGATGTCACACAAAAATGACAGTTTAGATAACTATTATCATTAGGTCTCTTTTCAAGCATTAATGCAACTATTTTTTTGGCAAGTGTTTATTCCAACTCAGCACACCTCTCTTTGACTTCACTAATGTGCTCTCGTCCTTAACATAGAAAAAAGCCTAATTAGTAAAATTAGGATTGGATTCAGCATGTGCTTATTTTAGATAGAGCGCAGAGCACATAATGCAGTTTTGGTCACTTAGATATATTGGATTAGCTTTCCTGTGCTACTGTATTACTCTGATTCCAAGTTATGTCAGCAAAATGACTTACTTAAAAACTATTTCTGGACAATTGGCCAGAAAATTCTTATTTAATGTAATCACAACCCCAATTTCCCAAAGTTGGGATGCTGTGTTTTTTAAATTAAATAAATACAGATTACAATGATTTGCAAATCTCACAAATCCACATTTTATTCACAATAGGACAAAAAAAAACAGATATGATGTTTAAATTGAGTTAATGTACCATTTTATGAAAAAATAAGGTCATTAAAAATTTGATGGCAGCAACACGCATTAAAATAGTTGGGACAGGGGCATGTTTACCACTGTGTAACTTCCCCTCTTCTCTTAACAACACTTAAAAATGTCTGAGAACTGAGGAGACTAGTTATTGGACTTCTTGGAAAGGAATGTTGTCCCATTCTAGTCCGATATAGGATTCTGGCTGCTTGGGGTCCTGGGGCTTCTTTGTCAATTTTTTCATTTCATTATGCACCAAATGTTTTGAATTGGAGAAAGATCTGAAGTGCAGACAGGCCACACCAGCATCCGGAGTCTATTAGATGCAGTAACGGACTTTGCATTGTCTTGCTGAAATATGCAATGCCTCTCCTGAAAAAAAAACATAGTATGCATGGTAGCATATGTTGCTAAAACCTGTATATACTTTTCAGCATTGATGGTGCCTTGCCAGATTTGCAAGCAGCCAATTCCACATACACTAATGCACCCCATACATTTTTAAGTCTGGAGGATGCGGTGCCCATGATTTCCAAAAAATAATTTTACATTTGTATTCATCTTATTATAGAACAGTTCTCCACTTTGCCTCAGTTAATTTTAAACGACCCTTGGCCCAAAAGGAGCATTTCTGGATCATATTTACATATCCCTTCCTCTTTGCACTACTGAGCTTCATCTTGCATTTGCGAACGGCATGGTCAACTGTGTTCACTGACAATGATTCCTGGAAGTGTTCTGAAGTCCATGCAGTAATTGCCATGCCTGCCTAAGGGCCCAAAGATCACAGGCATCCAGTATTGATTTCAGTCTTATTCCTTTGCACACATAGAATTCTCCAGATTCTCAAATTCTTTTGATGATATTATATACAATAAATGATGAAGTATTCAAAATCTTCACAAATTTACTATGAAGAACATTATTCTGTAGATGCAGGTTTTTGCAGAAGGTGCAAAATGTTACTCATGCCATTTCTTTTACTTCCACTTACTTTTCCAGCTTTTTTTTTTGCGCTATCCCAAATTTTTGAGATGTGTTGCTGCCATCAATTTCAAAATGAGCAAATATTTTTTATGTAATGGTAACCTTATTCCATTCAGTTTTTATTGACATTTTATACAGTGGTCCAACTTTTTGGAATTGGGGTTGCAAATGTTTCAAGTGAAAAGCTGGAATGTTATTCTTAATAAATGTCACTTAGTGTTTAATAAAAATGTTCATATCAGAAAGCCAGGGCTTTTTGTTACAATTTCAGAAAAAAAAATCCTTACTCTGTAGAAAACTTATAGAAAAACAAGAAAAATCTTTAATATCAAGTATCATAAATCCAAACTAACAACATGGCTTTATATATAATATACATTTGTACTGACACTGCATAAAAACAAAGTTGTGTGTTTGTGTATGAATCTACCTGAGCCCATTTCTCCACCTCTTCTGTGCTCCAGTCTGGAAAAAATCCCCGGAGCAGCCCCCGAGACTCCTCCAGATACCTCTCCTGCTTGCCCTTGTTCCTGCCCCACTGTGGGGCCCACTCATTCCACCTCAAAACCCCTAGCCCGGGTGCACCTGCTTGTGGCAGAGTTGCTGTCAGGTCCCCCTCTACCTTCTGGAGGTGGAGGTCCAGGCTGGTGTGCTGTGGAAGCCCACGGTTGATCGGCTGACCCTCAGCACTGAAATACGGGTAGAGTCCGAGTGAGTCCTCGTAAAATAAGGCCACACGTCCCTCCCACTCCATTGAGAAACCTGCTGGGTCTGGACGGCCTAGGCAGTCCTTGTTGGGCACACCCCACAGAACCAAGAAGGGCTGCCCTGCCAAGAGAGGAGCGCGAGCCGGCCCACAGAAACATGGACAAAATAAAAAGGAGAAGAACAAGAGCAGGTGGACAGAAATGAGGGAGAGGGGATGTCTGGTGAGTTTTCTGTGAGCCATGAATTTGATTAAGTTGTGATTCATGGCTCCTCATCCCCACTCTCCAACCATCGTCACCTGAAATATATACAGTCAGTTAATATATATATTACACTTCTTTTGATGAACTTTATTTAAACTGTTGAATTACTGAGCGAGACCACTTAAAGCCTAATTCTAGTGTTTTCAGTCTAATCTCTACCTGTCACATCTGTAGCATGCAGCCAATGTCAGGGCATTTCAGCTGCTTAATTATCTGCCTATTGGTTCCTAATATGAGTGTGAGTGAAGGGATTTTCTGTTCTGTACACAATTACAGAATCTAATCTGTACACTGTCTATGATAATCACATATATGTTGCAAATGTTACTAAAAACTTTTTAGGCTGAAAAATGATGGAGAACTTATTTAAGCATTACTTCTTCCATTGCAGAGATTAAACAGAGATTTTGGGTTTCTATTTTTAGTTGTGAAAATAAAATCTTTTATTTCTAAAATAGTAACATTTTAAGAAAAAGACAAAATGTAAGTGACTTTTAATTTTAAAAAAAGATAATGTAAAAAGTAATTTTGGACAATTTATTTGGTCCATTCACTATAAAAATGTCCACCTAATTTAATGTGCAACCTTTTTTGCAAAATAAATAAATAAGTCGACCTGTGTAGAATTCTTAGCACATGATCACAGCTGCCCCAGAGGTGCTTCATTTAAAAGGTATAAAAGTCCAACAATGTGTCTAGGCATGAAGAAAAAGCAAAACACAAGTGTGCATTGCTAAAAGATATTTAGTGGTAACCTAACAAGATTAATCAGTGCTACCCATGCTCAACAGTAATTACCCTTTAAATGATGTCCACTAATTCCCTGTGGTTCTAACACAGGCCAGCGATAGGGGGCGCCAGGGTGATACACAAGCATCATAAAAATGCAATAGCATGCAGCTTGATATAAAGAAAGCTTGGTTATTAAGGTACTTTAATACTGTTAACTGCAGGTTACTCATGTTTTTTTTTTTTATTTCACACTGAGATATTTGCGATTTAAGGTTCACTCATGGCACATCCTGTTTCAAGGAAACTTCATGCACTTACCCATATCTCAGCTCTTTGAGACCCAGATTAATTCTGCTCTGGTTCCCACCAACCTAAACCCTTTAAAACCTTTTCTCTGGGTTACTATTTTCAGAGAGTGTGTAGAAGCGTAAAATCATTGTTAAATTTGGCGCACAGGATTGATCGTCTTAGTTTTTACGCAGAAGTAAGTCTGTTATTGTGCTCGTGCCTACAGGCCTGCGTCTCAAAGGGGGAAATGGTCGAAGTCAACACTTTTTGTGCCAGTGTACCTAATGAACCAAAAGCGGATGTTCAGCAAGATATACATGTGAAGTGAGAACAGGGTTTAATCTCTATGTGGAAAATCTTGCCTCTGTGAGCAGCCATGCCATTTTCTCATCCCATTTTAAACTTGGCAGTCAGACTCTCTCGTGTCCTAGAAAGCTGTTGTTGTTGCTTGTAATAGTTTTAGGGCAGCTCCTTATTTAGCCATAATAAGGGAGCGAAGCCACCATTATATTCTCAGAGATAAACCCTGGTCAAAATATAGGTGCCAAAAATTTGGGGTTTATTCCACAGTAGAAGCATTTTTAGTTCTCTAAAGAACATTTTAATTAATTATATAATAATTAAAACAAATTTAATTTAATTAATGGTACTCTAAAGAACCAAGTTAATAAATGAGATATATGTGAAGAACATTTTTTAAAGTTTAAAGAGCCTCTAAAAGTTTAGTACCAATAAAAGAGTTTTTCTAATGACTGTAATCGTTAAAATAAATGTTTTGTTAACTGCTGCCATTATACAGTTCACAGCCTCAATGGTTCCCAAACCAGTCCTGAGGGACCCCCAGATGGTACACAGTACACAGGTCATATTTTAATCTCACAGTATCATGATTAGCTCTTTCCACCATCAATGTATCTGCTTATTCTGTCTGTGACTTCAGAAATGTAATTCTGAAGCTTGTCTGGTACTGCTGAGTATATTTGTGCATTTTCTAATGCTTATAGTGGCTGGATCTGCTTGTGAAAACTGTGCTACCCCACTAAGCTTTGACTCACCAGAATAACTTTGGGAGAAGTTCTTTGACAAGATGGATGAATAATACTAAGATAAAGGTCAGACTTACCTTTAGATTGCAAAAGGATGATGATGATGACTGTGAAGACGTCTCTGCGTGAAGATAAAAAGAAGAAAAATGTGTTTCCAAGTGAGAGAGTGTGGGTGTAGCAGTCCGTCCGGTTGCAGCAAGCAAGCTATGGGAACTGACCATGAGGAGGGGAGGACATGAAGCTGGCGTACGGATGAGGAGATGGATAGGTGGATGAACAGAAGGGGAGAGGGGAGAGGTTGCCTCACCTTCATCAGGGTAATCTGGCTATAAGCAGGGTCACTGCAGACCACACATGTCACATGACCTGCCTGACCGTAATCTCATAATCCACTCCTGCCAAACGCCAAACACACAGACACACACTTACACACACACTTACAGGAGCACCTTGGAGCAATCCACACCTTCTCCAAAAATGACACATGCCAACACACAAACATCCCAAGAATAGACATTTTAAACCTAAATCTCACTTTAGAGATCTTGGAGATATCCTTTTGATCTTTCTGTCAATTTGACCATCTTTTTTGCTTCTGTCTGTCTCTATCTCTTTTATGTCTCTTTTTTTAACTACAAATAATACTTGACTTCCTCAAAGAGAGGATTAAGCAAAAACATTCACATACATGGATATTTCTTAAAATTGTTTATGCAAAAATGACTTTTCAGAGCAATGTTTTTTATTGCCCTGGTGCCTACAACTATTCTACAGTCCTTCACTTAAGCCATTTTAAACATGAATAAACAGGACCTTTACAGCAATATCAAAAAGTTACTGAAATACGTCAATCAGAAAAGTGTCAGAAAGCCATTTTAAGGGGGTGATAAATGTGACACAAAATTCCAAAATACAGATATCTCAAACAGTCAAATGTGGTGATAGTTTAATACAACATGTAATAACTGATTGAACCAAACTGATTGTGCTCTTTAAGAAATACTACAAACCCTTTTTCCAGAAAATTGGTGATATGTAAATTCACATGACCCTTAATTAAATGACAGAAGTACCAAGAAAAGATTTTGAATAGTTTAACTGACCAACTTAATTGAGTTTTGTAAATAAACATATGTTTAAAATTAGACAGCTGCAAAAGTCTCAATGCACTCAATAAAAGTTGGCACAGAGTTCAAATATGATTGAAAAAATGCACTGTAAAAGTAACACTGGTTTTGACTACTCCACATTAAATAGACTAATTGGTAAGGTATCATGATTGGGTATAAAAGTAACATCCATCAAAGTCTCATTCTTTGCAACGTAATGATGGGTCATGGCTCATCCCTTTGTGCCAAAATTTGTGAGAGAATTATTAGTCAGTTAAATATAAACATTTCTCAATGCAAGATTGCAGAAAATTTAAGTCTTTCAGCATCTTCAGTACATAATATTGTGAAAAGATTCAGATAATTCAGAGACATCTCAGTGGGTAAAGGGAAAGGTCAGAAATTGTCATGCTGCTGTGACAAATATAGCCACCTGTGCTTGGAAGGACTTTGGGAAATCCCTGTCACTTAAAACAGTCCATTGCTGCATCCAGAAATCCAACTTGAAACTGTATTCTGCAAGGAGCCATATGCCAACTCTATGCAAAAACACCAGTAAGTTCTCTGGTACTGAGCTCATCTCAAATGGACTTAAAGACTGTGTAATTGTGTGCTGTGGTCAGCTTGTTTTCTGAAAAAATGGGCACTGAGATAAAAAAATGACCATCCAAATTGATATCAGTGAAAGGTAAAAAAAAAGGCAGCATCTGTGATGGTATGGAGTGCATCAGTGCCCATAGCATAGGTGAGTTGCATATATGTAAAGGTATCATTGACCCTGAAGCTTATAATTAATTCTGGCATCAAACCCTAACACCACTTATGACTGAACATTATTAACACAATGAAGAATAAATAAATACATAAATAAGTAATTTCTAAGTATTTATCCCCCCTTTAGATTAGTACACTGAAAACAAATCTGACTTTTGGTGCAAAGCATGGTCTGTATCACAAATGTGCATTATAGTAAGCTAGAATGCTTCTTCTTCCTTCTATGATCATCATCTTCTTTAATTGTTGTGAAATTTGCTGTTGTTTGATTCTAGCCTGAAAAGGAAGCACATATTTTTAAAGTGGTCTTAGACTTTTGGACCCCATTGTACATGAAATAAAAGGATTCTGATGTACTAATGCAGTGCAACTTTACATGATTCAAAAAATGTATGAAGGGGAAAAATTGAATGGTCTACATGTGTCCAGAATGTTTAACAGTATAAACAACTGTATAGTATATATATATTATACAGTAGCCTAAGATATGTATATGTGGAATTACTGACTGAAACTGTGAAATATAACAAATAAAGTAAAATAATAACTAACGAATGAATATCCTGAATGTCTCATATTTCGAGTTGTGGTCAAATGTATCATGTATCATAAATTTATAAATCAATAATTGTGTAATGTTATTTATCATTTAACAAATTGAACTAAACATTCAGAAATACCTTTTGAAATCTAGTCTATGTTTAAATATACATATAAGTTATTATGCTATATAAAGTGATTGAATATTATAAATGAGACATGAACTTTTGAACAGTTAAAGATCATTGTTGATTGCTAACAAATCATCTGTGAGCAGAAGTGAGCAGAAGAGCTTTGTCTCTGAACAGTTTTCCAACCAGATGAACTTTTCATACTCAGAAGAGGGTCAGTGTGTCCTTCCGCTTTAACTGTGTGTGTGTTCAATCTGTTCCGGCCAACTTTAGATTATCTGGTTGAGGTATCTGAGGTGATGCCTGCTCTTCAGGACTTGTCGCCATGGGAACAGCTCTGATGAGACTGGTCCAGACAGTGTATGGGGGTTTAGAGAGAGAGAGAGAGAGAGTATGGTCTCTTGGACAGAAAGTTATGTGCTACTACATTGGTTCGGGTTAGATAGAGCATGTGTATTTGTGTGTGTGGGACTGATATACTTAGTTATGTGGCAGTTATGTGGGCACACGTTAGATACACAATGTAGTGTTGTATCTTGTCTTGTAAGCTCTGTGGTATGGGTGATGGACGTGCGGTTTCGCATTTTGTAGCTGATATGAGGGCAGATTGGACCCATACTGACAGAGAGAGAAGATAAGAGACATGATTTATATAATGAAAGTAAAGAAGCCTCTTTGTTGCAATATGAAAGAATCAGAAGAGGACCCTTTCAGGGCAAATGACCCATTTACTGCTGTAAAGATCAACAATGACACCGCTTCAGAATAACTCACTTATAGCTTAGTACTTAGTATGGCATGGCAGTTAATGTTCTCTCTTATTCTCTCTTCCTTTGTATGAGGAAGTTAACAGGTGGTTGGGATTCGATATGACCCATGTTCACCCACTGAGCTGAAGTTAACACACCTGACCTCATCTGTGTGTGTATTGCATTCCACATGTATTCTTGCTTATTTGTGCCACATTTCATTTCAATTTCCAGGGCAAATTCTGTTTCTAGACCCCAGATTACATCAGGTCACAATACTCTGTAGGTCGTTATGAAAAAGATTTAATACTTTTTTTATTAATTCAGTGGTTAACATTATTAAATGCTGAAACATAATAATACAGTAATGAACTTAGATCTAACAACAGTCTTTAAACAACTAGGAAGTCTACTTCAATAAAACAAATAAATAAAATAAATAAAGTACAAATAAAGTAGAGTAAGATAAGTGTTTGTGATATATGCTTAATCTCTCTCTCTCTCTCTCTCTCTCTAT
>JBBPDA010000019.1:16062124-16077124 GCA_037974385.1 Arnoldichthys spilopterus
GAGTGTCCGAATTTAGGCCAAACACAACAACATAGTTTTGAAAAAACTGTTCTTGCCAACAGTGTAATCACGTCCTGCCTTGACATTCTCAGTCACCTGAGAAACGTATGCTTTTCTGTTTTTTTCCCACTAAGCATCAGTCATTGAATGTGTTGATCTTATAGCAGATGCTACTTTAGTTACTGTTCTTACTGAAACACTAGCCAGTTGAGCAGTCTTCATGACACACCCATGAAGGCTTCCGTGTAACTGTAGAAAACTGTAGAAAACTGTAGAAACTATACCATTAAAAAAGCATTCACATGGGCTACAATGCTTACTAAACACACTTACTGTCCAAATCTTCAGCAACTGCTCAAAGACATCAGCAACACCAGGGAACGCTGGCGCTCCCTGTAGCATCTCGATAAAAATGCAGCCAGCACCCCTACATGAGAGAGCAATTTTCAATTAGTACTTAGTAGAGAAATTGATAGGAGACTGATATCAGCAAAAACTGTGAAGGTTTTTTCCTATGTAATATACTAGAGTAAGAGAATAGCACTGAACACCAATGGAAATATTGTTGAATAACTTTAATAACGTTTATATATAATTTCAGTTATGTTAACTTGTGTTGGTTACTGGCAAATTAACCTGATTTTGAAATCGTTTTAAAAGATCAAAATGACTTTTCCAAATCTTTGTCCATATTAATTAAATACTTTTGGCCTGTACTGTATCTCACCAGATGTCCAGCACTGTTGAATAGTCTGTGGAGCCTAGCAGAACATCAGGTGGTCTGTACCACAGTGTCACCACTTCTGCAGAATATGTTTGGCATGGAATAGACTTGGACCGGGCCAGGCCTGCCCAACGAAAAGACATCCCAAGATACATTTGTGGTAAGGACACACACACACACATATATATATATGGAGGAAAACATTTTCTGGTGTAAATGGCTGTAATGATGTTTCTGATTGATCCTATTGTATTATCATGATATTTTAATACAGTATAAAAGAGGCCTGGTATTTTCAAAGCAAAATAAAAATAGAAAATCAGAGACATGGTTTGTTTCTGACAGCACTGTTATGTATGTATGCATGTATGCAAGTATACATGTATATGTGGGAACATATCAAAAACTTAAAATTACTTTTAAAAAATATTAATAACCTTAATATATGTATGTATATAAAATATATGTTATAAGAATAATATTTATAATAAATGTATAATAATAATATTTATAATAAATGTATAATAATAATGTTTATAATAAATGTATAATATTAGTTATTATATATATAACAGTCCATTCATCATGAAATATTTATACAATATTAATGGCATCTGCTGTTCCCAAATGTATGTGTAGGTGAAAGCATAAAAATAATGCATGCATTTTGGACAGAGAAAGCATATATATGACACATCATGATAAGTTTAAATCAAATGTGTGCATGTGAGTGTGTGTTTCAGAAGCCCACCGAAGTCAGCCAATTTGAGCTCTCCTAGGTAGCTGATGAGCAGATTCTGAGGCTTCAGGTCCCGATGCAGGATCCTCCTACTGTGGATATATGATAGACCCCGCAACAGCTGGAACATAAAGATCTGATGGAGAGAGAGAGAGAGAGAAAGAGAGAGAGAGAGAGAGAGAGAGAGAGAGAGAGAGAGAGAGAGAGAGTGTGTGTGTGTGTGTGTGTGTGAGACTTGAACTGGGTGAACTGCTAGAGATCTGTGACTGAAAATGACAAGAGCAGGCAGAGTTTGGCAGGTATGTGTGTGTGTGGGGGGGTGTTAATCAGGGGTTGTAGAGTTTAGAGACACAAGTGATCACAAGTATAAAATTAATTACAACATATTGTAATGAAATATGTAAAGAAAGACTGTTTAGGATATTCCACATCAGGAACAATATCCCTACAACATTGTGGTTTTAACACTTTGCGAGGACCAAAACTTTTCATGAAGACAATGCAATGCAATTTTGTAAAAATTAGCACATTTTACTGGCCTACGACAACTTCTTCACTCACAAAAGTGAAAGAGGTGAAGGATCCAGTTCCTGCCTTTTTAATGTGCATTACTTTCCTCCTGAATATGAATATGTATTTTGTTTTATACACCAAACACAGTCTTAATTCATTTTTACACAATCATTTTCCAACCTCTCCCTATCCTTCACAATGAAACAGGCTGGTTTTGTAGTTGTGGTCAAGGTAAGTGACTTCTGTGCTAAGTGGCTGCCCCATGTTGTCTTTTACTCTAACACTTTCAATGTGAAAGAATAGCACTAAAATGCTGGAGGCTAAAGGTGGATATATGTTCATGTTTTGATTGTTTTGGCATCTCAGTGAATTCCTTTACTGTTTCTACAGTCCTTGTTACAGTCTTGTGTATGGACATTGTTTATTTCAAACTGTGAGGAAACATGGTTTTCTATGATACAGACCCTTTTGGTTACAGAGGTTGAGGTTGGGTTTGGGGTTTGGTGAAGGTGTAGCTTCTCTAGCTACAGCAGAACAGAAGTCAGAGGACATACTCACTAATGTAGTAACACCAGTTAGTGTCTGTGTGTGTGTGTGTGTGGGTGTGTGTGTGTGAAGTAGGCTAGTGTGGCATATGGCCTTTGCTTTGAGGATGTTGCTCATTGCTAATCATATGCTGATCCCTTCTCTGGAGCTGCCCTGAGTAAACTCATTCTCTCTCTCACACTCACACATATACATATACCCTGGTGGTCATAACACTGTGGGCAGCTGGTTAGACAGTGGATATGAGACTGAGCTCCTGGCCATATGAACTTTAACGGATCATTGCAAAGATGGTGGTGATGGTAAATGAATGTTAGAGCTCACAAAGGCCTTTATACAAAGAGCACGGTGTCTGCAAGGCTTAAGGTGTCCGCAAGGCTTAAGCCAGTACACACACACACACACACAAACACACACTTGCTCCATTCCTTTTAATAGTGTTTTTACACTCAAAAACACCAGCTTCTCTTTATACATTTCATGACGAAGGGACCAGTAGAAATGTCCTGTTGTTTTTTTTTAAGTTACATTTACAGATGTTATGAGTATTAAGAATCTTTTTTTCATCCAATGCAAAGTGACAGTAGCTAAGATACAAGAATTCATGCCTGTATGTATAGTGATAGTGACTGCTTGTTTGTGAGCGTGTGCATGACCGAGGGTCTTTTTGCTGACTGAGATGTGGTTCGTGATCAGGTTGTCTAGGCATCAAGGTCAATGGGCAAATGATCGAGGTTTGGCTGGTCGTGACAATGATGTGATGTCATTAAAAACTACCATTAAAAGCAATGCAGTAAGTTTGTGTGTGTGTGTGTGTGTGTGTGTGTGTGTGTGTGTGTTTGTGTGTGTGTGTGGGAGTGTGTACTGGCTTAAGCCTTGCAGACACCATGGTGTGTGTATAAAGGCTTTTGTGAATTCTAATCTAACATGCGTTTAAACTTTTTCTTTGGGACGTCTTAACACTTGAAAACTACCTCACAACCCCAATCCCTCACTTTACCTTTTACACATACATACACACACACACACACACACACACACACAGCAGGACTCTCCTCCCAGCATGCACCTCTGTGTGCAAACACATTCCTGTGGCCGCTGACCCCCGGCCCAGCGGTTGCCATGGTGACCGGTGCCCCTCTCCATGGTGACGACTCCCCCACCTCCCTTCCTCCCACCCTCCCTCCCTGTGGCTCAGCCCAGGCCACGCCGGCATCTCCAGGTGACCGGCTCTCTTCTTCTTCTTCTCCTCCTCCTCCTCCTCCTCCTCTTCTCTCCTTCCTTTTTTTTTCTTTTTTTCTCTTTTTTTCCTCTTGCAGTCTTTGTTTCCTTCTTTGTGTCTTTCCACCCATTTAAACCTGGTCCCTTTTTCTCTTCTTTCATTGCTTTCTCCACAAAACCTTTGCTCCCCTTCTTTTTTTTTTTTTTGCTTTCTCCCCTGTGTGGGCCAACTGAGACTGGAGGAAAAAAGTTGGCATTTCTTATCACTTCATCCTAACCACTGGCATTTTGTGCAGTTTAAAGGTCCTACACACTGCAGATCCTCGCATTCAGGTTTTAAAAACTTTTCTGTATGTTTTTAATGTGTGACAAAGTAAAGCAGAGCTGACCTGAGCTCTTCGCTGGTGCTGAGTTACAGAAGAAAAAACACTTGTTTTAAGTCATTATGTTCTGATATTTTACGTTTCAGAACTTTATCAGGTGTGTTTTGTGGCTCATTTTGTTTAATTTATATTTTTCGATGCCTTAAAGTCTAGCATATAACACAGTGACACTGTGTTATATGTGTCTGTCTGTCTGTCTCTGTCCTTTGTCTATTTTTGCCATGTAGTGACCTTTTTCCTAAAATACCAAGACTCGTGTGTGTGTGTGTGTGTGTGTGTATTTGATGACAGTAGAAGGGGGTTGATTGGCAAATTGAGATATTTACTGCATTCCATTTCCTCTCTGTAGTCATGACAACCTCTCAGCGAGCAGAGCTGCTTGTCTCACTACACAGGCACATACAACACACACACACACACACACACACACACACGTGCATCACTTGCACATAAATGGAGAAAGGAAGGAGTCTCTGGGGTGTTCTTAGAGGTGGTTTCCTCAACACTGCTGATCTTCCAAAAACCCTTTCAGTTCAGGCTTGATCTGTGTCCAGGAGACCTGCCTGCCCTTACATGTAAAATCACACATGTTTAAATGTGGACAGACCTTTTGTTACATATACACACACGCACACACACATGCACATGCGCACACACACACACACACACACACACACACACACACACACACACACATACATAGACTAAAGTAATGCTCTACCTTAAACCAGGATGTCAGTGTATTGATGCACATGTGTAAAATTGTTTAGCACACTACTAAAAAAGAACTTTATTTTCCTTGTGATGTCACAACCATGGAGACATGTACATGTGACCACCCACTCAGCCTATAGCTGTTTAGCTCTACAGCAGTTTAATTTGCGTGTTCAAGGGATACACTCTGTAGCACAAGTTACTGGAGTGGAAGATCGGGTGAAATGATTAAACACAGTGCTGTTCCTGGCTGCCCGGGAGCAAATGTATCATCAGGTCTTTCCTAAGGATCCAAACAGCGATGCCCTGATGTTTTGGCAGATTTCCCTAAGGATTTCATTATGAACTTATTGTTTTTCATGAGTTGTCTTATGAAAGAGACTGAATAGAGGGCATCCAATCAGAACAGATGTATTTTACACACAAACAAATAAGTGATAAAAGAAAAGCATAAAATGCCTTTGGAGGACTTGAGCCACCATAAGCCTCCAAAACAACTAGTGTTTTATGGCATAGATGCTACACATCACTGTAACTATACTGTAAGGATGGAACATCATTCCCAGTTTAAAGTGGTCTTACTTGACCAGTATAAATACTTTTTAATCATTTCTTTATAATGCACAAGATCATGAGAAGCCAACTGTGGGCACAACCATTTATTTATATTATTATGAATCACTGCATTCTGGAAATGATCACAGAAGTGTTATAATGAGATTATGTGGTGTTTGCAGTAACTTAGCTCAACTTTGGGTAACCTGCTGCATGCTATGTCCATAATACATACCACAAAGCCTAAAACTGCACTTATTACACAAGCTCATTTTAAACTAAAAGTGACTGAAAAAGCAGTTTTCCCCAGAGATGTGTGTGAAAATGTGAGAAATGGCTCAAGATTGTATTTTGTACATTCTAAATTACAATGTAAGCATGTAAGCGCATATTGTGTGCATGCAACTTTATTTAAAGATAATGGCAGGTTTCATTAATATCCACTAACACTAACCTGCTGCAAATGTTATGTTTTGGGATAGACTCTATGTTTCGAAAAGATAATTCAGCAGACAGTTTTTGATGAAATGGTGGATTTGTAAATGAGTTAAATGCCCCAATAATAAATCCTCTTTCAAAGTCTCTTAGATCTTTTTTGTTGCCTTCTTGATCTAATATCAAGGTAAGCTGGGATTGTTCATGATTTTTGTATTTCCCACAGAGCCTGGTAGGATGTTATCTGCTTGACTGAGGGAACGCACTCATATAAGGTTATAGTTAGACTGTTATACTGCGTGGCAAAACACACCATAACTGGACTGTTTTTTAGAGGAGAAACTCCAAAGGCTGCAGTAAGAAACAATTATCTGCTTAAAGGCAGTTGGACTCAACAGTAATCATTACAACTTACCAAAAAAATAGTGGTCAGTAGACATTGTTATATGGCCAGGAATTGGGTTTCATACCTTACCATACCATACATGGAGTGCTTTAAAGTCCCTAAATTGAAAGTCACACACTCAATCACTCACCTACCCAAATTTAACAAAGGGATATTACTAGCACTCAAGTAGCTTATTATGCCTCATAAGCATGGTGCTTTGCTTTAATCAGTTACAAAAAGAATTACTCTCCACCCCCAACTCCATCTTGGTTTCATTTGCCTGTTTAATTTGAAGGGATAAACAGCATTTGGAAAATAAGTTATGTATGTTTTGATCGTATCTGGTACAAAGAAACACACCAGTGGTATACATACACTAGAGTAGACAGAATGCTGTGCTATGACCCACAGTCAGCAGCCAAAGGGAAAGTCATTCCATTTCCCCCCGTGTGTCTCTAAAAAAGTACATTTGCTGCTAAAGTTACTGTAACCATACTTCTTAGATGTGTGTGTTGTGTGGTGTTTTCTGTATGTGTGTGTGTTTGTGTGTATGTGTATGTGTGCGTGTGTGTGTCTGTCTGTCTGTGAGGGGGTAGTTTTTCTCTGTCAGAACCTGTCTTCCACAGGCAGTAATGATCAAAGCACTGCTATACCCCCTACCACACCTCCTCTCAGACATCCATCTACAGCAAAATCGCCCAGCCATGCACATACACACACACACACACACACACACACACACACACACACTATCCTGTGGCTAAAAAATATTCCATTAGACACTGGTTTGCCATTAGTTTCCAATGTTACATTGCATAGATATCATGATGCAGTGAAAGATCTGAAAATGTATAAATTCTTTGTGTGTCACTTTAAGTGGCTTCCATGCTTAGAATTTACAGGGTCAGCGAGATTTAGTTCAATTTTCAATGCTGAATAAGATTGCCTGCTCAGCAAAGGATATAAACATAGCACACACACACACACACACACACACACACACACACACAGGTATGTAATTTTATGTCTTATACACAGAGTCATATATGACACACATAGAAGCAAGGTGCAAAGACACATGATGGTCCGTGAACAGGTAGCATATACATTGATCAGCAATAAACACTACTGCCTAACATTGAGTAGGTCCTGTTCATTTTGCTGAAACAGCTCTGACTGTGGTGCACTGTGTGTTTTGACCCCTTTCTATCAGAGTCAGCATTTACTTTTTAAATTACAGTAGCTCTTCTGTGTAATCAAACCAGGCAGGCTTGGCTCCACTCCCCACATGCATCAGTGAGCCTTTGGTGCCAGTGACCCTATTACTGACTTATCAGTTGTTTTTCTTTGCATCACTTTTGGTAGGTACTAACTACTGCAGACCTGGAACACTCCACAGGACCTGCTGTTTTGGGGATACTCTGACTCATCACAATAAGACACTTTTCAAAATGGCTCAGACCCTTAAGCTTTCTTAGCTTTAGTACCATTTTTCCTGCTTCCAGCACATCAACTTCAAGAACTGACTGTTCACTTGCTGCCAAATATATCCCACCCCCTCACATGTGCCATTGTAATAAAATAAGTAGATAGTCAATGTTATTTATTGTACCTGTCAGTGGTGTTAATATTATGGCTGATCATTGTAGATACATTTGAAGACATTATGCATTATCCAAAACCCTATCTGAGCATATTCTTAAGCTTTCCCATTGCAAAGGATCACCATCGCAACCACTGTAATGAAATCTCAATAAGCTAGTAAATTTCTCCACAGCTCACCATTTCATATCAAACTATTCAGAGTATTTGTTAAGATATCAATAATTTAATCATGCAAGATATTTGTCATTTTTGAAATGCAGAAAAGTAATCCAAAGATAATCAGTGGAATTTTATTATTAATTGAATATCTAGTTGAGTAAAAAGTTTGAGTTACTTGTTAATAGTTACCATATAGAAAGTCCAGTGCAGTCATACTATCTAAGCTTACCAAACTTATTAGCTTACCTTGAACATAAACTCACATTAGTTAAAGTAGTTGGCTGACAAGCACTCAACAGTATTCGTTTAATAAAGAACAGTAATGTGTGTAATATGAGAGTACAAAATGAATAAAGAAAAAGAACACAGCAGTAATTTTGCTAAAAAAAAAATTGCTGCCTAATGCTGAAAACTGTGAACAGTGTAAAAAGCTATTTTTTTGTTGTTGTACTTGTTCAGTTAACAGACTGTAGTAAAATTAAAATTACCATGATTCAATTGTATTTAAAATCATTGCAAAAGTAAATGTGCATCTGTGGGTTAATGAGAAACACTCAGTGATGCGTAGGATATGGATTAGTGTTTGTATGGAAATGAACAGATTGTAATCTCTATTTGAAATTCATTATTCTCATATCAAGTGTGTCAACAGGTCTGATAGACATTTTCCAAAAAGTACATAACACTATTATCCCACCATTTGATATCAATGAATATTTATATAATAATAGCAAGTGCACATATTTGTTGAGTGTGTGGGTTTCCATGTAATCATGTTTTCTTCTTCATTGTGTGCCTGTTTTGCCTTTTGTATGCATGTTTGTATATCCTAGGTGTGTTTGTGTATTGGCACATGTACACTCATCCACAAGTACGGGTCCAGCTGCTGAATCAGTAATTCTGGAATGTGTGCATACGCTACCTGTGTGTGTGCGTGTGCGTGTGTGGTGGCTGCAGGCTTTTTGTTGGGTAAATCCCGTTTGATTCCGCACCTCTTTGTGGCCTTGTGCTGGAGCGGCAGGCATAGAGCTGAGCGGGGAATTCTGCCATGGTGCCTCGCTGCAGACCAGATGACGCGCACGTTTTTCTCCCCTTGCTTTTTGTTCATCACGTCGGCATGGCCGGCCACCCAATCCACCCCCCATACACACACACACACGCACGCACAGGTGCAGCCATGAAAGTAGCGCTGAGTCTAAAGCTGGCTCTCCAATCAGTCAGGGGGCTTTGCATTCCCTCTCTCTCACTGTTTGTGTTTTGTTACAGGCTAGAGCTGAATTATGATAAGGAGCAGTCTCCTACTATTTTTTTCTCATTGTTTTGTCTCAGTTCCCTCAGAGTTCTATCTTAGACTACTAAACTAGGGCTATTCCCATAATTCTCTGCCAGTTATTTAGACACCCATTAGTACAAAAGAACAAAATCACTGGACTGCAAAGAACTAAACTGACAAGGAAATGTATCTTATAATAACGTAACTGTAAAGAGGAACATTAAAATAATTTTTAAAATGTAAAATTCTCACAGTCTCTGAGGTTCTGTCATTGACATAGGTAGGATGTTATGACACAAAAGATTTGAGGGTACCTTACAAGAATCAGTTGCCAATGAAACTATTGCAATATCTTAAACAAGTAAGCACTCTATACTAAGGGGTTAGTCATAATGTTTGAAAATGCCTAAATTAGTTATTTGGAGAAAAACAAATTAAAATTTTTTTTTCCACTAACATTTGATGTAACTGATCAGTCACACATTTGAATACAAATTTTATATTGTTTTAGTTTAGCACAATTATTGGCTAAGGTTCTTGAAACTTTCTTCAAATCTCACCCAGATCTTCATTAATGTGCTACAGACTTGTGAACCCTCACCAGTACAGGCAATCATTTCACATAAAAAAGGGCTAATATTCATAGAGCAGTGGTAAGGAGAACTAATCTTGGATTAAATTCCTCTGTATTTATAAATATTGTCATTAACATTAATTTGACATCAGCACTCCTGAGGTGGTTTTTGAAAACACTTCATAATAGTTACATTGTGAGCTTTTTTTTTTACAGTAACTCATATTCTGTCCTAAACCATATCTACAAGTCTGTGCCATTATAATAAAGAGAAAAAAAGTTGAGAAAAGTTCTGGAGATATCTAGTATTTTTGGAGTTTTGAAAACCATTTGTTAGCAACATTATGCTCATAGCTGCAGTGCTAAAATAAAGAAAACAAATGGATTGACTATACATAGTAGAAGTGTAAGATTGTAATTTTTATTTATTGCCAAACTATTCCTTTAAGTAGCAATGTAATGGGTCAAAGAAATCAATAAATTCTTGCATTGCCATTTGAAATTGATGGGGGAGTCTGGTTGTTCAACAAATGGGGAATAATATTGTTAAAAAATATGTGCTATGTGGTGCTCTTAGCAATGATATCAAGAAATTAGGGTTGAAATTAACAGATGTTCAAATGTTTCTTAATTGATTAATCAATTTAATTCACTTTCCTTGCTGTTTTTGGAATGGAAATAATTGATTTTTTCAGCATATTTGAACAAGCAAATATGCAAATATTTCAATCAAGTTTTTCAATAATTTATTCAACAAAGATTTTAACAGATGTAATGTTCTTCTTTGAAGAAAGTAAATACATACTTGGCTCATAATAAACATGTGCTATTTGTTGGAGAATAATGACCTTAATCTTTAGGCACTGTAGGAAAGAGGGTGAAATGTTTTTCTGTTCATAAATGTTCAGAAAATAAACACTTTTCAAAAGATATACTTGTTTTTTCACATTACTATATATCATAATTTTCTGAATTAGTTTGTGCTAAAATGTTAATTCTGAAAAAAATATCAATACCATCCAAACAGATTTGAAAACATCCCTCTTACTAAATCTCACTGAATACCTTCCATACTAAAAAAGCAATGAAACTTTGCTGAAGATGATCAGCAATATCATTCTTCAGACACTATTGGAGAGCTAGGTAGGTACACTCAGAAAAACAATACGTTGAACATCAGAGCTATTGTCTTAAATTTAAAAAGACAAAGATCTACTGTATTAACTAATAGTTGATTTGAGCTTCAGTGCTGACAATTGTATGTAGTTATGCAATATTCAGCCAAAAAATGTGACAGAATATTTTATAATTACTTCATATTTATGAGATAAACAGTAACAGATATAGGCTACTGAAAGGTTGAGGCTTATCTCAATGAATCGGCTACTTAAATGGATTTCACAAAGACTGTATTGGAAACGATTTACATTTTTATCTGATTGTATTACCAGAGGTCAGCATCATTTTAAGTCAAGTCAAGTCAACTAACAACATAAAGTGCATTGTGTGCAAATATGTGCAAACATTGCAGGACAGTGCAAAGACAGTGCAAAGACAGAGAGGTATGAGCAAAGGACAGTACAACAGTGACCAGTGAGGTTGTGGGACTATCAGGTGCAGTAGCAGGATGTGCAAAAATACAATGTGATTGTAACAATGACAGGGGGCAAGAGGAATTTGCTGTTCAAACTAACCAAAGGTCAAATTAACTTTATAAAATAGTCTTTTTTCATGGAATTTGCTCTTGCTTTTAATTAATCTTCCTGTGCAATATTTGTTTTTGGTTTGAAATTGTAGTGCAATGGCTGTTTGAACCAAAAAGGCTTGATAAAGAATTTTCAGTTCAAGACATGTCCACAAGTTGTTCCATGTAGTATACCAAATACTAGGGTTTCTTTGGGAGAGGATGAACAAGATGTTTTAATGTTTGAAGGTACACTTATTACTACTGCTTTTCTTTTGCAAAGCACACTGTTTATATCAGCTAGGGTGGTCTCTACAATAACTGTTGATAATTTTAGTTAGCCAAGGAGGTAGGAAACTACATAAGTCAAGTCAAGTCAAGTCAAATTTATTTATATAGCACTTTTTACAACTAACATTGTCACAAAGCAGCTTTACAGAAACCGGGTCCGAGCCCCCAAAGAGCAAGCCAAAGGCGACAGAGGCAAGAAAAAACTCCCTAGCTGTAGGAAGAAACCTCGGGCAGAACCAAGGCTCAGAAGGGGGAACCCATCCTCCTCTGGTCGACACCGGATAACAATAACAAACAAGAGGAAAAAAAAGGAGTAAAAGAACAAACAACAAACATATATAACAACAATAGTTCTTAGTGTAAATGGGCAGCAGCAGTTCCTTGTGTATAGGTGCTCTGATGACTTTAGATCAGTGCTTTGGCTTAAATGTACGGATATAAATTGTAAATAAATATTCTGTTCAGTGAAACAAAAGTCTCAGTGGGTTATAACATCTCTCTGGGCACTTGCTTTAGCTTTCTCCCTCGGTTTCTTATCATGGCAAGAAAGCACAAGTGACAGGGGTTTCAGGTAACAGTAAAAAAGTCCTTTTACTGGTCACTTCAGAAGCCTGCCGAAATCCGAAATGCAATGAAAAAAAACAGACAAAAAATACAAAAAAAACACAGGTTGACTTCAGAAAGAATGACTAAAAAACACTGAGTGGACTGGCCCAATAAGACGCTGACAGAATCCTGCTCATACAGGCCCATTGAGACAATCAGCATTTTTGCTTTTCCTGTTCTAAAAATGACTAACAAAGCCAGCATGGCCTCCTCCATAGTTCCCTTTATGAGTCTAAACAATTATTTTCAGTTGGCACAATGCAAAACCACCCCAACAAAGGGAGGCAGATATAAGGGTGACATCATTGACATTTGCTTTAAATGGCGGAACTATTGCCTACAGAAAATAAAGCCTGTGCTTTGGGACTGTACCGCCCCCCCCCCCCCTCTCTCTCTCTCTCTCCAGCATGACGTGAGGTGGAGGGGCGCGAGGAAACGCTGAGGAATGCAATGAGGAGCCCAGGGGCACTTCACTCTCCGAACAGCCCTGGAGTCTGGAGTAGTTTGCTTTTCTTCCTTCTCACTGTAGATAGCTGCCTTTTGTCTCAAGGGTTCTGGCTTCCAGTGTGTGTCGTTAGGACAACCATGAAGGGCAGGCGCCTGGCAAAGTAAAAAAAAAAAAAGCTGATCAGAACTCTCTCTCTCTCTCTCTCACACACACACACACACACACACACACACACACACAGAATGTACTGACAGAAGTGAGGTTAGTATGGAAAAAATTACAGATGCATACGTGCACCTGTCTCTCTCTCATACACAATGATGTATTCCTGTCGTTGAGGGGTTTTCAATGATTTGAATTCCTGATCTTTTAAATAAAAGCTGCTTTTTTTTGGTACAAAAAAAATGGAACCGGCCTTATGTTTCCGGTGAGATGGTCCCCACAAATCCTCAAACACACAAACACACACACTCATACACACGCACACACGCACACACACACACACACACACTGTATAGCGATATGTGCAAGCATTCAGAATAGTGAACATGAAAAGAGTTCACGTGCATATGCGCGCGCGCCCACACGCACACAAACACACAGCGTGCATATTTAAGCGCTCTTTCTCGTCCTTCCCCTGTCCCGTCCCTTTCTCGCGCAGAATGCGAATGCTTTGTGGTTGGGTGTGTGTACAGGAAGGCTGCTAGAGACCCCGTTCGGCGCACACGAGAGAAGAGCTCCGTCTCGCGTTCAGGTAACGTCGTCCCCTGTCCTTTCTTTGTGCCCGTTCGCCATTGGCTGTCCCGAAGGCGGCGAGAGGAGGAGGAGGAGGAGGAGTAGAAGGAGGAGGAGTAGGGGGGATCTAGTCTTTCTCTCCCTCACCACCACCACCTACCCAGCCGGAGGGACGGACGCACGCACTTACGCACGCACGCGCGCATATGCGCAGCGCCCCTCCAGACCCCGGCACTGCCGGACGAGCAGCAGCGCGAGCCCACCTTTTCTCCGCTTCTTGCCGCCAACTTTCTACACCTCCCGTTTGCTTGCCGGGACACACAGCTGCTTCGGACTGACTCCCTCCCCCCCGCCTCCTCTCGGGCCACGCGCTGCACGCGCCTTCTGCTATATAAACACACGCAGTCCGCCGGTCCCGGCACGGCAGCTGAGCAGCGACGTTGCGCAGTTTGGAGCTTTTTTGTGACTACAGTGGCCGGTACGGATGCCTCCTGCGCGCACCCGCAGGAATTAGGCTGTTCCTTCATCTGAGCAGGTATAGTTTTCTTTTCTCACAGCCACCGATTTCCCCTCGCTCCTCTCGTGTCTTTTTGCCTCCTGTTGCACCGGACGGACTGGCGAGACGCACCGGACACGGCACGGACGGCGCAGGTTCAGGCTCACGGGACCAGAACCGTTTATTCAAATAACAGTGGACAACAGGTGCTTTACCACTGTGTGCACGCGCATCAAGCCGCTCGCTCCGATACATGATGCTGCGATGTAGCGTAGAGATTTTACAGCCTATTACAGCATGTGTCATCTGTACTGACGTTATAACCGCCCCGTTTGTTTATGTGCGTGTATGTGTGCGTGCGTGCGTTTGTGTGTATCATCAGATGCCGTATGCACTTTTTTTCACAAGCAGATAGCGGTGTGTCGCTCTGATCACCGCTGGCAGTGATAGTCGTGGTGAGTATGGCGGGGGATAAGGTGAGCTGACATCGTCCTGACCATCTCTGCCCATGTGGACTACGACGGAGCTGCAGTACCGAGCCGCCCCGCATAGTGGCGCTAAAAGGCAGCCTCGCTTCTCCATGAGCTTAATGAACGGGGGACAGGTGCGTCCAGGGGTGCTGTTTTCGAGCAAGTCGATTGGGAGCTGAATGGATATGTAGCAGTGGCATCTCTGTTTAATTTCAAAGCTCGCTCCCTTAATTTCCACTTGGGACCCTCCTGCTGGATGCACGGTTTGAGAGGGAATATAGTAAGGTTAGCGAAACCATCTGTATGTGCAGTTACAACAAATGAAATAAATACATAAATGAGGGCGTCTTCATTCAGTTTACCTCCAGTCTTAACATATAAGTGACATTTCAGATGTGGAATTAAGGATGTATGGATTTAGATCAGACTAAACAAATCGTA
>JBBPDA010000019.1:16113866-16125729 GCA_037974385.1 Arnoldichthys spilopterus
TATCTATCTATCTATCTATCTATCTATCTATCTCTCTATCTATCTATCTATCTCTCTATCTATCTATCTCTCTATCTTTCTATCTTTCTCTATCTATCACTCTCTCTCTCTCTCTCTCTCTCTCTCTTTTCTTTCTCAGGGCAATGATGTATTCTGGAGATCTGAAATTTGAAAAGAGAACCTTATCTGCTCAGATGGAAGGAGGAGTCCACAGCCTACACAGGTACACATGCCACAAGAAACTGTATATGCTGAGATCATGCTAACAGTATCAGTACACACACACACACACACACACACACAAAGGGCAGTAATTAACAAACAGAGCTGTAGCTGATCTGCCTGGATGGCACATATTAATTTTACACACAGTGAGGAGGACTGTCAAACATAGAGGCAAAACATATTCAAAGTGTCATGTTTGGAGATTCTCGGGAAGATGAAAATTAGGTGCCAGCTACATGGCAAAAACTATTTGGAAAGAGTGCCAGAAGAAAGCATTTTCTGTCATTTAGTCACAAATCAAGTGTCTTCCACTAATGGAGTTTTGACTGAAACTGGGTTTGATGTTATAATAAGACACAAATAGAGGTTTTATGCAACAAATATTCGGTCGCAGGTTTCTTGCACTGTATTTTACAAACCCATTAAAAAGATTATAGGTGAAGACCCATTGCTGTAATGTTGGCAAATGAAGGTTGCACAAAGTAAATAAAGTTAATAAAGAATTTAACTCTCTTAACTTTTTATAGTTACTAGTACTATAACTTTTTACAGTTTGTGAAGAAAAACATCTCTGCAAATTGTCATTGACTGATTTTGGTATTAATTGTGACCCCAAGTGGTTGAACTCTGCTGTTGCAGTCTTTGCTGAAATCATACTTTTGTCCAATGCCACCAGTGCCCTACATTTACGCATCATATTTATTTATGTTTATTCTGTCTTTCAGCTATGAGAAACGCCTGTTCTAAAGAAGACATTAATGCCAAGACCACATACACACTACTCATACAGTACTCATACACCTACATACAGTAGGTATGCCTCAAATGCGTTGTATGAACTCACTTTTAAATTTCAAGTACATTCATGCACACACTCAAAACGTATGCATACACACAGTGATGCACCCGTTCTGCCCATTTCAAAACCTCCAACTTCCCTTTTCTGTCTTCCCAGACTTCTTTCCTCTTAACAGGGAGAGAAGCTGTCTGTGTCCTTGTGTGCACCTGTGTATGTTGAAAAGTTTAAGGTTATGCCATTTGTTTTTGAAACAGAAATTGCTGCAAATATGTAATGATATTTGTTTGAGAGTATTCATTATAATAAATCTTTTTTCCACTAAAATGTTCTGTCACTTTCTTTGTTTTGGTGCATGACTGTACAAATCAGAGCTCTTTCTCTCTCTCTTATACACACACACCAATCACATGACACTGAAACGCTGAGAAAATAGTTTGTCGAAATAATTCATGATCTCTGCTAAAGAGGAACTAGTGTTGTGGTAAATGTGTCTCTGCTGTGAGGACATTTTAAATGTAAAGGCTGTAAAGACTAAGAACTAGTACAGTAGAGAATGGTCCTAAAACCCAGAAAGGCTTGAGTTTACGTAAGTGTGCACATACAAAAATGATTTCATCAGTATGTTAATATGCAAGATTTGCAAATTTCAGGTTAATAGTGTCTGCACCCCATGTGCCACTAAATTATTCACCAGAGGTAGCTATACACTCTTCCTCATTTAGCGTGTGGGTCCCGAGGGAACCAGCCTGCACCTCCAAAACTACCGGACTTTCCAGACATACGCTGTGCATGCACAGACAAATGCACATTCAGAGAAGGACACACAAGGACATGCACACACCTGGACAGGTTGTCAAGGACTCCAGGTGTCTTGTATTAAATGAAACCGATATCTAAATGATCCTGGACATGAGCTGCCGTCGCACAACACACTCTTATGTGTGCAGATAATAGAGAAAAACTGCTTTATTAATCACATAGAACAAAATTCCATGCTTTTTTATTTATCAAGGGCTTCATTTTTTGGTTGAAAATCAAGCATATATAAAAAAGGCACAATGTAAAATGACAGTGGGAACACTGGGTAAGGTGCTGTATAAGCCAGTTTTAGACGAATGGTGGCAGACAAAAAACTGATTATGTTTAATGTTTAATATGAAAAAAAAGTAATCACCAGGTTTGTCTATCAGGTTATGTCTATTTACTTTTGGCAGGAATTGCGTTGATGTACACAAGTAATGCATACCTTTGAATCAAGCATCACTGAAAAAGACACTAAACTTGATTATGCCACACATTTTAAATTAATCACTTTAGAGTCAGCAGTTCCTCAACAAGAAGGAAATAAAAACATTTCAGTGTAATGTATTTGTCTATTATTGATTGTAATAGATTTCATTTGCTGAAATGCATGTTCAGGTAACCTTATCTTGCATTCTGTAAAATGCAATAAAAAAACTAAAATATGCAAAGAATTGACATCTTTCACCATCTACAGTACATACTATTGTGAAAAGAGGGAATGGAGAAAAGTCCATGTAGGGTTAATGCCAGAAACCACTGTTAACTATGGATGACCTTTGAGCCCACAGTAGGCACTGCATGAGAAACCATCAAGCTCATCTCAGATGCACAGAAAGACAGTGGAAATGTGTACAATAATCAAATTAATGTTGGAAATGTGTACAATAATCAGAAGTGTCCAGGTTTCAGCTTGTTTTTGGGAAAAAAAAATACTTCTGTGTTCTCTGTACTAGATAGAAGAAATGGATCATCCAAGACTTAGCAGCAATTGGTGCAAAAGCTAACATCTGTCATTTTCTAAAGGAGCATCAGTCTGTGATGGCTGATTCTCCTCTTCATGATGCTCCATACATTTTCAAAAGGAAACAACAGTCAACCACACACACTCAGGGCCCAATTTTGCACTGGTGGCAAGCAAGATGTTAGTGCATGTATGTTTTCAAAATACAAATGATTTTGCATTTGTTTCCTGCTCAGTGTCTGGGCGCACTATCAGGGCATTGTTGTTTTATGGCAGTGAAATTGTGTTTAATGCCAAAAAAACATCTAGTGGTAAATTATGAAACAATATTTAAGTGATGCATTGTATGTGGCTGCATGATGCTTGTTATAGACATGAACACACACTTGAAGTGCACAAATGGCACTCGGAATGCTTAGCTGGAACAATGCTGCTCCTGTAAATGATTTTCACTTTGCATACAAGCAGGTATTTTCCTCATTGAAAATCTGGTTTGCCAAGTAAATGTGCCATTATAATAGCAACGCATCATAGCTCATTCACCCCTAGCTTTTAAAGGTAAGGTGACATGCCATGCTGACTGGTTTATTGCATGTTAAGCCCAAAACACATCTGTGAATAATTAAAAGTGTTAGGACATTTTGGGCCTTACACTGGCATGAAGTCTGGTTTCTCCAGTTAAAACAGCAAAATGAATTTGGACACATACATAAATGTTTTTTGTGCTTTGTGCTTCATGATTTGCTTAAGAACATCAGAACAGAGCTTTCTGTCTACAAAGCCACACAGTTGTAGCATGTGCAAAATAAGACCCAGCTCCGTCTTACCGAAATGACTGTGGACTTTCCAGGAAAAGACACTGCCTAAATGGTAGAATATTTCCCTACAATCAAAAAATACACTTTTATGTCAATGGGACCTTTATACCCATGCCATGGGCATTTCTTGATGCAGCAGTGGATTGTGTTGAATGACAGCAGTTTTCCAAAGTACTCTCGAGCCTATGTAGCAATATTTATCACAGTAGCGTAACGGTCTCTCATGCAGTGCCTTCTGAATGCTCATAGGTATTCAATCTTGTCATACAGGGATTGAGATTTCTACAGATTTCCCTGAATCTTTTCACAATATTATGTACTGTCAGTAATGAAAGACTTCAATTCTTTATAATTCTTTGTGTTGAGAAATGTTCCTTTTGAACAGACTGACAATTCTCTCATGGAGTTTGTGTAAAATAGTGAGCCACAACATATCTTTGCTTGCAGAGACATTTTTCTTTGATAAATCCTTCTTTTATACCCAATCATGATCTCATCACCTGTTTCCAGCTCACCTGCCTATTGTGGCAAATTTGGTACAACTTAATAATTCTATAAACCTTTCACTACTATTTTCCTCTATCTCAACTTTTTTGAGTGTGTTGCAAGCATCAAATTCTAAATTTGTTGATATTTACAAAAACCATTTACGTTGATCAGTGAAAACACTGGAAATGTTTGAGAGAGTTAACAAATCACACATTCTTGTTTTTATTGCATTTTATGAAAAATCCTAACTTTTCCAAAAATGGGGTTAGTAATACATTGTACATTTTAGTGCTGTACCGTGTTGTATTACACTGTATCATAAGTATAGTATTATAATGTATTGTACCATATTGTACTGCACTATGTTATGTTATATATATATATATATATATATTATACGATTCTGTGTTGTATTCTATTGCATTGTAGAAGTTTGTCAAGTCAGTTTAATTCATTTCAATACAGTTAAATTAAATTAAGTGCAAATATTCACTGCACAGACAGACACAGATCTGCACAGAAAATTAAGCCATAGTTTATCTTTTAGAACTTCCAAAGGAAGTAAAATGTTAAAGTGTGAAGGTTTTTTAAGCATATAAAGTAAAGGATGACAGGAGAAGGGACAAGGGGGTGGGAGGGCCTGTGGGCAGCCCAGTGAAGAAGTGAAAGTGAAAACACTTCTCAAATTTCTGAAGAGGAAGTGAGCACTTATAAATACTCACACACACACAAATTCGCATACACACATACACAGACGGAGGCAGGAGCGCAGGCAAGAGGGAGACAGAGAGAGAGAGAAGTGAGAATGGCCAGGACAGGTAAAGCCTGCCTTCTAAAACCATCTCAATGTTTTCTTCTTTATCATAGCAGGCTGTACTTTTCCAGTGCTGCGTACTCTTGCAACCTTTTTAGAGGTATTCTCCTGTCTATTCTCTTCTATTTGCCAGTAGTAGTTTATTTCTCTTTCGTTTTGCTACACCCACACACATCTAACTGCAATTTGCTGTAGCTTCTGCTTTTATTCTACCCAGAAGAGCACAGGCTGAGTGACTTTAGGAAAAAGTACGAAAGAGTGTGAAAGAATGTTTTTTCTTTCTGTACTTTTATCTTGTCCTCCCTGATGCATTATTGCCTCCTGATGTTAAAAAGTGTGATGTGTATTTGAGTTGTGTAGCAGAGCTGCATTTTAATGCTTCTTTTTCTTTTCATCTTAACCTTATTCTCCTTCCCTCTCTCACTCAGAAATCTCTCTTGCAATCTGGCTGCCTTTACCTTAAATAGCCCCTGTCCCTCTCCCTCTTTCTCTCTCTCTTGTGCTTTTCTGATAGTGAAACAGGTTTTTCAAGCCTCCTGACCAACAGCAGATGAAGCAAGATAAATAAACAAGTTTTTGCTCCTTCCATGAAGACACTGACGCCACCGCTGATAACAGTCTAAAGAATTTGTGATCTGTCCATTTATTTCTGCTTGTTTCTTATCTGCATTACTCCATAATCCAGTGTGTGTATAATTATGGGTACAGTATTGGCATATTTAATTAATTGACTTTTTAATTACATGTATTTTATATAACTGTAAAAGAACTGTTGGCTGAAAGTGATAGATAGGCCTTGTATGTAGGTACCAGTGTACTCCATGCAAAATCTGCATTTACAGAGTTAATGTGATGCTGTTGTACTTGTTCCTTTCATATGAGTGTTGCATGGCACAAAGCCTTGTCAGATTGGATCCTTGGCGGATAGGAGGGTAACGGAACCCATAATGCAGCTGATGTGTTGACTGACAGCTGGATATGGATTCTGTTTCTCTCCTCTCTCGCAACATGGGGCACTTAGGGACCTCTCTGCAGTTGAACGTTACTGGTGCAAGCCTGGAATGAAGTAACACAGGTTTGAGTGTAGTTGTAGTTACATATAACCAAGAGGTTTAAATGCATTTAAAGATACAATAAATACAATGAATACAATTATCAAAAATAACTTTTCAAAAATTATCAATTAATTTTTATATGTGTATTTATATATATGAATACATTAAATGTTAATAATTAAATATTAAATGTTAGGTACAAAATAGGCCCAAAGATGAGGTTAACAGGCCAATCATTCAAACCCAAAGTTAAGAAAAAAGTTTTTTCAGTAAAGGTCACTTAAGGCCACAGTAAGACATGTGCCATGAGCCATTGATTGTACCTTTGAACAGACAAACTTCCTATTTGAGCTTGCCATTACTTACCACATGTTGTTTAATATACTCATATGTAAAAAATACATGGATGTTGCTGCAGAATGACACGTTTTCTCCCGGATTGCCAGAAATTCCGCCACCGGGAACTTCGTGTCAGCCAAAAGTGACATCAAAATCTCCCAAATGTCCACCATCCCGATTTTAGCAATAACTACTCTCTATGCTTTGTTCACCCTGTTTCAAGTCTTGAGGAAGAGCATAATGAGCATAAGAGCTGTTCTGTCTGAATATTTGTAATATATGTTACTCAATAAATAATTTCTCATTTCATTACAAACCAACTCTTTATCAGTCTTTCTTTATCATCTCAGCATTCCATTATCTGTGTATGTGTGTGTGAAAGAGAGAGAGAGAATCAGAGGTAATTTATTTATTAGCTTCAATCAATATTTTGTTACTTTTTCAGCATCAAGGAAATATCATCGCTGTCAGAACAAAACCTTGTATTTCATTTTATATATATATTTGTATTTTCAGATTTTCCCTATGAGAAATTTACTAGGGAAATTATTCTAAAAAAGTAATTTTACATTTCCAGCCATTATAAATTAAGAAGGTTTTGTGCTTTTCTTGTTAAGCTGCCAATTTGCAGATACAATGTCTTTGTTTGAGAGCATACAGAAAGAAAACATAATATCATGTGAAAATTAATTCTCAGAAAGATCAGTCAGGATGGGAAATATGAATATTTCTATAGCAATTTGTCCATCAGGAGTAACAGCCACTGTTCTTCTGGGATGTCTCTACACAAGATTAACATTGCTGTGAGGATTTTATTGTATTTAGCCATTAGAAATCAATTAGTGATGTTTCCTGATGTTGGATGACAGCTGCTAAATCAAAAACACAATTCCATCTCATCCCAAAAAAATGAGATGATGCCCCATTTATTCACAGAACACAATTCCACTGCTCCACAATACTAGGGGGCTGTATACCCCTCTAGTCAATGCTTTGAATTGGGACTTCAGATTTTGTTTGCTGTGACTTTCAATGGAGACTATGCAAGACGTATGTGTGTGTGTAATAGGACACCATTTGAGCAATGGCTACAGTTAAGTAGCTGAACACACAATTACAGGGAATGTCTGAAAACCTTTAGACATATAGACAACCTATTGTAAATCAAAGAAAATTACTTCACCCTTACTTACATGGTTCAAATGGGCCTTATCACCTGTCTTCCAGATTTAACACTTACCTTTCACTACACCCAAAGCAGTCTTCAGTTAAACATTGTTGCTTTAGCGAACACATAATTTACCATTCAAATTATGTTAGAAAAGCAGTTCCGCGTTTTTTATCTTTCTGTAACCGTTTCTCAGGAGAAGTGCCACACTTAACATGGCGTCTTTTCAGAGCCAGTGTCTTACAGAAAAGCGTGTTCCGAGGAAACATTTGCATCACCACAAGGGTCCGGGTGGTGTAAGTGACCGACGAGAGCGCTCAGCGGTGAGATTGGTGTGTGAGAATTCTCGCTCACATAATTAAGAGAAACAGGGGATCAATGTTTACGTCTTGACACAACCGAGTGATGGAGAACGAGGAAACGTCTCCGTTTGGAGTTGCCTCCACCGTGAGAGCGCTGCGACTCGCTCTGCGGAGGGACGCGGAAAACGAAGCCGACGCTGAGCGCGCTGACAGCGGGGAGAGGAGCGCCAATGAGCGCGACAAGCTCTGGTTTAAAGAGAGCAGCGCCAAAAACCTAAGAAACCGAGATTTCCTGGCGCCCAGGACAGTCCTAGCCACAATGTACGCCAACGGACAGGTAAGGGTTTGAGGAGACACGATGCAGTCTGTCATTGCCTCTTTCCTGCTGCTGCTGGCTGTATTTAGCTGGTGCTAGCAGTAGCCTCCGTGAGCAGATGGAGACAGCATGGTGTGGTGGTGTTGATGCACGCAGGGGCTCAGGGAACACAGCAGGCGACTGACTAGTGTTAACACGTAATTTTAGGTGTAATGTAGTTGTATTTTCTTTTACCCTTATTTTTTCCCCTCAGTTATGACTGTTAAAAGTGTTGTCGGGTGTACTAGACCGTTGACATTGCTGTTATTGACCAAACATCTAAAGCCTGCGGCAAATGTTATTAACTCTTCACCAGCCGCAGAGATTTGGGTCAGAGGAAGTCGACGGTTAATGATTTAATCAATGCAATGACATGAAAATGTTGTTTTAACGCAACAATAGTCAGCTTAGACTGTCATTTTGAAACGGCAAGACATTGTTGTTGTTTGTATGTGTGTGAAGGGGCATGTGACTTGTGTTTACAGGAGTATTTGTTCATGCACATATGTGCACGTATGACGTCAGTGTATGTGTACGAATGAACATATGATGTGTGTATGCGCGTGCTTTCATTAATGTGTAAACTACTGTTATGGATAGGTTAATGAGACCCGTGTGCGCTTGCATTCATGTAAATGTGAATGGATGGTATGTGTTTATTACATTTACACTTACAGCCATTGGCAGATGGTTTTATCCAGAACAGTGTACACGGGTGCTTTATAGTCTCAAATGAAAACCAGTCCCTCTCACCAGTAAACCTAGACTTCAGTTAAGAGGTGCTAGTCAACCAAGAGCCTACTAGAGCTGAAGTGTATCCTTACAGGGACAAGAGAAGTTTTTTTAAATCTTCTGATATGTGAGGTCTTTTCTGTCCGTGTGTGCAGGTTCCTTCAGAAGTCCTGAGTCAAATTGTCTCTCTCCGGGGGAGTGGTGTGTTGCCCATAGCAGGTTGTGAGGTGACCGTGGAGGGCTTGCGGGTCTCTGTGGATCGCTGTGCGGCCTTCCGAGGGGTTCTGTGTGGAATGGCCCCATACCTGAAGCCTGCAGTTGAGAGACAGGGGTGTGTCTTGATCAACTGCCCTGCCCTACATGCCAAACAGGCCCCACCTTCTCCAGACACACTCACACTGGGGCAGCTTCGTACTATTCTCATCGCTGACCATGCAGGAGCATTGCTCAGGAGACAAGGGTGTGTGTGTGTCTGTGTGTGTGGAGGGGGGTGGGTACGTGTGTGACATAAGACCAGTGAAAGTGTGTGTAACATGTAATTGTGTGTAATTCTCTCTTGCCCAGTTACTCTGTGTCCTTCTGTCCTGCCTTACCCGAGGAGAGTGACATCATCAGCGTCCTCAGAACCCTGGGTGTTGATTGGCCGACTGTGTCTGTCAGTTGGACCAATGAAGAGAGAGAGGAGAAGATGAGGAGCGCACTTGAGAACTGTACCTACAGAGATAGAGAAAAGGACAGATGGAAAAGGGGGAGTAGAGGAGAGGAGATGGTGGTAGGAGATGGAGGGATTAGAGAAGAAGTGAGGATAAACCTTAAACGAGTGTTGGAGGAAATGGAGCTGCAGGGGTATGACCCCAGTCTGGGCACCTGCACAGGTGAGACTCTGTGTGTGTACATAGATGGTATTGGTTAAATATACTCCGTTTTATGTTATGCAGTGTAATACATTATTCCATGTGCATTTATCATGGTTGCATTATATATTGATGTTTAGATATAATTATAAGTAATACCATGTTTTTGATATTTGATTTCATGAAAAAATGAAAATACTACAATGTTTATTTGTAAAATATTGAAACCATAATTACAGCTGGCAACCTGCACATGTAACATGCACTAACAAACACATAGTAGGACTTTTTTTTTTTAATCCACAATTAAAATTTTCAAACACAATACTAGGCTTTTGTCAGTGAACACACTGTTAGGAATGATCAGGTAGTGGATAACAGACTCACCCCGTGCATGGGAGAATGAGGTCTGATCCCCTATTCAGGTAGTAATCAGAAACTATAATATACAAATGAGAGTCACTGTATGAGACTCCTTTAGTGTTATATCCATCACCCGTTGTAATTTTTTCTGGGTAAAGCTTTTGTTAATTATGCCCAGATAAGGCCTGTTTTGTTTCTAAATTCAGTTTGAAGTGAGATGATCAAAGTGTAAATGTCATTAGATAAAACAGGAAGCTTTTTTTTTGGAGGAAAATTTGCAGACAGATATAATTAATGTTATTAATATTATATGTTTTATTGCAACACATCACAAATTTTTATATATCACAACAGAATATTATTGTGGCTAAAGTATTTGGTTATTGCACTGAGCAAAAGCTTTTGCCTGTAGCCAGACCCACTCTTATCATACTGTCTCTAGTCAGCTGGCAGTTGTCTTCTTTAATGATTTTTTATATCACTCACTGGCTGGATGGCTTAGTAAATAACACTGACACCCTACAACATTACAACCTACCACTTACTCACAACAGAAATGCTATTGCTGTAATCAATATGGGTATATAAATGAGCCCCTTATTGATGCACATACTAATGTTTCTCTACTGAAGAGCACCTGCCAAATATGTAAACATAAACTTCCATATGCGGGTTTTCTATGTAAATCCATTCAGAAATCTTTCCTTAGACTAAATATGGATTAATGTGTGTACTTGTTTGAAAATGATCGATCGTTAGTATCAGTATTTACCAGAAGTTAATTATTGGTTATTGTTATGGGCCCAGAATTCAACATTTGTGTATCCCTAGCATTTGTGTTTCTTCACCAGTGTGTCTATTTTCTGTAGTCAACTATAAAAGTTTGATTATTATTGGTCAATCAGCCTCTCACTTGGTCTCCAATCTCTCCACAGTGCAGAGAGAAGTCTTGTGTCATCTGGCTCAGCTAGATAGTGCTATTGCTGATTTTCCTGTAAGTCTCAAACAGCATCATTATTAATTTTTACCTGAAGTTCAACACAACGCCCCCTGTTCAATATTAAGCTTTATTTTCAATACCTTGTTCCCTGTACTCCAAAAACTTTACAGGAGATTAACATCCTTAACTTTCAATGTAAGTTAGTGTAACAATGCTGTAATTAGTCACTGCAATTAGTAATTTATAATAATCCTTTTTTTCATGAAAGCGGTACACAGTATTAACAGCTGCTGGTTTTTTTAAATTTTGCAAAAAGGAAAACCAAAGGAAAACAAGGTTTTGGTCTGACCGCAACACTATGAAAGGCACAAATAGTTTATTGATAACTGTAAATCGGTGTACACTATTCACTGTGTTTGCTCCAGTAATCTGAGCGAAGATGTGTTGGTTTCTGTTCGTTCTGCAGGCATCGATGGCAACAGTGCTGCATGTCACATCCTGTCAGGATGAGTTCCGCCAGCAGCAGACAGCCATGCTGTGGAGAGCGACGGGCACCACAGCAACACAGGTCTGTCACGCATGAGTGCAGTCATGCACAGTGACCAGTTACTGTCCTTCTTTCTCACTCACTCATTCACTCATACACACACACACAGAGGGTAATAGGGGTGTTAATAACGTTTATCACAACTTTGCTGTGAAATACCCAAATTTATATTGAACACATACACACGTGGACAAAATTGTTGGTACCCTTCAGTCAATGAAAGAAAAACTCACAATGGTCACAGAAATAATTTTAATCTGACAAAAGTAATAATAAATAAAAATTCTATGAAATTTAA
>JBBPDA010000019.1:16145050-16157615 GCA_037974385.1 Arnoldichthys spilopterus
CGCTATGTACTCATTTTGTTTAATCCATGTTTCTGTTAGACAGAGTATATCAAATTCCTGATCAGTGATAATATCATATGACTATAAGGGTTTTGGAAGTAAGAGATTTAATATTTAATAATCCTAACTTTAGATCAAAGGTGCTGGTTTCACAGCCTGCTGTAAGCTAGGTCACCGCGCTGCATCGGTATGGGGCCAGAGCATATTATGGCATTGGACATGGAGCCTTCGCTAGTTTACACACCTCTCTAATATCATTCTTAGTAACCTCACTTTCCTGAAGGCGAATATCATTTGCTCCTACGTGGAAGACTATCTTTGAGTATATCACCGAGCCGTCACCCAATTGCCCCGCTGAGCGGGGGGGTCGCTAACTTTACCTAAGGCATCCAAACTTTCACCTACTATGCTGCTCTCACTGTTGCTATGCCTCATTAGAGTCTGGACGCGCACTTCTAACGCTGCAATCCTCTCCGTCAGAGAGCTAACTAAAGTACACTTTGTACAAGTAAAGTTATCGCTAACGACGGAGGAAGAATAACTAAACATGCTAGTCACATCCTTCATATTGTTTATGACATTATTGCATTATTTTAACATTGCTGTTGTTAATGTACATAAACTAATTATTATCTAAATTATTACCATTATTTCACAGACTTTTACATTACTTTAATGGTTATGAATATCAAATTGGGCAATTCTGACATTAAAAAGCAAATTATTAAATTGATTTTGTATGTCAAAACATGAAAAAAACTACTGAATTACAGTAACAGGTAAAATCTCAAATAAATTAAATAGTTGTAATTTTACAGGTTTTTACCATATCTGAGTAAACAGATTTTTTTAAATGTATGTTTTACATTGTGTGTAAAGTGTTATTGTGTGTACAGCGTTAGTTTTCACACATTTCCCCATGATAAAGTAAATTTATTGAGGCAATAATTGAGGCAATTAGGAGGAATAGCAAAGTTAGCCCCCATACCCAAATTTGTAGTCAGCCTTCTGGTGTGGGGTTTGGGAGAGGAGAGAGCAACCGCCTGAAGATGACACTCAGTGCAAGAAGGCTAATACTGTCCCCGGATTCCACAACTGTGCTTCGCCCCTTAGCTACCGGTGTTCTGAAAAGTTGTGCTGCTTTATCAAAAAAATTGCTACTGTAGAACCTTAACCCTGACCACTAAAGTTTAATGGGTAATTAATGAAATTTTGATGTGCTTTTACATGAAAGCTAAATGATACAGAATATTATCGTCCCATATCTGCTGTAATTATTAAGTAATTATTAAGTAATTAAATGAGTTCATAGTAGTTGGAGGTGAAGCAGCAAGCTGACTTGGATTGCAGAAGAGAGTGTGCATATATCCTATTGGCTCTGCATGAGTGGGATGGTGCTCCCCCTCCCCATATGCTAGCAAGAGCAAAAAAAGATGTCCTTGCTGGAGGAAGCATGTCTTCACCTTCCTAGTGTTTGTGGTATTAGCTATGGGGTGGACAAGACTAAAATTGGGGAGAAGACTGGGTTAAACCCCAGTCCACCTACATCCTCTCTAACCACTGTTTGTGTTTGCCTACTGGTCAATCCGATGAGTTAACCTGCCCCATAAGACAAACATCCATTTTCTCTTTTTGTCATGTAAAAGCCCCCCTTACTTTCCACCATGTTATCCCGCAACACTAAATATATTATATCAGCACAATTTACTGCCAAACCAATAAACTGGAAGGCACTAATATGATGATGTGTATGTGTGTGAAAATTTAGTACACACTTTAATCAATTATTGCTGTCTCACAAAAGTCCCTTACAGGCCTGATTAGAACATTCTGCGCATTGCCATGGCATGTCTACAGGGAATAGCCCTGTCTGCATGGGAAAACTCCTTACATCATCATGTTCTCACGTGCAGCTCATTTTGACAACCCCCATCCCTTCTCACGCCTTTGGGACACTAACAGTTGTGCAGTTGTCCAACGTGTGCTGCTCATCTGACTCTGTATGTGCCCAGTCTCAACCTGAGGGGAGTGTGTGAAGGAAGGCATGGCGTAAGGTTAGGGGTGTGGGTGTGAGAGGGAGAGAAAGAGAGAGAAAGTGGGGACTGGAACTGAAGGGAAGTGCATCCTGTGAGTAGCCCTCTGAAAAGTGGGATTGCATTTTTTTACTTGATTGGAATATTTTATTTGTGTGGAAATTAAGGAAACATCTGAATAACATTTATTCAGTGAAGAATTCCTCTGTAAATGCAAGCAGCCTACTATGACCTACTACAAAAATTCCACTCCCAGATGCTTTTATCAGCCCTTCAAAGGTGCAGTTAATACAAGAGAATGAAAATTTTGAATAAGTACAACATCCAGGTACTCTATAGTTCCTTCGCTCCAGCCCTGCCTCAAAAGCACCTCCCTGCAAAGAAGGCTGCCATGTGCACTGTGGCTAGCAACTGTGGCAACTTGTTAGTCCCAGAAACTAACATTACACTGGTTTTGAATCTGTTATGCGTGAGCTTTCACATGGGATGGGCACACAAGCAGTGATAGACACGGTGTCAGATACCCCTCCTGGCTCTGATTGGTTGTTTTGATTCGATTGTGCTGGATTCTTGCAGATGAAATTAAGAGCCAGAGGAGTTATCTGTATCATGTACTACTGTCGGGAGGACTGTAGGACATTTTATAAAAGTTATCTATTTTAGCTTTGCTTTGCTTCAGCATTTGTTTTTCTGAACAGCCTGTTTAGCTTGGGGGCGTGCATATCATTGTAGTGAGCATGTTTTTTTAGCAGCACAGGCACGTTTTAAACATATCAGGTTGCCTCTTCAGACACTGTTGGTGTAGATAACAGTGGACAATCTCCTACCAATTGACTCTGTCACCCATCAGTCACGTTCCGCCTCTCCACACAGTGTCACACCCCCTCCGCCACTCGCACCAGATGCATGCTGCGCATGGCCACCTGCCCTCCAATCCACAGGGCAGGGGTGGAGGGGTGGTGGGATGGAGGGATGCAGAAAGGAGTGGTGGCCTGGTGATCGGGGGGGCGCTCCACTGCTGAGCTGCAGGCAAGAGAAAGACCTGTGAACCCCCACACCCTTCACCCCTCCCTATTCTCTATGTCTGTCTCCCTCTATCACATGCACACACACACACACACACACACACAAACCATAATAAGAATAGGCTACTCCCCACTATGCCGTTCCCATGGTAACTTCAGCTATGGAATAGCTGTGGCCTTGGGGCCGTCGACAGGTGTGTGTGTGTGTGTCTGTTAGTTTGTTAGATGTGCACTCTTTTACATGAGGTGTGGTCTATAAGTAGTATTGTGAAGATTTACCATAATTTTGACAAATCAGTGTACAATATACATCAGTGTACATATTACATCTGAAATTTTTTTTCACATTCATTTTTTTTTTTAAAGGGCTCACTAGTGGTAACACCACTAATTGTCTTTTCTATCCAATAAAAATAATTCCAAGACTAGTATCCCGATACCTATATCAATTGACAGTAATAGCCTAGTGGTTAGGGACTTTCCTATGCACAGGTTCAAGTCCCACCCCAGGTATCACTGAGGTACCCTTGAGCAATGTACCATCCTGCTACACTGTTCTCTAGGTGCTGCTGATAGCTGCCTGCTGCTCCATGTTTTAATGGGTTAAATGCAGAAGTCACATTTTGTTGTCGTTTGCTATGTGTGATGGGGTGTGTTCACAATGACAGTCACTTTCAATTTATTTCACTTAAAAAGCGGACTTGAGGCAGTATGAACAAGTATGTGTAAACACTGAAAAATGATATTTCCTTTACAGTTGAAATTGAATAAATCACCACATAAACAGACTTAATTGGAGGGAAATATCTCTGTATGAACTGCCAATACACAACATTCACTCCATCTCATGTGACCCATGTGTGTATGACAACCAGAGAATCAAAGAAAGGCTAGTACACTTGTTTTTGCTCCACTGTTCATTTTTTAGCATTAAATGCACATTACGTTTAATATAAGGATGGATATTCTTATATAAGCTTACCAAATGAAAAAATATTATTAAATATTATTTTTTATATTATTTTTCAAAGTGCAATAACAACAATAATCTGTGTTGTTAATTCACAGGGTATTGAGTTCTATGTGCCAAAGATTAAAATGATCATCCAGATTGTTATCAGTGAAAGGTGGTGGCATGGGGCGCATTAGTGTATTTTTGTCTGTTAAATAGGTTAATGTTAATGTAATTAACATATCACAGAATTTTGTTTGTATAAAAAAAGTGTACGACATGGGCCCTTTTAAGAAATTAAGTTCTCATGTTATTTAAAAATTATGTTGTTAGGTTTTTGTCCATGCTTTGCAAAACATTATCCCTCACAGGCTTTGTTTCAACCCAGGCTGCTTTTTGAAGGAGGGCAATGCAGGACAGAACATTTCCCCTTCTTCAGTGTAGCATCAGCACAATAAATAAAACAGCCTGTTGAATTCTAAATGATAAAGGACTGTTTTATGAATAGACCACAATATAACAAATGTCAAAGTGGAGAAAGAAATTAAGCACACGAAACATAAAAACATAGGTCATAGATTAAGTGTTAAAGTGCTGTCCAAGGTCCTGAAGCTTCCCAAGCTCTACTTCAAACTGTGGTTGTAGAAATGCCATTGTATAGTGCAATGATGGCCAACAAATCTGCTCAAATACTGAGCTATGTTCATCTTTAAAAGTTCTTGAATGGCTAGATTATATGTACTAGTTGTGGGGGATTAACTAGAGATGGGTGCATCTAACGGAAGCGCTGCAGAAAAGTTGATCAGGATGAAAGTTGGTGATCACTCATGTAGCCGTAAAACAGGCCTCATGGCGTGACTTACTATGTGCCTACACTTGGGCTTCAGCAACAGATTCCAGAGCACTAATGTTCTAAAAGCACTTTATTGGGAACTAAAGAAATCTTACAGGAGCCCTGCTGAAGCCTGGGGTTTCAAGTGATCCAGCCCTACACGTGTTTATCATTCTGAGGGTATGGGCAATGCACTTTGGATAACGATGAATGATTACGTCACCCTACACCCTGAGTGCTCAGTGGATTAACACTGAACGTGGCGGCGACACGTAGGCAGTTGGATCAGCTTTGCAAATTGCCAGTCTATAGAAAAGACAAGCCTTATTAGGGATGCGCTTTTATGGGATTCCCGCCTCTTCCCTCCTAATGTGATTTAGGATGCCATGACTGTATGATGTAATACCATCAAGACAACAAGAGCGTAGTCTAGACACACACGTTCGCGCACACAATGCGCTTATAGCAAAACATGACGCCTAAAGTGGCTCCAATAGCTGCGAGCATCAGCCAGTGGATTTTTTTTGCACGGCCAATACGTTTGTACAAAGCGCGCGAGTCCAAACCCAGCAGTCAGCTCTGCTCAGCTCAGACAGAAGTGCACGACTATCGTGGGCGCGGGGCACCTTATCTCGTGTGCATGTGCGTGTGTCTGGTTATAATTGAGCCGTATGAATTTTTCAACATCCGTGGATTCGGTCCAACCGTGTCAGCGCGAGCCAGACTGTGCGAGATTGGTTTTTTGTGGCGGCGCTGGACTTTCACAGCTGGAAAAAAAATGAACTCGGATATAAAACAAAAACGACCAACATATGAGCAATATCATACCATCGATTCGCCATGAATAAAATCAGATCTGTCCTTCTGCACGATCTCTCTTTATCCTTTAACAGTTGGTTTAAACCAGGGGTGGACAATGATATCGGAATGACATGGGTATTGGCTGATATACTGCTTGAAAAAAAATCTACACTGGACAGATGTTTGATAGATTTTTAAAAATATAAATATTATGATATAGTGTGATTTTTCAATATTTATGACGCTCTGGAAGAGAAGAATGTATACAGTACTAAATATTTTCATTTTTCTCATTTTGCAATTTATATCTAATTTTAAGCTTATGGGAATTAATGCAGTATAAATAATAGAAATTGTATCCAAGTTATATATTTTTTTATTTTCCGTGTAGTTTCAGTGTCTGCATTTTTTAAATATTTTGTATGGTTTACATTGGTACATTGGCAGAGAAGTACATGAAAAATATCTAATATGGCCATCAGCCAAACCCCAAACCTTCTTACTCTTAAACCTACCAGCGTTTTATGACTGTAAATCAGTATAAACACTGCTTCACACAAAGCATTAGCCAATAATTAGCCTATAATTATTATAGTAGTCTCTTACTATTAACCAGTTGTTATTGTTGTAATATTTTTGTTGTTATTAAATATATTAAGTATTAATGATGATGTGTGTTCATTTTTTTAAATAAAAAGTAATAATAGTAATATTAATAATTACAACGGCAGCCTCCAGCTCCGTGGATAAGACATGACGTCAGAGGTGAACCCGGGCTGTGTTCTTCAGTAATAACACAAAGCCACGAGGCCCACGAGCCACTTCACTGCGCTTACAGCCTCAACAGGGAGCTGTTCAGCTGCAATAGAGGTTTAATGTAACGTTTGTAATGCAGCGCTCATTAGTGCTAATGTAAGTGTTGCAGATCGAGATTAGCCTACTTTCCTCCTCGTCATCCTTTCATTTTTACCCTCATTCCCTTCATTATTCCATAGGCTAAAACTCTTTAACCCTGCTGGAGTTCACGTCGCCATGTGTCTGCGTTTCAAATGCCTTTCCAGTGGCGGATATGGCGGCCCTGCGCGCGCACTGGAATGGACTGTTCTGATCATCAGAGAGAGAGAGAGAGAGAGAGAGAGAGAGAGAGAGAGAGAGTGTATGTGTGTGAGTGTAGTGCGAGAGTGCGCGAGAAAGGGACATAGATCGAGAGAGAGAGGGGGAGAGAGAGAGAGAGAGAGAGAGAGAGAGGAGGAGGAGGGGAGAAGGAAGGGAGCAGAGGGGGGAGGACCGCTAGTAGCACCGGGTTCCGCTGTGAGCCATGTTGGATGCGAGTGAGAAAGGAGGATGCTGCGCCCGTGCCGCCGCTGCTAGCGCGAGACGCCCAAAGTAAATGCGAGCTGCTCGGGACCGCGAAGAGCGCGGGGAGCACGGTGGAAGGAGTCGGGCGGTGGCGGAGGAGCTGGCGACCTAGCCGGCATCGGGAGAGAGAGGGGGGAAGAGAGAGAGGAGAGGGAGAGAGAGAGAGAGAGAGGGGGAGAGAAAGGAGCTGACTACACTAATGGCTGCACTGCTGCTGGGCTGGAGCTCACCGTCGCCGCCGCCGCTGCTGCTGCTGCTGCTCCACCTCCTCTTCTGCTCTTTGTTCGCCGCTGTCCCGGGCAGGGCGGCGGGGCCGTGCCGCCGCGCCGCACGCTCCCACCCAGCCCCCGGAGACACGCGCAGCGCCGGCCAGATCCACGCATCGACAACGGGACCGGGGGCTTTGGCTGGGGGCGACTTGGACATCCGCCCCACTCGGACATCAGCGCAGCTTATTGGAGCGGGATTAGGAGGTGCGACCTCCAGACCGGGCTCGCGCTCCAGCACAGCAGGAAGCGCCGCTGGCCCGCCTCCGGTGGATTACGAACATTTGCGTCCACCAGAACCGGTGTCGCGGACCAGAAACTGTACCCAGGAGCGGCTCGTGTGGGGAAGCACTGGCAACGAGCAGAAGGGCGTTGTTTTTTCTCCTTTCCTCGCGGCTCTCCCGCTTCAAAACGGGAAAAAGAGGGCCGTACAAAGGACTAGAGCGCGCTCGCCGCCACCACGCACTCACTTCCACACCGGGCGAGTCCGTGCGCGAGGCGGGTACCGGCTACGGGACTGCATGGGTTCTGAGCCCCGCTCGGGTAACGGGAGCGGCCAAGCTTGGAGAGCAGGGCCCAAGCACAGCTCGCGCTACGCGAGGCGGAAGTTCACCGCTGGCGAGCTGCAGGCGCGGTCAGGAGACAGTTTTCATTTTCATTCAGATGTGGCCGCCGCCGCTCCGGACGCCACGGAACTGGACAAAAGGCGCGCGGCCGGCCGCCCCACAGGCCTCCTCCGTGTTATCGATCTGGGCTGCAGTGGCTCCTTTAATACGGCCGCTGGGAACGTGAGGAGGTGTGTGGAGCACGAGCTCCTTCATGTAAACGCCAGCAGCGGTGTGGAGTCCCACCGGACAACCGGGGTCGCTGCCGCGCGCGTGCTTTCTCCCGAATCACACTCGGATCGGTCCAGCGCACGTGTGAGGCCGTTCGCAGGCGCAGCGCGTCGCACGGTTCGCAAAAGCGTGGCGCGTTGTGCATGGTGGTCGTGCACGCATGCAACAGACAAGAACGTACATTTTTGCGAGGAGAGTGAGACCTGCCGGTGGGCGCGTGCACGGAAAGTCTCACGTGGTTTGAAAGAAGGCGACGCGCGTGCAGCCGGCCACGCTGTTTCCATAGCGCGTGGATCACAAGGGGACGGCCGAACCTCGTCTCGCGTGTCTCGCGCGGATGAAGGGGGTGCTCATTATCATCTAACGCCAGAGCCCGTCACGTGTCCGTCTGGTTCTGAAACCCGTCTCTCTGACTCACCCATTACCGGTAACGATGCCGCTTTTCAGCCCAGGCCGCGCACCCACATCTCGCTTGAGCTAAACTCCACCACAGGGTCCGGTGACTCACGCGCTGAGGTAGGCAGAGCCACGCCTTGTGGTAACGACGAGGTCGGCGAGTCAGCACCACGCGTTCCGTGGACAGCAGTAAGAAACCTGCTTCTGTGGAATGTTAACAACAACAACAACATCAACAACAATGGGAATATCAGTCTGACCAACAGCAGCAGTTATAGCAGAGATGTAAATAAAACACACAGTATTCGAACCGGTGACAACTTATCACAAGAGTCACCGTCGCGAGCTCGTGCTCAATGGGGTTCCGTGCCGCCGGAGAACCCACACCCAGCGTGTGCTGACAGCATCACCAGCAACAGCTTAGCTGCCAACGGGGGAGCCACACGGCCGCAATTAAAATCCGGTGAAGGGCTGTCGTTACAAGCTGAGGCTGTCAGTCAGCACGAGGAGCAGCTGGGGGCCATGAGGCCAGAGGGGAGGAAGGGAGAGGTGGCAGGAGAGGGGTGGGAGGGAGAGGAGAGCAGGGGGAAGGGTAACAGGCAGGCCGAGGAGGAAGAGAGCGAGGAGAAAGAAGAGTGGGTGATTACCGAAAACACAAAGGCAGAGGCGTCGGAGGCAGACATGAATTCACTAAAAGAGGGAGGAGAAGGTCAAGGCGGAGGCACCTCACAGACAGAAACAGAGGCTGAGAGTGAGGCAGCTAGAAGAGATGAGAACAAAAGCTGGCAGGAAATCAAGGAAACGCAGGCAGGACGAGATGACTCGAAACGCAGTGAGGGCTGGGCAGACAGCTCGCAAATGAAAGTTGACACTCAAGACGTGAAACAAACAGAGAAAGAAAGTAATGAAGGTAAGGAGGTAGAGGAGGATGAGTTCTTTGAAGAGCAGACAGGTGTCCCTCCTGTTGGACGCTCCCGTAGAGCCGCTAATCGACACCCACACTTCCCTCTGTATAACTACCAGGTTCAAGTGGCAGAAAATCAGCCTCCGGGCACATCGGTCATATTAATGTTAGCAGAGGACCCGGACGCTGGAGAAGCAGGCAGACTCAGCTACAGCATAGCCCCTTTAATGAACAGCAGATCCATGGATTACTTCCATATCGATTCAATATCAGGCCTAATCACAACTACACATATACTAGACAGAGAGCACATGGACTTACATTACTTTAGAGTGACAGCTTTAGATCACGGCTCACCACGTCTGTCCGGAACAACGATGGTGGCTATTACCGTTTCTGACCGAAATGATCACTCCCCAATTTTTGAACAGACTGAGTATCGGGAGACAATTCGAGAAAACGTAGAAGAGGGGTATCCAATCCTGCAGTTACGTGCAACTGATCTCGACTCCCCATCAAATGCCAACATCCGTTACCGGTTTATAGGGGAAAGTGCGGCCTCTGCACGTTCGGCCTTTGAAATTGATCCACGATCGGGCCTGATCACGACGCGAGGTATTGTTGACCGAGAGACGAACGAACGCTATACGCTACAGGTGGAGGCAAGTGATCAAGGACGTGAGCCAGGCCCACGGTCAGCCACCGTCAGTGTTCACATAACCGTTTTAGATGAAAATGACAATGTTCCACAGTTCAGCCAGAAACGCTACGTGGTGGCAGTTCGAGAGGATGTGCGACCTCATTCAGAAATCCTGCGTGTCAGTGCTTCCGATGAGGACAAAGATGGAAATGCTGCTGTGCATTACAACATCATCAGCGGGAACAGCCGAGGGCAGTTTGCCATCGACAGTGTTACGGGAGAAATTCAGGTGGTGGCACCTTTGGACTTCGAGACAGAGCGGGAGTACACCTTACGACTGCGTGCTCAAGATAATGGCCGCCCGCCTCTTTCTAACAACACTGGAATCGTGAGTGTCCAAGTCACTGACGTCAATGATAATCCACCCATCTTTGTGTCTACACCATTCCAGGCAACGGTGCTTGAGAGTGCCCCCATTGGTCACTCCATACTGCACATACAAGCCATTGACACCGATAATGGTGACAATGCACGTTTGGAGTATAGGTTAACAGGAACTGGCTCAGACACACCTTTCGTCATTAACGCTGCTACTGGTTGGGTCACAGTCAGTTCAGAGCTTGACCGAGAATCAGTTGAGCACTATTTCTTTGGTGTTGAGGCCAGGGATTATGGAGCGCCACCTCTCTCAGCCAGTGCCAGTGTTACTATCACTGTGATGGATGTAAACGATAACCGTCCTGAGTTCCTGCAGAAAGAGTATTTTGTTAGACTGAATGAGGATGCTGCAGTTGGAACCAGTGTCGTTAGCGTAACAGCAATTGACCGTGATGTGAACAGTGCCGTTACCTACCAGATTACCGGTGGCAACACACGCAATCGTTTTGCTATCAGCACAGCTGGTGGAGCAGGGCTCCTCTCCCTGGCCCTACCACTAGACTACAAACAGGAACGGCGCTACGTTTTAACGGTCACCGCTTCTGATAGAACCCTTCATGATACATGTCAGGTGCATGTGAATATCACAGATGCTAATACACACCGGCCTGTGTTCCAAAGCGCTCATTACTCTGTGAGTGTGAATGAGGATAGGCCTCCTGGCAGCACAGTGGTTGTGATTAGTGCCTCGGATGAAGATGTTGGAGAGAATGCACGCATCACGTACTTCCTAGAAGATAACATTCCACAGTTCCGCATTGATCCTGCAACAGGTGCCATCACGCTACAGGCTGAGCTGGACTATGAGGACCAGATGACGTACACTCTTGCCATCACAGCTCGTGACAATGGTATTCCACAAAAATCTGACACAACCTATGTGGAGGTCAATGTGAATGATGTGAATGACAATGCACCACAGTTCCTTAGCCCAAGATATCAAGGTGGAGTCAGTGAAGATGCCCCTCCCTTCACCAGTGTTCTACAGATCTCTGCCACTGATCGTGATGCTCATGCTAATGGTCGTGTGCAGTATACCTTTCAGAATGGAGAAGATGGGGATGGCGATTTTACAATTGAGCCTACTTCCGGAATAGTCCGCACAGTGCGCCGCTTGGACCGTGAGAGTGTTCCATTCTATGAGCTAACAGCATTTGCTGTCGATCGTGGTGTTCCACCTCAGCGCACGCCGGTGCACATCCAGGTCAGCGTGATGGACGTTAATGACAATGCTCCCGTGTTCCCTGCCGATGACTTTGAGGTTCAAGTGAAAGAGAACAGTGCCGTTGGCTCTGTTGTTGCTCAGATCACTGCAACGGATCCAGATGAAGGCCCTAATGCCCAGATCATGTATCAAATTGTAGAAGGTAACATTCCAGAGATCTTTCAAATGGACATCTTTTCCGGGGAGCTCACATCCCTAATTGATCTTGACTATGAGACGCGCAATGAGTATGTCATTGTGGTACAGGCCACATCAGCCCCTCTCGTAAGCCGAGCCACAGTGCGTATCAAACTTGTTGATCAAAATGACAACAGGCCTGAGATGCAGGACTTCCAGATCATATTCAATAACTTTGTGTCAAACCGTTCTAACACTTTCCCAAGTGGAGTCATTGGGCGTGTTCCAGCCCACGACCCAGACGTAACAGACCGCCTCTACTACACCATCGACCGTGGCAATGAACTACACCTGCTGCTGTTGAACCACACCAGTGGAGAGCTCCGACTTAGCCGCAAATTGGACAACAACCGCCCGCTGGTGGCCCCAATGCTCATGACCGTCACTGGTAAGTCAGTGAATGGGGTTGCAGGAAGGGAATGGACAGAGGGAATGCGTAGGTGTTTAGAAAGAGGACAAGGCCTATTAAGGTCATGAGAAGTGAGTCAAATCAGGTCAGAATGGTTTGCTAACCCTTAACTATGGTACAATTATCTTGAAGGCCTGTTATGTTAGGCTGCTGAAGGCAGTGCTTAAGGCAGTGGTGTCAGAGGCATACAGGCTTCATTAGAGAGAGAGAGAGAGAGAGAGAGAGAGAGAGAGAGAGAGAGAGAGAGAGAGAGAGAGAGAGAGAGAGAGAGA
>JBBPDA010000019.1:16167637-16185535 GCA_037974385.1 Arnoldichthys spilopterus
CACACACACACACACACACACACACACACACACACACACACACACACACACATACACACACACACACACACACACACTAAAAGACAGATATATTTAAAACACACATACATGCATAAAAAGAAAGTCCAGGTTTGTAGTATTGCTGGGGTTTATAGTATTCAGCACTGGAACGAAGCGAGGTCAGTGTTTGTGTTAATAATGGGTGTGTTCTCAACTGTTGTTGAGTTTCTGAGGCTTTTAGAGGATGAAAGGGGGCTTAAGTTTGCCAACAGTCAGCAACTCTGTTGGCCTTATTCTGCCTCCTCCAACATACACCCAGATACACACACACATGCAAAACCATGGTCAAATCCCAGACATCTCATCTGCTCCCTTTAATCTGTTAAATCCATTTTACATTTCTCTCTCTCTCTCTCTCTCTCTCTCTCTCTCTTTCTCACATTCTCTTTCCTACATTATTAACCCTCACTTTGTGTGTTGGCGTGAATAAATGTATGTAGGGATTCATCTGTGTGTGTGCTTTTGTGTGTGCGTGTGCATGTGTGTGTGTGTGTGTGTGTGTGTGTGTGTGTGTGTGCGTGTGTGTGTGTTACAGGAGTGAACAGCAGTGTCCTCGTGGTTGGTGGGGTAATCCTACATGTGGACCATGCCACTGTGATACGAGTAAAGGCTTTGACCCAGACTGCAACAAGACCAGCGGGCAATGCCACTGCAAGGTGCCTTTCTACACACATACACTTTTGCACACACACATGCCTTTAACACATTTTCGCACAGTTCTACACTCATTGTGAAGCCTTCCACTATACAGCAGCAGCTATAAGTGAATCAGTAATAAAGCAGGAATCACACTGAAATGGTCACTGGACTTTTTGTTGAAAGGAACCCTGGCTATAAGACTTATAGATCTGTGTGGAGTAAACCTACAACTTTGTTTAATAGTTTAAGCTGTCCACATTGTTCTTTAATCTATAGACTTCTCTAGATCTATAGAGTTAGAATTATTGTTATGTAGTTCTATTTAAATTGTATAATTTATATAATTTTAAAAAATTATGTAAATATATAATAAATTACATAGTTATTTACAAGATGACCATACAAGATTGAAACTGAATTTCTTGACAGACATAAAAATGTAAAGGTTTTTTTTGTTCTACAAAATGCACTGTTATACCTTTTTAAACTTTTTAAATCATTATAAAAGATCTGCTGTTCTGCTTACGAACACAACAATGTTATCATAGTTTAGAATGTACACTCTCACTTTTTTATATTAAGTGAGAAAGAGTTTATATAAAAACATATACTTTACTAAATATACTGTATATATATATATACTTTTTGTTATTGCTGCAGTTTTTTCTAAGGGTGACTTCTAAGGGTTAAATATGCACTTGTCTGAATACATAAGATCATACAGCCATAATCCCATATGTAACCTAAAGCACATACAGTTCACATATGATGTAACATGTAATCCTACCATGACCCAAACGTAACCTCACTATGTATGCATACATAGGAAACACAGGGTTAAAAATTGAACACAAACATGCACACACGCACGCACACATATACAGTATAGGCACACAACCCTCTAATTGAATCATCTCTCACCATAACCCGACCTCTAATCCCGTTGTTTGACCCTAATCTGAAAATCCATGCACTGATCCCATTCTGACGTGTTACCATGACAACGTCAGGGTATTGTTCTTTGTGAATTATACACGGTTTCTGACTCCTCAAAGCTCCTGGAGATGCTTCAGCGTAAGACTTGGCTTTGAGAACAGCTCTCTGTCTGTATGTGTGACTTTCTCTCTCTCTCTCTCTCTGTGTCTCACTGTCACTCTCTCTCTCTCTCTCTCTCTCTCTCTCTCTGTACACACACATACACAGGCCCCTTGATCTTTAATCTCTAATCCGCACCCCTGTGACGCTCCCTGATGTCTGACCTTCTGAAATCTCCCCGTCTTACCAACAAAATCTGTCTTCTTTTTATGGCACCGAAATCCATTCCTCTGCTTATGGCCAATTAAAACCAATTAAATCCTTTAACACCAAAAATATTTACACACAAATACAATGTCTATGACCTTTAAGTGAAAAACTATGAATATGGCAACTCCATTCAACACTAATTCTACACCTCAGCATTAATTGGCACTGGAGATATTTTAAGTTTATCATTTGTTAATTAAGCAAATTCTCCTTATATAACTCATGTTTTAAAAAAATATATTTTTACACCATCTTATGATGAATAGACCAAATGCTAGAATAGATCAAAATGCTCTTAAATTTCCTGGAACAAATGCATTTACATTTACAACGTATTTACAACGCTCGTTAAATTACGAACGTCCATGTTAAGTTTCCGAGATACAAGGTTTTGATATAATAAAAATAATAAAAACCAAATTATTATAAATACAGTAAATATACAATGTACATTGCATATTTACAATATGTAAATAAGTATGTAATTTACAAAATCACAATAGCAATTTAATTAATATACAAAACTGACATTTCAAGTGTTTCTGTATGATTTATTTGATATAAATAGATAAAATTCTCAGTTTCTTTTTAAAATATAAATGTAGATGAATGCATCATCATCATGTACATGCTAAACTCTCACACAGATATGGTTTAGCTGTACTGTAAGGGGACATTGTACTTAAAATTTGCTTTTTTCTCTATTTGCTTCTTTTTGCTTAGAATGTAGAGTGCTGTATCTGTGCTCTTTCTACACGAGATTCAAAAATGTAATATGAGCAGAATAATACTTCTGTACAAAAAAAGCAGAGATGACTGGTCTGTGACCTTTGCTGTTAAACATGGACATATTACAGCAGCATGAGGTTGATGTTATTGAAAGTATAATACTGAAAGCATTTCCTCATGTAATTCTGTGTGTAATCTGCCCCTGCCTGCACCCTACAACACTTTCATCTTCTTACTGACCTGTAGCACACTGACCAGTGACATGAGGGGCAAATCATTTCTAACAGTACCCTCATTGCTTCAGTGTGTGTGTGTGTGTGTGTGTGTGTGTGTGTGTGTGTGTGTGTGTGTGTGTGTGTGTGTGTGTGTGTTTGTGTATGACTGAGTAGGCTATGTGCAAGAGACACACACAAGAGCACACACGCTGAGTAATTGGCAGCATAGTTAGCCTGTGAGGCATATGGTAATTGATTCGCATGTGTGTAAACCTTAATTAAGCGGGATTAGTCACGCTACATGATGTTACACACCCTAAAGTAATGTTAGAGACACATACATGCCCGTCTGAGTCAGACTCCACTGTGCTGAGTTTTTCTGCTGTGATCTTGCCCAGCCCTCATAAAAACGATGCTTCAAATAACCAGTTCTGGAATTGGGAATGAACATTTCTATAAAATCTCTTCGCCAAACAAAAAATCCACTCTAAACCCTTTATTTTCTTGCAGTGGTTCATTTTAAAGGTTTTTCAAGTGTCATTGTTGTACAGTTATAAGCAAAAGTTTGAACATCACTGGTAAAATGAAATTGTTTTGGTGTAAAAAACACACTTTACAGAGAACATGCTCAAATTAATCATTTTCTGTACATTTTAGTGCACAATTTCATTTCTAACATGTTGGGAAAAATAAAACATCAAAAATAAAAAGTGTCAAAACATAGGCCTAATTTTTAAAATATGTTTTTTTGTGTTTCCAATATGTTAAATTCAGCAAATAAACAGTAATTGTGCATTAAAATGTTCAGAACTGTGCTCTCTGTACTTACTGTACAAATAATATGAATTTATTTTCACAAAATATGTCATTTGACTGGGGGTGTTACAGGGGCATACAGCTGTAGTACAATAGCCTCTTTTATACTGTGTATGGCAATGAGACCTGTTGTTTGTTTGTCAATTTAGATGTAGTTTTGTGTCAACTTACCGCCCTGCTCTGTCTCTCTGTTTTTATGTTTGTCTTTATGTGTGTGTGTGTGTGTGTGTGTTTGTGTGTGTGAATTTAAATGGCTTTCTGTGTGTTTATTTTTTCTGTGCTTGGCTATGTGTGTGTATGTTTTTGTGTTGTGTGTTGTTAATGTGTGTTTCTGTGTTGCATGTTGTTTGTGTGTGTATGTGTTTGTGGGTGCATATGTGTGTGTGTGTATATATGTGTCAGGAGTTCCATTATCGTCGGAGGGGCAGTGACATGTGCCTGCCGTGTGACTGCTACCCAGTGGGCTCCTTCTCGCGGTCATGTGACCCAGAAAGTGGTCAGTGCCAGTGTAGGCCTGGTGTGATTGGTCGTCAGTGCAACATGTGTGACAACCCATTTGCTGAGGTGACACAGACAGGCTGTGAAGGTGAGACTGAATTTCACAGACAGACATGCACACACGCATACGCACATGCACACAAAACACCTCATCAGACTGATTTTGATTCCATGCATGTTCTTGCACCTGTCTCTTCTTCGTACATCATTCTATTCATCCGTCATTAATCATCCATCCTTCATAAGTCACCTGTCATTCTATTCAGACATCCATTCATATATCATCCATACATTCATCCAAATATCCATCCATCCATCCATCCATGATTCTGTCCATTCGTCTATCCAACCATCCATCCATCCATCCATCCATTCATACATCCATCCATAGATCCATTCATCAACTTTACCTGTAAAATGTGTTTCATAAAGTACTGGCCTGCCCTTGCCTGTAAAGGTAAAAATAATGTTTAATTTATGTAAGTATTTTGCTAATTTAATGAGTCATACAAACCCCATTTCAGAAAAGTTGAAATATTTCATAAAACAAGAATCTGTAGTTTGCTACTTCTTTTAACTGTCAAATGTACGAAGAAAAGATTTGTAATGTTTTCACTGACCACCATAAATGTATCTTGTAAATATAAAGAAAGTTAGAATTTGATTCCTACAACAAGCTCAAAAAATTGGCACAAGGGCATGTTTACCACTGTGTGACATCACTTTTCCTTGTTTTGAAACTCAGGATGCTAATACTAACCTTACATATTGTTAATAATCTGTCAAAGAAATAAATATGTAAATAATTTTTTCGTTTGACAAAAAGACATACTGATAGAATCTTATAATTCCTAGGGGAAGATTTGTCTCTCTGACATGCCAATATCATTAAATCAGTGGTACTTTCACACAAATGTACATAACACACACTTCACTGATAACAATCTGGATGGTCTTTCTTGTCTTTGGCATGGCAAACTCAACATTCAACATTAATTGTTTATGAAAATAAGCTGAAACTTTGACTCTTCTGATCACAGCCAATTTCCACTGTCTTTCTGAACATTTAACATTCTCTCAGGTGCAGAAAATTATGTAGCATTTCTGTATAGAGCTGATGTTTAGTTTTCCCTTGTGTAATAGAGTTACAGGTTGCAGCGATAGATTGTGTCAACTCACAATGCTTATATATAGAACTTTGGAGCACAGTAGCATGACTATGTCTCATGTAGCACCTTCTGAGGGCTCGAAAGTCATACACATTCAACAGTGGTTTCTGGCCTTGCCCTAAACAGACACAGATCTTCTAAATTGCCTGAATTTTTTTACAATATTATGTACTGTAGATGATGAAAGACCTAAATTCTTTGCAATCTTGAATTGAGAAATGTTCTTTTTGAAGTAACGGATAATTATCTTATTATATTTGGCACAAACTGGGCCAGAAGCTATGTTTGCTTGCAAAGACTAAGGCTTTGGTGGATGTTCCTTTTATACCCAATCATGATACCCTCAGGCATCAAATTAAAAATTTGATTATATTTACAAAATTCAATTAGGTTGGTCAGCCAAACCATTAAAAGTCATTAACTTGAACTTTTGTCAGTTAAGTAAATGTTTAAGAGAACTTACAAATTTTAGTTGATTTCAGATTTTAATCTTTATTTTCATTTTACAAAATGTCCCAGCTTTTTGGGAAAATCGATTTATAATAAATTGGCAGTGGGCCACATTTTTTCAACATAGATATTGCTTCCTATTCTGACACAGTAATGTGTAAATAGCCACATGACTAACAGCATGCAAATAACATATATTTTCTGTCTATACATTCACTATCTTACCATCTGTTTGCTCTATGGATACTTTTGATTATCTGCAATGCTTGTTGTCGTGGAGACCATCTTTGAGTAAATGTGAATTACCAGCCCTCTAAGTGCCATTCTGCTTGTTTCCTCCCATTTCCACAGTGATCTACGATGGCTGTCCTAAGACCATTACACTGGGGATCTGGTGGCCCAGGACCAAGTTTAACCTGCCTGCTGTGGTACCCTGTCCTAAAGGATCAGTAGGTGTGTGTTTATGTGTGTAACATCTTCAAAGATGTTGCTTAACGTCATCCAAATAAAGCTGCTTACACATTGTATTAATATGTGTTTCATGTCAGAATCACATTTATATAGACTCATACCTGTCAGATTTTATTCACCCACAATAACTCCTTTCTCAAGTTTCTTTCATCTTCTGTTTTCTGATACTCTATCCTTGTCTAGTGGAATGCATCTGAACACCACAAACACATATGGATGCTAGCTGTAAACAGCCTCATAGCTCTAAGTCAGCCTGAAATCAGTAAAGATATTCAGTAGAAATACTGTAGGCATGATTTTACATGATTTTATAAATCCATATTTGATTGGATCATTCTAATAGAAAAATGGAGATGGTGCCAATCTGACATTTGAAAAGTGCAAATGTTGCAGACCCTACAATGACCTCACTTGTGTTAACTTGAAGAACAGTGGGAGTGAAGTGAAATAACTGATCACAGATTATTTTGCAACTGATCCAAACCTGAAAGAGAAAGTGAGAGTCAGTTCTTTGAGGAAAGGGTCAGAACAGTGCCTCTGGAGAGTTTTCTTCACCAAGCTAGTTACTGGCATGACTAAGATCCATCTGTATGCAGCCAGGAAAAGAGGTAAACACTGGTGTTTTCACTCAATGACAGGTGGGGTGGTAGGTGGGGGAGTGAAAAAATGCTATATTAGTAATTAATATCAATTTTCCCTGCCCCTTGTACAACATAATCATAGCTGAACATCAGAAGGCATTTAGGTGTGGGCGAAAGTCACTAGATAAGAGAGAAACAAGAGCTTTGGTCAAAATACTACACAGTAAGTTGTGCTTAATGACCAAGAACAAGAGCTAAAAAAGTAAAATGATTTTGGTGTCAGGTTGGCGTTTACCTACTATACAGGTTTTGGCAAATAACAGGCCTGCCCCCTTTGGCAATATCCCCTTAAAAAACAGATGTATTTGTGTGTGTGGTTGTGTAATGTTATTATTTGTTTGTAATTTATTAATCACTGTAATTATTGTGCATGTATGTGTGTTTTCTAGGAGCTGCTATTCGACACTGTGATGTAGACCGAGGCTGGCTGGAGCCTGATTTGTATAATTGCACCTCTCCAGCATTTGTAGAGCTGAACACAGCGGTAAGCCCCCAAATACCCCCCACCCCCCACCCCATCCCCACATGCACACACATGCACAGACTCATCTCTCTCTCACTTTACTCAGAAGACCCCTAATATTACAAAATACACATTCTGTACATGTATAAAAATGTATGTGTGTGTTCTATGTTTGCAGCTGGATGCTGTTGAGCGAAATGAGACAGAGCTTAACACAATTATTGAGAAGAAGCTGGCTCATCAGCTCCGTGACGTCACTGAGGCAACACCCCGTCTTTATGGAAATGACCTCCAGATTGCTGAGAGACTGCTGTCCCGTCTCCTGACTTTCGAAAGCCTCCAGTCAGGTTTTGGCTTGACGGCCACACAGGACGCACATTTCACAGAAGTGAGAATTTTGCTCTGCAGCCTCCAGATGGCCTCAACATTACTCTCACTCACTAATGCCACATTCACACTGCAGTGTAGGGGAAGACACACATTTTTGTGTTTCAGAACTGTTTGAACATGCAAATATCTCAAACTTTTCAATCTTTTCTTTGTGCATTTTTTGCATTTATTGTGCTCTGGAAGAGGAGAGAGCTTAGGTGACGCTGAGTTAAAATATTTTTGCCTTATTTTAAGCTTAAAGAAACAAATATTTTTATTGTGCAAGTTATTTTTTTCCAAACCAGGTAGATATAGTTCCAATTTCTGCATTTTTTAACTGTTTTTTTGTATTGGCATATGTATTAGCTTCAGCAGATATGTAAATGAAAAATTCCAAATTGGTGCATCTATTTTATTTTCACTAAAATAACCAACTTTTTTGGATTACATTAACACCATGATTTATCCAAACACTCATGTAAGAACATGGAAGGGGGACTGGCATGGAAGTTTACTGGCTACTGTAAGTGTTGCAAAAAATAAGTGCTGGGTTGTGCTCTTATGTTCTGAAGTCAGACATAATCAGGATCATCATATAGGATGCAGACTACAAAATAAAAGCAAACAGATTACAAAACACATTGTTCTTTTATTCATTGCTTTCCATCTTAAAGTTGCATTGAACCAACTAAACTGGAATTGAGCAATGAGGCTTGTAATGTGGACTTTGCCTAAGTGTCTCTATCTGTCTCTCTTTCTTTGTCTGCAGAACGTGTTGCGGGCTAGCAGTGTGTTGTTGGGCCCAGGCACCGCTGGGCTGTGGAGAGCTCAGAACACAGGACAGAGTGGAGCAGCAGGCCTGACAGACCTTTTAGAGCAATATTCTCGCACCCTTGCTCAGAACATGAAACAAACCTACCTCAACCCTGTAGCACTAGTGGCACCTAATATCGGTCAGTAACTAACATACACATACACACACACACACACAAGCATATACTGTAACCTAAACCAGCTCAAACTAATTTTTATTACATCGGTAAGTTTACAGTTTTAGATGAATCTGTGGCCACCAACCCCATCCTGTAGTGCTACATTTCTACAGAGATTAGCTCCATCACCTGCCCCATCCAGGCTCATGCACACACTTTAAAGAGGCAGGTGCTATGTGTTTTGTTCAGAGGAGTTGTAGTCACCAAAATGTGTGTTAATGGGGGTGAAAGTATTAACTGGGAATTCACTCTCATTTAGATGGGGGCTCCCACCACTCCCAACTATGGCCTGCCTAAGGACGAAGTGCTAGAATACCTTAAAGTGCCCCCTGCTCATACCTGCCTCCATCTGTGTTTTTTTTTTGTTAGTTGACATGGGAGATGATCTTGCTACCAGCAGATTTCCAGGAGGAGTTTTGGACTAGTATGTGATACTAAAGCTAACTCTGTGTTTGTGTGTGTGTGTGTGTGTGTGTGTGTGTGTGTGTGTGTGTGTGTGTGTGTGCGTGCCCTCCAGTGATGACTGTGGACCGTGTAGAGAACCACACACATGTGCGGAGGCGGTTTCCTCGCTACCACAGCACATTGTTCCGAGGACAGTTACTATGGGATAGTCACACGCATGTGGTGCTGCCCCCTAGTGCCCTAGTGCCACAGCGCAACTACTGTAAGTATACATGAAAAAAGCACACACTCACACTGACACACACTTTTACTCTTTCTCAGAAATACACTGACCTCTGGCTCCACAGTATGGTCATGAATGAGGCCCCTACTCACCATCAAAGATTTACTCGTACAAATACTTTCATATCCTGTATGTACAGCAGATCAAGAGGAAAGGACTGGCCCACCTCATGTGCCCCCTTAGTTCACAGACAATTTCATGTTGTGCCTCAATATACTTCTACACACAGATCTTATACTCTAATGCAGATTTTCTTATGTCTTTCTGATTTGTACCTCCCAGCTAGTGTTCCACTTAATTTTGCTTTCATTGCTCTCACACATGCACACACAAACACACACACACACACAAATACACACACACACACACAAGCACACATAGATGATGTAGATGTAAATGTGGTGGTTGTGTACCAATAAAGAATTTGGATATTAGCTATATTCCAAATGCTAGACTACATTCCAGGTGCTCTGATTTTCTAAAACGCTGCATCATCAAAGAATGTTTAATTTGGAAATATCCTTTGATCACAGCTGAAAAAAACATTTTGAGCATTTTCAAGGATGCTAATGCAATATCTTTCACAGTCTTCTACCATTCATAAATCATTGTGTATATGTTAGACCCCAACTAAGCTGTATAAAAGAAGTGCCAGCCGATTAAACCAGCTATTGCACATCATTTAGGAAGCCCATTAATACATGCAGTAAAATATACTGTACACTGTTTCTTTAGTTGTGTGTCTGTTTAAGTAGGTGTGTCTTTAGCTTGCAGGAGAACATTTAACTACAAACAAATTCCTTTTTTGGCTGCCACACTACATCATTCACATGGATACACTGCTTGTCAGCTTACTTTCATTCACATTAACAGTGTTTTCACCATTAAATGTTGCACCAATTTCTGTCTGTTGGCATGATAAAGTGGCCTTGGTAGACTCTTCTGTTCTGTGTTATATACATTAGGACAGTGCTACTGAAGCCTAGCTTTTAGACAGCACCTATGGTCTGGATATTACTGGCCCACGTGGTCTAATATGTTCTTGTCTTTAGTTTCAGCCCCACCACCTCCTGCCCCGGTGAGTCTCCTGGGCAATCAGACTCCAGAGGCGCCTGCAGCTCGGCGGTCTGTCCTTCTGTCTGATCCACCCATCACCATCGTCATCATGCTCATATATCGCAGCCTGGGATCTGCTCTACCTCCAAAATATTATACTGATCGCCGTGGAGTCAGGTGTGTGTGTGTGTGTGTGTGTGTGTGTGTGCACATGTGTTTGTGTGCAATTGGATATTTTATGTTTGTTCATACATGTATGATGTACAGTGGGTTCAGTTCAGACTGAAGGGAATATCTGCTCTGTATAGCTGCTATGCAAGAATGCAATTTTGGGTGGAGCATAATGGGGTTAGTTAGTAGGCCTAGCCTAACAGCAACATGTAACAGTAGCAGATTTGGAACCACTTGCCAAATGAACAGTTTGTGATATATTAGCTTTAAAAATAACTTTTACAAAGTGTGTAAATCATAATGATAGAATGATAAAATGATAAAATAAAAACAATACTGTAATTACCTTTATTAAAGTACATCTCCAGTCAAATGTAGATTTGTTGATTTTCTAAAAGAAAATAGTACACATCCAGGAAAAAATATTTGCTTTTATACTTTTCTTATACTTATACGTTTCTTTTTTGTTATTTAGCTTGTGATTTTATCTCCTTTGAAATATGATGGGTCTTAACTTTATTACATCAATTAAATTAAATTATATCAAATTAATTATTGGTGATGTATAGTCATTTTAGAAGCTTCTACAGCTCTGTTCATCATCCCAGACACATCTTAATTATTGAAAGCATCCTGGTGTCCCACTGATTATTTGTAAACTGTACAGGATTTGCATATTGTATTATTTTAAACATTTATTTGCAAGAAAAACATTCTTTTTAAAAACATTTAGTCTTGTGAACATGTTTTTGTTACATTTTGGAAAGAAGAGCGAGTCAGAAACATAAGCTAATGTAGTAGATAAATAAGTTAGTAAAGTTCAATTAATTTTAGTTCATAGAGAACAGAAGTGTGTCCTGAGACAAGATCAGTTGAGAATGGTGTGTGTGTGTGTGTTTACCTGCAGGTTGCCGCGCCATCCTGTGCTAAACTCTCCCGTGGTGAGTGTGTCTGTGTATAATAATCAGTCGTTTGTGGATGGCTTCCTGGATTCCCCCATCATGCTCGAATTCCGCCTGCTGGAGACCAGCAACCGCAGCAAGCCTCTTTGTGTTCAGTGGAATCACACCAGCATGTGAGTTTCGCACAGTATGTGCATGGCTGTACTCATATACTGTATGTGTTTTCATGTGATGTAGGAGAGGTGGGTGGGTTAACGTGATATATGTGAGCATATTTTTTCTCCCCCTAACTGTCATTTTTTTCTGAACTGAGTGAACTACATACCATTACCTTTTCTCTCTCCCCTTTCTTCTCTATGATTTTTCTCAGTGACTTTAATATTCATGTGGACACTAATTGTTCCTATACATATGAACTCTTTTCAATATTTGAGTGCTTTAGTCTCACTCAGCGTGTTGATTTCCCCACCCATAGCCATGGCCATATTCTTTATCTGCTCTGCTTCTCTGGCTGGTAATCTCTCTGTTTCAGGGTCAGTTTCTGACATCTCTGATCATATAACAATTGTATGTAATCTTAGCATCTCTTCACCCTCCCCCAAAGAAAACTGTTGTCATTTACAGGAATACTAAGTCGATCAACCCTGATCTTTTTGCTGCTTCATCACGGGTCCTTACTTATCATACTGATAATTCTCTGTTTGAGCCTTTCCAATCTGGCTTCTGCCCGCGGCACAGCACTAAGACAGCCTTCCTGCACATTGCTAATGACCTTCATACAGCTGCTGATAGTGATACCCCTTCCATTCTTTTACTACTAGATTTGAGTGCTGCGTTTGACACTGATATTTATTCTATTCTTATTTCCTGTCTTGTCTCATACTTCCTCAGTGGTTTAGGTCTTACTTAACCTGTGGGTTACAATACATTGCACTAGGTTCTTATAAATCATCTCCATTACCTGTTACATGAGGGGTGCCCCAGGGCTCTGTTATCGGGCCCCTTCTTTCCCTTATTTACATGCTACCTCTTTGTCAGAATACTGGTCGTAGTCATGATATCAGTTTTTACTGCTATGGCAATGACATCCAGCTATATATTCTCACCCACTTCTCTGATTCTCCTCCTAATTAATTATTGGACTGCCTCAATGATTTAAGCTGCTGGATGCAAGACAAATTTCTTAAATTCAACCCTGACAAATCTGAGCCGCTGCTAGTAGGCCCTAAAAGCATTAGCTCCAAGTTACTCAACTTCTGTATCTGTATTGATGATGTTCCTGTCAAGGAACCTTGGGGTTTTATTTGATGCATTACTTGATTTTGGCGTTCACATAAAGTCCATCTCTGAAATCGCCTTCTTCCACCTCTGCAAAATTGCTTGACTCTGTCTCTCCCTGTCAGATGCCGCTTCTCACACACTTGTACATGCACCCATTTTGATTACTGTAATTCCCTCTTCACTGGTCTTCCTCTAAGATCCCTTCAAAAAATTCAGTATATCCAAATCTCTGCTGCCACTCAAAGTAAATGCTCATCTCACATCACTTCCATGCTCTTCCAATTACACTGGCTCCCTATTTAATCCCGTATTAAATTTAAAATACAACTTCTCACTTTCAAAGCCCTACACAGTCTTGCTCCTCCATATCTTAGCAATCTTCTTGTGCACTACTCCCCCTCTAGCTCCCTTAGGTCATCCAGTACTACCTCCTGACAATCCCCTGTCTTACCTCTATGGGTGGCAGATCTTTCAGTGCTACTGTCCCTAAACTCTGGAACTGTCTTCCACAATCTCTTCAGGACTGCAAGTCTTTTCCCACTTTTAAACCCTTCTCTTTCATGACTTCTTTTCTTCCTCTTCCCTCCTCCAAACATGTACATCTTATTTACTGTGTGTGTGTGTGTGTGTGTGTGTGTGGTGTGTGGGGGGGGGGTTGGTGGAAAGGGAGGGGCCCCCCCTCCCCCCCACACACACACACACACACACACACACACACACACAAGTAATGCAAAAACCTTTTTAAAAATAGGGATTAAAAAAATTACAATTCATTTTGATGCCAGTTATTTTTAAAAAAAAATGTCAGTTTATTATGAAATATCAATTTTTAACACAATTTCATTCAATTGTTTTTGAACAAATTAAATTAATTAAAAAAATACATTCAATACTAATTTTTAACTTTAAACACAGTAGTGAACTACACATTCTTTAGCCGCAACATTAAAATCCACTGACAGGTGACATGAATTACCTTAATTACCTTACAGTGGTACTTGTAAAAGGGTGGGAAATATTTTCAGCAAGTGAACATTTGAAGATGGGAAACCTTGGGTCCTGTCATTCATAAAGATGCTACTTTGACATTTACTACCTGCCTAACCACAAGTACACAGCTTCATGGTAACAGTATCTCTCATGGCAGAGACCTCTTTCAGCAAGATGATGCACCTGCTACACTGTGACACAATGACAAAGAGTTCAAAGTGTTGACTTAACGTCAAAATACCCTCAGTCCAATCAAGCATCTGTCTGATGTGCAGTATGAACAAGTCCAATCCATGGAGGCCCCACCTATCAGTGTACATTACTTAAAGGGTCTGCTGCAAATGTCTTGGTACCAAATACCACATAACATCTTCAGAGGATTTGAGTCCATGTCTTAAAGAATCTGAGCTGGTTTAGTAGCAAGAGAGAGACCTACACAATACTAGGGAGGTGGTTTTAATGGCTGAGCAGTGTTGACAATAAAAATAATACATCAGTACATGTAATCTCCATGTTTGTTTTTTAGGAGGTCTTTATTAGTATATACTTAGTATATTAGTATATTAGTATATATTAGTATATTTCAGTTTTATCCGGTGAACATTTAGTTTTCAAATATCAGAAACTATTCATATAGTTTATTGAATATTATTCTAGTGAGTTATAATCAATTGTAGATTTATGCCTTATGATACATCAGTCCATTGTTGCACTTATGCTGGATGTGGATCAATCAAAAAGTAAAGACAATGATAAGACTTAAACAAAGCTCTCTCTCTCTTTCTTTGTCTCTCTATATCACTCTCTGTCTCTCTCTCTCTATCTTTCTCACTCTCGCTCTCTATCTTTCTCTCGCTCTCTCTCTTTCTCTCTCTCTCTCTCTCTCTGTCTCTCTCTCTCTGTCTTTCTCTCTCTCTCTCTCTCTCTAGCAATTAGAGGGTGACCTGGAGACCCTTGCCATAGTAACCTATACTTCACTGTCTGTTTCCATGGTGGCATTGTTGCTAACGGTTACAGTGCTCTCCTGCCTGAGAGGACTGAAGTCGAACACACGCAGTATTCATTCCAACATGGCTGCTGCCACATTCCTCTCTCAGCTCACCTACCTGCTTGGCATCAACCAGACTGAACAACAGGTGAGTAAGTGACTGAGTGAGTGTGTAATAAGTAAATGTATGAATAACTGAACAAGTGACTGAGTGAGTGAGTGAGTGTGTAAGTAAATGTATGAATTACTTAACAAATAACTGAGAGAGTTAGTGAGTGAATGAGTGATTGACTGACTGACTGAATGAGTGAACGAATGAGTGAGTGAGTGAGTGAGTGAGTGAGTGAGTGAGTGAGTGAGTGAATGTGCAAGTCACTGAGGCACTAAGTGACTGAATGAGTGAATGACTGAGCGATAGAGTGAGTGACAAAACATGCAAGTGAGTGAGTATGCATGTGAGTGAATCAGTGATTAAACATGTGAGTAAATGAATAAGTGAGAGAGGGAGAGTGAGTGAGAGAGTGAGTTGGGCATTTATTATGTTATTGGAATATCTGTCTGTTATGCTGGGAGGTCGCTGGGAAAACAAACACAGAAACAAGCGTGGCTGTACAGGCGGCTTTTAAATGTCAGTCTGATAATAGGCTGCTGACATTATAAGCAGCCCAATTTAGTGTGATGCTCTTGAACATAAATGTTAGGAGACAGCACTAGGCAAAGCGATATTGATATTCATTCAGAAGTGAGTATCACAGCCATTTACAGAGACAGCACAATCTGTCACACTGCATATTATGCCGTGACTCAGACTCTCATTAAATGCTTTTGTCTGGAGCATAGGCATAAACACTTACACACCTACACTCACGTAAACCAGTCAAATGCAGTTTTATGTGAAGACACTGTTCCCTTAAGTGCAGCCCACTCACTGTAAATGCTTGCACCGAACCAGTTAATAAATTCAGTGTGTATTTATCAGAGGGCCTGTCTGTTCATTCATGACTAATACTCTCGCACAGCTTTCAGTGATATTTTAGTCAATAAATAAGTGCACTAGTTTTGTGCAGAGCTTGATAGACGAGTGCTCAGATCAAGTACACAGGTAGCAGTCAGTAGTATTGAACTCATTAGGATTTAAATCACTGAAACTGAAAGCACTGAGATTGGATCTGTAGAGTGGCTTATGGGCTCTCCACACACCAGGGTGCTGCTGGAGTATGCCACGATTAAACATAAGTGCACCTGAAGTGTATTTCACTAATACAGAACCAGTAATCTGATTGAGGATTTTTCCTCAGTTCCTGTATTTCAATTCCCCAGTTCTTTCAAAACTCATCCTTTGTCCAGTAATCCCCAAATGCCATTTATTTTTATAGTGACTTCTCTTCCACCCTTCTGTTCACCTGGGGAAGGAAGTGCAGTTAGTTTGAGAATGGAATTGAGAGTTGAACAGTTGCTTGCTAGCACTTGGGCAGTGGTGGCCTAGTGGTTAGGGCACTGTGCTGGGGACCTGAAGGTTGCAGGTTCAAGCGTCGGCGCAGGCACTACTGAGGTACCCTTGAGCAAGGTACCGTCCCACTACTCTGCTCCACGTCTTGGAAGTCGCTTTGGATAAAAGCATCAGCCAAATGAGTAAAATGTAAAACTTCTGAAAAGTCTTTTTGCCATAGGGTTTTGGTAAAAAATTTAAATGCATCTCAGAATACTGTCAAGTCATTTTGCACTATTTGGACGATTGATCCAGTCATTAAATATTCACACAATGTAAAGGGCAGCTGGCATTTTCAAAAATCACATGGTACTTTAGCAGCAATTCCCTCCCTCAAATCAGGGATTTGAAAGGTTGTTTGACCATTTTAAGAATGTGAATGACCTTCAGGCACAGTGGATTCCCCTGTGCAGGTGTGGAGGGGAAGCCTGGGATGTTTTTTTTTTTTTCCTGGAAGTGGAGGCAAGGCGTGCTTCATTAGTAATGCACTGTAGTTGGGTTCTACAGTTTCAAAACACGAGTTGTTCTTCTGTTGTTTTCTTCTATTTTGATCTCTACATTGCCTTTCTGCATTCTGGTATCCTTTATTTTCATTTTGTTCTGATCAGTGTCTTCTCTGTCAGTTTTTGTGCACAGTGGTGGCGATCCTGCTGCATTACTTCTTCATGTCAGCGTTTGCCTGGCTGTTCGTAGAGGCGCTGCACATCTATCGCATGCAGACTGAGGCTCGAAACATCAATTATGGAGCCATGAGATTCTACTACGCCATTGGATGGGGAGTGCCTGCCATTATTACGGGTAGGTACATTCACACATGCTAAAGCCACAACCACTGGGCATTTTGCCTGTGAACTCTGAGGTAGTGGCTAAAACAAGTACTTTTTATTTTAGTGTCAAATAAATTAAAGTCAATTGTTAAAATAAGAAGATAACACTGCTCGAATAGGAGACTAGGGAATAGGGGTTAAAGCTTTATGAGATGGCTGTGTGTCAGAGATGTTTTGTGTAGTATGACACAGTGTTTCTGGATGATATGAGTGGATGTAGCATGAGCATGCAGAAAGGATAATGGGTGACCAGTGGCTGACCTATGACTCCAACCTCTCACTGAAAACAGAGCAGCGCTAATGTAGTAGTTACACAACCCTGAATTCTGTAATGAAAACAAATTCTCTTCCACCCTTCTGTTCACCCGGGGAAGGAAGTGCAGTAGGCTTTATAATGGAATGGACTAACCTTCTTGAACACTGGCAGACACAGAGTTGAAACAGACTGTTTGTTGGATTGCACTTCTGAAAAGTCTCTTTGCCGTAGGGTTGTGGTGAAAAATTTAAATGCACCTCATAATACTGTCATAGTAAAACTATAAAAAAAAAAAAAGACAAGTTAATGATTGTGTGTGTATGTGTGTGTGTGTGTGTGTGTGTGTGTGTGTGTGTGTGTGTGTGTGTGTGTGTTCGCGTGTGTGTGCCAGCAAGTGGAAGGTGTAACTATAAAAAGAGATGCAAAAGAGAAG
>JBBPDA010000019.1:16189829-16233840 GCA_037974385.1 Arnoldichthys spilopterus
ATGGATGGATGGATGGATGGATAGATGGATAGATAGATAGATAGATAGATAGATAGATAGATAGATAGATAGATAGACGCCTTAGCCTCACAGTTCAAACATCACCAGGTAATTATTTTTAAAACCGTTTTTGCAAGCCATTCTGCCAGTGTAAGGAAAAAGACTCCTCAGATATTATTATTTAATTTCAGTTTATTTTACATCCATTCATGTATTCGTTATCCAAACTGCTTCATCCATTTCGGGTTGCGGGGGAAGCTGGAGCCAACCCCAGCTGACTGTGGGTCCAAGGTAGTGTTCACCCAGGACAGGAGGCCAACCCATTACAGATTAGTATTACATTCTAAATTAAATAAAAATAGTTTTTTTTAAATATTCAAGGCTGATCTGAGGGAGCTCCTGAACTGTGTGAAATTGCATTTTATGTCTTACGTAAAAAAAGGTTTTCCTTTGCTACCCTACTAGTGAGTCACACTTTTTAAAACACAAGTCTCAGACTTGTTTCTGATAATGTCTATGTCTACTTTTGTAGGGCCAGAATCCGTACAACAGTGCCTCCCTGCTGGAGCAGAGTGGATTACACCGCATCACACTGGGAACATCCACCATATCATCAGTCAGCAGTGCTCGGTGAGAATATAAATACACACCTAGACAATGATGTTCTGAACAGTACACAGCACACCTCACAGCTTTCATTCATTTTTAAGAAAAGATAGTTCTCTGGTTTACTAACTTTTTGGTTTTTTTATTTAATTTTTTTTGTCGTGTTTGTCATTTGTTTTTGTTTGGGTATTGAGTAGGGAAAATCTTCTGGCACGTCAGACTGCTGAGCATTCTTTGGGTCACACTGGTGCCACTGACCTTGATGTGGCCATGTTCCACCGCAACGGAGGTACAGTCACACACAATAACCTCCATGCATGTACGTATAAACACACACACACACATACATATACAATAAGTTAAATTATATTTATTGTTGATGTTACATTTTAATTTTAGACTTTCATATTTCAGTTCTTCTTTTTTTTCTTTGCTTGATTTCTCCCTGTGTCTTTTCTCCCCTCTCTATTTTCCTTGCTCTCTCAAGGTGAGGATTCAGACTCTGACTCTGACCTCTCTTTGGAAGAAGAGAGAAGTCTGTCTATTCCTTCTTCTGAAAGTGAGGACAACGTGCGTCTCCGGGGTCGCATTCAGCGACGCTTCAAAAGAACCAATCACAGTGAGCGACTTCTCACAGAGCCCACCCACAATGGCACCAAAGGTAGCGTCAGTGTCTCAGTTTTTGTTTTTTGACTGAAGTTTGACTGAAGGCTTGCACAATTAAATTTTTGCTTGTCAACCAATCACTCATAACAATCGTTGGGGACTATCTGCACTTCATGTGGTTTAAATATGCACTGCAGAAAAGTTTTTGTTGTATATTAGTACGTTTAAGACTCACCACAGATACACTCAGACTGTCTGATGTAAACTACATGGCAGAATCACCACAGCTCTCAGAATTTCACCTGTCACACAGAATTTAAATTGGATGTGGCTGTCCACACTTGTCCAGTGGGGAACAAACAATTCAGAATACTTCTCCTGCCTGTACACTACTGTTTTTTTACTTTTTTCCAAGACATTGTCCTTGGCCAGTTGACTGCTCTCCACAGTGCTTGCTGGTGGATTTAAGTCTAAGACTTTGCAAACCCTAGCATGAACCCCTGGCATGAACACAAATGAACATATTACAAAAAGTGAATGTAATAAATATATTAGAATGCAATTAAATTGGAAAGTCGGAAGTATATGCAGCAAACCAGCAGTACTTGCACTAGAGCAAATAACCCTAAATTGTTTAAGCGTTCAGATATTATTCTGCCTGGTCAATATATTTTAACATTGACCATATCATAGTAGTAAAAGTTGTTATTATACAGCAGATGTCACTGTATTGCCCTTATCTTACCACTACACTGTCTTAAAACTACAATGTGAACAGTATTGCAGATTCTAGCTTTGACATATGAATAAGTACCTAAGAAAATTAAGTAAGCTTGGTCCAGCCCTGTTGTGCATCTGCCAGTGAATAGCATGGTGTGTTGTTTGCACGTCAGATCTAGATGGGAATGATCTGCTCTCCTATTGGCCAGCCTTGGAGGAGTGCGAGGTGCACTCTCTGCAAAAATGGGGTTCAGAGCGCCGCCTAGGGGGCGATTACAGCAAAGACGCGGCAAACAACAACCAGCAAGAAGCTGCACTGACCAGCGGGGACGAGAATGGACTGACACACACACACAGACACCGCAAAGGTGAGATACTCAGATACAGCATAGGCAGGATCAATATTCACATCCAAATAGCTAGGTCATAATCCAGTCCTATTCAATTACAATTTGGCCTTCAGATTTCAATTTTAAACCCACATCTAGGTATAACACTAATAGATTTGTACATACACACTTGCTAATTCCTCTCTTTCTTTCCCTTTCTACAGGTATCTTAAAGAACCGTCTTGGCTGCCCGCCAGCTCTGCAGGGTTTGTCAGCGGTGGGTCGAGTACCTAGTGAATTATCCTGGTACCGCACCTCCACTCTGGGCCACCGGGGAGTCCCAGCAGCCTCTTATGGCCGCATGTATTCAGGCACAGGCTCGCTGTCCCAGCCAGCCTCACGGTACTCTTCCCGGGAGCACCTGGACTCACTGGCCCGGCGTCAGCGTTCCCGTGACAACCTAGACCTGCTACCACGGCGTCGCGAGCTTGGAGCTGAGCACCTGGGCGGGTCCAGGGAACGCCTGGGCCCCGTCCATAGCATCCATGCCTCTAGGGAGGATCTAGCAATGGGTGTGGCCGGGCTAGTGGGAGCGGAGGGTTCATTAGGTGGGTCGAGGGTGCAGCTCAGTACGCTGACAAGGCGGCAGACATCGAGGGAACACCTTGCAGGGGCGCTGATGAGCAGCCGGTCACGAGAACAGCTGGAGACCAATGGAGGTGCCGGGTCGGCACAACCCTGCCGTGAGTGGCTCAGAACTCTGCCCCCACGACAGCTTTCACACCCTGAGCCACACCCTACATCCTCCCCCCCTCCACCAATAACAGAGGAGCCACAGGAAGCCATGCCCTCACGGCGTGGACGTCTAGACTCCGCCCCTCCATGTAGGTACCCCACAGCAGGCCCTGCAACAGCCCCTGGAGCTCCACCTAGTCGACCTCCTTCCAATGAACACCTGGACATTCTCTCCTCCATCCTAGCTTCCTTCAACTCCTCTGTACTAACTCCGCCCCCTAACCCTGCATCTGCAGCCGCAGGCCCCTCCCCCTCCCCACCTCCTCACTCCGCAACCTCTCAGAGCATCTCCGAAGTGTCACCAGACTCTGAGTAAGTGCAAACCCTTTCTTTACCCTTTGTATTTTTGCTCTTTTTGCCTGTTCATTGTTTAAGAAGAGTGTGTTCAGATGTTCATCAACTCATAGAGCATCTGAACAATAGTAATACAATATGTCCATAATTGTACTCTTTAAAGGATGGTTCTATTTTTGCTTTTGAAATTTTCCCCCAATTTAATCATGGCCAAATTTTACCGGCTAATTTAATATCCCTCCATCATGCAATGCTTCTAGTCTGGGAGGGTGAAGGCTACCATGTCCTTTCTCAGACACATGAGAATGTGAAGCAGCCATGATCTTTTAAAACTGCCACTAATACAAAGTCATTGCACAGTCCAACACACCTGGAGGAAGAACACTAACTGCCAATTCTGTTACAACAGATAACATATTCCCACACTGGATAGCATTACATTGTGTGATGAAATAGATTCTATAAACCCACAGAGAGCAAGTCAGTAATCCTCTCTTGGACTCTATTACAGGTTTATTTGGGGACACCAGATTTTTGTTTGGCCAACAAGGGTGCCTCCCATTAAACATGTTAGTTCATTGATCATCGCTATTTTAGAAAGTGAAAATAATGTTTTTCTTATACAAGCAAGACCTCATTTTATGTATTGAGCTTATGACTTTAGTGGTTCACTGCTTCATCCTTCACTCTGTCTGACTTTTTATTTTATTTTTTCTCCTTCACTTTCTATTAATTCTTGTTCTATTTCTGTTTGTGTTCACCCCTTCGATTTGTCACTCTAACAGAGCCCACAGAAGTGACGGACAGTCCTGATGACATCCTCTCAGTCCCATGATGCAAGTTTGCTCATGGGCACAGAGGGACAGCAAGACGGGCAAAGCAAAGCGACAATGGCTTCAGGTGCATCCTAAGACGTTTGAGGACCTGAGAGTTTGAGTGAGTGAAGAAACAGCCAGGTGGAGTCTCTGATGAGCTGGTTTCCAGTGAAGGTTTTACAATAGCAAAAAAGCTCAAGGACAGAATAAGGAGTAACAAGGCGCTTTCCATCATTACTATTGAATTCAGACTCTACAGCGGAGACACAGAAGAACTGACAGGGCTGGGCAGGTCAGAGAAACAAAGAAAAAATAGTGTGTACATAATCTTTTTATACATTTTTGTATTTTTTTCATTGGAGATGAAAGAAAAAAAATCTCAAGTGAAGTTTTTAAAGATTGTGTCCAGCAAATGGGGTTGTTGAATGAATGGATATGTGCTTCAATGGAGAAGAATCCTAAACCATTCCCAAACCCATTACAAACTGATTTGTTTTTACTTTAACCCCTCCCACTGACAGACTGATGAACCAGGAGACTGGGATCAGAAGCGTAGATTGGTTAAGGACTGCTGAAGTGAGAGAGTCAGCGTCTCTGATGCGTGGCTGGTGAGAAACTCCAGCAGTAGTGATTGTAAATGTAAAGACTTTTGAACTAAGAGATTTGAAGTGATATGACCGACATGATTGTCAGCAAAGGGTTTGTTTTAAGGCAACTGGTTTGACTGGAAGATGAAAGTAGGGAATCTGAGTTGTAGGGAATCTGAGTTAACACACTGTCCAGATGTTCTTTAACATATGTTCTCTGCAGGCATGCTTGACTTTCAGTTTAGAAATTTCAAGAGAAGGACAATAAATGTTCAGTAATTCGGTTCAGACCAAGCAAGTGTTAAATTGGAGGTGGGTGGAATAGCAGTACACACCAAGACAAACTAACTTGAACAGATAATTTTAACAATTTAAATTAGGGGTGGTGCCATAATGTAAAAATACTTCAGTATTCACAATATTCAGTTCTTTTAAATTGGAACAGACGTGCCAGTGCTATTAAAAACTATGAATACAAACATTTTTGTTCACCAGTTCACACACTGCTCTGCAAGTACAGCTGGCCAAGCCTAATGAAACTGTATAAATGTGATCAGTCACTATTCTGTACTGTCAAGACAATATCTGTAATATGACCAGAAAATCATATTGTGACAATTTAATAATGATAAATATCATCATACTGCCCACTACTAGCTTACATAATTACTGTAAACTAAACAAAAAGCATCAGTTTATAAATTGATGTGATTGTCTACAATACTAGAGCAGATATTTCTATCTATCTATCTATCTAGGCATATTATAATATTTATCGATTTCATGATGTCAAAATAAATGCTTTCCAATATTCCTAGAACACTGACCAAACTACATTTTACAAACAGAGAATTATTAGTCTTGGTCAGTTTAACTTAGTGCAGTACAATGAAATATTCAATTAAAATAATTTGGGTTTTTTCAGTGTGGAACAAGTGCTTTATTTTTCTTATCATATTTTATCAAGACAACTGTGGCATATGGTGTATTGTGAAAATTTCTAGAAATATTGTGACATATCTCCCACCTCTGTCTAGTATCTAGATATCTCTACTATCTGCACATATCATTAATATTTCGATAGAGGAAAATATCATATTAATTTGTGTTCATGTCACCTACCTCTAAACTAATAACTGAAAGCATTCAGTTTGTCTGCTGAACTTGCGAAGGGGAAATTCAAGCAACCTTATGTTGTTTTCCTCAGCTGACCACATTCATTTGTCCTGTGCATTTATTTTCTAGAACTTGAAGTTCCTAGAACTGAACTTGCATTTGTCATTTACAACCCCCTGCAGAACTACCACTGTGGGGTCACTGCTCATTTTTGTTGGGAGTTTGTTTGTGTAGAAGCCGTAGAATGTGAACATTTCAGTTTTTATTTATTTTGAACTGAATGATTCAGGAATGTTTTTGCTGTCGGGTTTATTACGGTTCAGACTCTGAATGAGGACAAACAACTGGTCTAGATTAGCTCTAATTGACTCAGTTGATTAGAACTGGTAAGGTCCATGTGACAGTAATGATATTTATCAATGGCAGTCAAGAGTCAAAAGGCCTTAAGAGGCAGAAAAAAGACATGGAACAAATTACAAGCAGTCTCTACTGGTGTATGTCTCATAAAGCTGCAGTATTTTGCTTATTAAAAACATATCATTTGGCTTCATCTCCTGGATTATTCACAGTATCATGTATGGTTCTCTCAAATAAGGGAACCAAGATTATCCCTTTTATACCTCATTCCTGTCCAGAAGTGCTCCAATCCTTTTTTTATATTTTATTTATTACAATCTACCTTTATCTTGTACAGACATAAGATTCATTTATTTTATTTATTGTCAATATTTCTTAAGGTTAATTTATCAGTAACATTCTTTTTCCCGGAGTGTTTTTATTATTGTGTGTGTGTGTGTGTGAGTGCGAGAGACAGAGTTTTGAAAACTGAACATAAGAGGGTGGAGGTTACTTTGTTAAAATGTATAATGTGTAACATTTTGGTACATGTATTATTTGATATGAGCCCCACTTCAACCATTAACAACCCAGAACGTATCAGATTAGAGAAAACGAGAAAGAAAAGAGGGGGCTGTATCACTGGTTAATGTGTTTTTATTATGGGATGTCTGCTATCCCGTTTACATTGAGGAATCCTGGAAAAAAAAGCTGCCCAAAATTGGTTACCACAGAAACCGTACAAGAGAAATGTTGGACATTAAAAAAAATTATTGCTAACAGTTTTGTTGGAGTCTTTTTCTTTCTTTACCTGAAAGACATTTCCAGATGATGGCAAGTTGGTTGTTGTGTTTGTGGCTGGACAATCTCAAACTTCCTTTTAAATGTTCATAGATTTCAGCATCATTTTAAAGGTTCCTTCCCCTTGTACAGGAATTTCTAAAGTAGAAATTTCCAGTTTCCAGCAGCACACTGTCCAGCCAAACATACCTGAGAAAGAATAACTACACTGACATACAATCTACTTGAATTCCCGTTACGAAGCTCTAAAATAGAATGCTCTCATCTTCTTGCTCTCTTGACTTAAAGCAAAATCATCACAGTTCCAACAAGTTTGTACTGTGTACAATGTAGTTTTTTTTGTTTTGTTTTTTTAAGAGTACACAGTTATACATAATGAAATGTAGTAACAGCATTATACCCAGTTATCAGCCCTTGAAAATCCTGTATCAATCAAATAAAAAAGTGAGCATATTTCAGGAGACATTAAAGGTATTTTGTGTTGAAACCAAAGCGACCTCAAACAAAAGTGCTAATGAGGTAGAGGAGCAAAGGAGAAGAGGAGCCTTGAGAGCATTTTAAACAGGCTGAGTATTTTCAGTGATATGATCCACATAAAATGACAAACATTAAATGACACTCCAAAACACAATGGACATACTCCAAAACACATGATTACTCAAAAATAAAACCATCTGTTTTATAGGAAAATTAAAAAAAGCCTCAATAGATTAAAAAAAACCACCAATGACTAGTGTTCTTAACGTGCTTCACTTAAAAGTTCCAGACAGCCACCATCATGTTTGGGGTTGCTCCTCATCGCTGTCGCTGCTGGAGGCCTGCACTTTGTCCCCCAACTTACGCAGTTTGGCCTGGTAGTAGCGCTTCTTGGCCCGTGCTGCTTTCTCCTTCTGCCTGGCTGCCCTCCTCTTTTCCTCCCACACACACTGTTGCAGGAGTAGAAGGCTCATGGTCTGCTGGTGCTCCAGCTCCAGGGCCTCCTGTCTGCGTGCTTCCCAGCCTGCCGAGTCCAGCCCACGAGCGTCTGCGAACACAAACGAGTTCTCTGCGGTGGCCAAGGCCGGGATGTGAGGTGCTGCCGCTGGCCCTCTGTGTGGAGTTTCAAAGGCCACACCCCTCACGCCGGACCCTAAACTTGCACCTGAGCTGGCTCTGGAGTGGCTGGGGTAAAAAAGGGAGGGGCGGTGGGATGCAGCCCTGGAAGTAGAATGAGAGTGGTACGGGTGGGAAGGGGGTGAGAGGGCCGGGCCAGGTGGTGTCCCGGAGTTCTGTGGGAATTCGGTGGGTGAGGCCAAGCCAACATCAATGGCTACAAGCTCTTTACTTTCAATTTCCTATAAAAGAAAGAAAGCAAACATTTTTCACCTACTCAAACAGACAGATACCCTACCACTTTATCTAATACATGATAATGCTAGTATTCTACAGATTCATAGCTTTCAAATAATTTGTAAGAAGTTGTAAATTACAAAGTCTGATCTGCTCTGCATGAAGTTTTAGATGATTCTTAAATTACTGACAAAGCTATAGGCCATCAAAAACGGATTTCAAATAAAATTAATATTTAATATTTGAAGTGTTGACCAAATCTTATTATCCACTTAATAACAATGTTGTTTGAAAAATATTTTAAAAATATGTTGTTTAAAAAAACAACTAAATGTACTGGTAAGCAAAATGGCAAAAACATAACACAATACTTTTGTCAACACACAATATGTCACAATATTTAGCTTTTCTGATATCTGTTGGAACAGACAAGAATGAGTAGAGCCACTTTTATTTAAAAAAATAATAATCAAAAACTGAATACAATAATTTTTATTCAATATTTAACACACTGTGCTGCACTGAATCTAATTAAACATGACTAATTATTTATCTTTATTAAGAAACATGAAGTTCTTTAGTTCTAAGTATTGATTATATCCACAGAAAGATCGCAAAACAGTGATGGAATTTAATCAATAACAATAAATCTAATCGGAAACAATAAATATTGCCTAGCCTCTAGTTTATACATTAATTGTCTGCAAGTTATTACTGTATAAAAAAAATAAAAACAAACATTCATTTGTGATTATGAATAAGTGATTCCAATCTTTGTTTACAGGTCTGCACATGCCTGTACAGACAGATGACTAATCACTAGTTGTCACCTGTCATTACTAAAGCACTTTTTTATGACTATGTATTTTAGGATATTTAATAACCATGTATAATGCATTACATCATTTTGGTCAACATCCTCTGGCTCATTCCCATTAGTACCACCAGTCACTAAAAGAAAGAGAAATAGACAAAAAAAGATGCAGTGAATTTTTCCCTTCGCTTGAAGCAGAAATCACATTTCCTACACAAATTATGATTTACAAAGATTTAGGCAGAAAACAAAAACAGTTAGAAATATAGAATTTAAAAGATACAAAGTGCAATTGTTAAAGAGGAGATAAAAAATAAAAACAAAACTCTTACAATAAATAAAGAATTAAGTACTTCATTTTTCTGAAGGTATAGTTGAACATATGACTTTAGTTTGTTTTTGTTTGTTTCGTCTGCTGCTTCTGGTACAGTAAAACAAGAGCTGTTTACCTGCTCCAGGTGAGCTGTTTGTGACCAAGACATAGCTGCCATCTCCATCTGCATCTTCCAGGTTGGAGATCAGGTTTGGCACCAGAGCCATCACCTCCCTCTGTACCTGGATGAAAAAGAGAATAATAATGTGAACTACAAATTTCAGCTAATAATAATAATAATAATAATAATAATAATAATAATAATAATAATAGGGCAAAACCTAAAATTGTCCACAGACTGAAAGTTCTAGGTAAGCGATTTCAAAGATTTGGAGCTCAAATGCCAAAAGGGTTCATTAAAAATCAAAGAAGAAATGTCTACAGAATTCACTGGGCCTTTTAAAATGAATTACAATACAAGAGCAGCAAATAACAAATATACCACATTACTACTTGTGTACTGATCTTTCAGTTGAAATTCACATAATTATTTGTACTCCACCATTCACACATTCTGACTGAATGAACAAACGTTTGACATCACTGTTCAGAAAAAAATACATAACCAATATTAAGGCATGTATATGCAAAAAAATATGCTAATAGTATATAGGCTTCAATATTTAGGGAAATAAGCTGTAAAGATTTAGAAATGTTTAATGATGAATCCTTAAGAACAAGAGAACGGTATAGCATTGAGAGTTATAATAAAACAAATCTCTAGAATGCCTCATATTTAAATATAAGATGCTATAAACATTTTCATAGTTATTTTATGCTTAGAAATTACTATAAATAGAAATTTACTTTTTCATTGTTTAGTATCATTTATTTGTTTAACATAACTTCTCATCAAACTCTTCTGTGAATGAACTAGGTTTAAAATTCAAATTTAAAATATTGCATTATACAGAGTGTACATTCTTGACTAGCAATTGATACTACAAGTATTTACAAACTCTTAAACCATTGTTTATAACAAACAGATGGAAAGTAGGAGTAAATGTAACATGTGGAATAACCTGTGTGAGGGCAGTGAGCGGCATGCCAGCTGCCTGCTGTTCCTGACGCCTCTGCAGCGCCACACGGCACTCCACCTTTAGCCTCTTCCATAGCGTCTTCAGGGAGCCCACACTACTGGGTGGCCTGTTGGGGAAGGCCTCGTTAAAGGCCTGAGCCAGTTCGGCCCACACAGCATTGCGGTACACAGTGGTGTTGGTGTCCTTGCGGAAGTCCTGCACAGCGTCAACCACACTGTGGATCTTTTGGAGGAGGTAGAGCTTCTGCTCCAGCGTAAAGTTGGGCATCCGGTACGTCATGGTGGTGAGCATCTTCATTTGTGTTGAAGTGTGTAAAGGGGAGGGGGGGTTGGGGGGTAAGTGCAGAAAGCTGTGGGTGTGATGTCAGGAAAGGTCACGCATATAGGAATAAGGCTGTTGTCCAGTCAACTCATTCATAGAGTTGTAGCTGTGTAAAAAGTAGTGTTGCACTTTATCCTTTTATGTCTGAGTGTGTTACTCATTATCCATTTGCAACAGTAAAACTGTCTTGTTTCAGTGTTCCTGTTACATAACAGTCGTTACTGTGTTATGTATTCATTACAGGGCTGTGGTCAATTCCATTTAATATGTACAATGTGAGGCACAGCTAAAGCTACATGTGCCTTCTGTTTAGAAAACAAAAGAAATACAAATATAGAATCTATATTTTAGGAAAATAAATGAGATAAATATTGTTAAGAAAATATGTTTTGTGTTTCGTCAACAATGGCAATATCCCCACGATGGACTTGCAGTCAGCAGATGCATCTGTGAAGTCTAAAACACATTGAAATGAAGATTTTTAACAAAAATTCAAATATTATCACTGGACAGTTAAAAAATGATGGCCAATACTTTCCAATCTCTCGTTGGGTGGATAGATGTTTCAAAAAAATAAACTCAATCTACACTATATGTTGAAAGGTTTGTAGGCACCTGCTCATTCAGGAGTTCTTCTGAAATTAAAGGTACTGACAGAGAGTTTGCCCTATATTTGCTACAAAAACAGCTTCTACTCTCCTCAGAAAACTTTACACAAGATGCTGAAACATTGCTGGAAGAAATCAACTGCATTCAGCCACTAATGTTGCATAATTAGTTTTGAATCACAAACACCTCTCCAACTCATTCAAAAGATACTGATGCTCCATCACTCCAGAGAATGCAGTTCCACTGCTATGCAGCCCAATGCTTGAGGGCTTTATGCCAATCCAGATGATTTCTGGCACTGTGCATGGTGAGGGCCATGTGCAGCTGCTCCACAGTCTCCCATTCAACTGGCAATACTTTTCTCTGGAAATTATAGAAGCCGTGTGCGCACAATTAAACGTGTGTCAGCAACGTGTACAACTTAAAGTGATTGAAGGGGTGTCTGGGTAAGTGTGCACATATCGTGTAGGTAGTCACCGCATGACTAAACTGCATTGGACTAAGTGCCCTCAGGAGGGAGCAAGTTAAGCAGGCGAAAACGATGGAAACGGCAAATTGTTACAAACCCGCTTAGGCCACATACTGTTCTAGTGAATTTGGGGTTAATGGTTTATATTTCCTTAAACGTTTTCCATGCAGATACAAAAATAATACATTAAACAAAAACGTACATTAGATGTTACGACCACTACATAAAATAAGTGCAATTTTTTAATCCCGTCTCAGTGGCGATTTGATGGAAATCCTCCATAGTCTGGAACTAGGCTTAATCCGTCTGTCTGTTGTCTGTCAGGAGCAACAACGTTCCTCTTGCTAACACTATCCGTTCAACATTTACACGACCAACCGAACATTGTAACTATACATTTATATCTGCATATTTTTATTTCGTTTTTAAAGTTTTTATGACCGTTAATGGCCACATAAGCTCACTTCTCATCATTCGTCTTGCTAGCTAATGCGTTAGCCACATAGCTAAACCTTTGCATCGTATTAAGTTGCCGACGAAGCGGTTCGAGACTAGGATTAAGGCTAGCAACATTTTCCCACACATCTAGAGAGCGTTGCACATCTCGTCGTATTTGTATATTGCTCGCGACCCCCACAACATCAACTCACCTGCACGGTTGTATTATTCTGCTTCACAAAAATATACTTTGTTCGTCCCCACCCCTTTATGTTTGAGCGGTCCGTACGAAATTTAAACAACAGAGCTACTCGTGCGCAGTGGACGCATTTTACGTAAGCACTCGAAGGGGAAATCGCTGTTACTACGCAGGCGTTGCGTATTCCTCCGATGTACACTTAATGTGCACTGGGGATTAACTGCTGTTTTCCGATGGCATTATATGTAGATCAGCTACTCTGCGCCCTGCTTGGTTATTCAGACTTATCTCAAGCTCCGAGCACACAAATCCAGTCACAGTCTTTGATGGCGTGATGATTTGAGCGATTTAACAATGCACGTACTGTTAAATCTCTCAAATGCACATAATGTGTGTTTGTAACGCTACCGCTAAAATTCGTTGCGGTGAAGAACATCCAGTAGGTGTATTGTTAACTCAGATGTGATTAAGCCGGTGCAGTATTCTGGGCTGCGATTGGTCGATGTCAATCGTCAATGCGGAAGAGACCCATGCAAACGCACACGCCTGCAGTGAAAACACGTTGGTCTGAAGAAGAAAATATGAGAGTTTGCTGTCCTCCTACCTTTGCGGAGTGCATATAAACAGTCCATAGACCCATCATCATCTATCAAAATAACGCTGTTATGTAAGAAAAAGTTTCGCCTTTAACTGTCTAAGTTAGCCAGCGACCTAACTAAAATTGTTTTGTTTTTCTAGCATTTAGATCCTCTTTAATACTGTCAGTTGTAAACGACTGCTAAGCATTATTTGGAAAAAAAAAAGACTACCGATGAAAATATCCATTGCGATATGTAGTAGGCTAATGGAAGTACACAACAGTGGTCAGAGTCCACCACTTAAAGAAATACCAAACGTGAGAATTCTGGGTATTGTAGTAAGTTTGTCTGTTTATGTTGTATATAGTATGCGAGATGAGCGCCTCTGGGAGCATGACTGTCCTGGAAACTTGTGCCCTTGTAGCACCTGTGACAGCGCTGGAATTCTTTGGCGATGACTACCTGCTAACAGGCGAGTTTTGTGTAATTAGTGCTTCATGAAGAAACACCAATATGTTACCTACATAGTATTAGTCTGTTTAATTTTATTTGTAATACTATTAATATTAGTATCTTGGGAGATTGATGAGCAGTTGGGTGTTATGTATTATGATTAAGATTTTTCCCATTTCTGATTATATATCTGCCTTTCGCCAGGTGAGGGACCAATTCTTTCTATGTTTTCCCTCCAAGCTTCACCTAGACAATGCACATCACTTAGTGTTCTCCATAACTATCGGATCCATGGCATACGGCTAAAGCAGCAATATAAAAGTGTTGGTGATTTTCCTGAGAAAACAACCTGTGATGACTTCATGGAGCTGGTCGTTTTTGGTGGAAAAGGTATACGCCTCATCATTGCCAAGCCTTGTGGCCATGGCTTGGAGGTTGCAGGCCCACTCATGGAGCTCCAGGATTGGGTGCTCGATGTCTCTTGGCTAAAGGGAGGGACTTATCCGTTACTGGGAGTATCTCTTGCCCATAATGCAACACTGCTTCTAGACCCACAAGCTGGAAAAGTTCTCACATTCTGCTCATGTGTTGAGGCATGCCTTCTTTACTCTGCACTTCTTATTGGACAAAACTGGGATGCCTCAGTGCTGGTGGGGGGAACTGTCTTTAATCAGCTAGTGCTATGGAGGCCTGGAGGAGCCTCACCAGACAACCGGTCCCTGGTTGAAAGACGCCTGCTCGGGCATAATGGTGTGATTTTCAGTTTGTGCTATCTTCAGAGCTCTGGTTGGCTCGCTTCGGCCTCAGACGACCGCAGTGTTCGTGTGTGGAATGTTGGGAGCCTGGGTGGAACTGGAGGGTGTGGAGTAGAATCAGCCACATGCTTGCGGGTGCTTTATGGGCACCAGGCCCGAGTGTTCTGCGTTAGGCTCTCATCTGGTTGGGTGTTCAGTGCCGGGGAGGATGGGTCTTGCCTCTTGTGGGAATGGGAAGGGGGTGGTAGAGTGGGGAGAACATTAAAAGGTCACAGGTCAGGTGGCATTAGAGCCTTGGCAGTAAGTAAAGGCAGTGTAAGAAGTAGATGGGTGGCTACTGGAGGTGCTGATGGAGGGATACGGTTATGGCAAGTCCTAGAACAGAGCAGCGAAAGAAAATGGAGTGACAACCACATGGATTTGGGGTTTCACGGTCGAGGTTCTCCTAAGGTGGTATGTTCAGTAGGTGGTGATAATGTTCTTGTCTGCACCGATCAAGGTGAAGTGTTTTTACATCAAGACGGATTGTGGGAGGCACTTTGGAATGGTGGTCCAGAATTCCAGTCCTATTGTGTGATGGAAGTAGCATATATCAGATTACAGAATTCTGATAGACGTGTGTGGGTGTGTGCAGTGGGGAACCTTAAAGGAGGGATCCAGGTGTTTCCTCTCCACCAACCTGATGCAGATATGCTTTTGAAAGAAGGTGAGGGGAAAATTCACTCTTTACAATGGGTGGAAGTGCAGGGCACTGGGGGTTTTAGTTGGTGCCTTTTGGCATCTGGCTCAGAAGGATTGGTCTGTCGATGGACAGTAAGTGTGGAAGAGGATGAGACAGGCACAGTTTTGATGCTGGAGAAGATGAAACCGTTTCTTCTGCCACAATGTGCCAAACGATGGCTAACCACTGCAGTAATGTTGCCATGTGGAAAGGATGCCTTGTGGCTGTGTGGAGATCGCCGTGGCTCATTGTTGCTCTACAGAGAGGAGGAGAGAGGTGGGATAGGCGTTGAGAACAAAGATACCAAAGAAATGGCATATGACCGCATAGGGCTGGAAGAAACTGTGGGAAACATTATTGCTCCCATCTCCCCAGTAAGTACACTGTTTGGCATTCATGGAAAGCAAGGTGTTACAAGTATTTGTGAGCACCAGGGTTTGTGCTATAGCACTGGACGGGATGGGTGTGTGCGGGTTCTGACAGTGAAAAGGGACTCTTTGTATGTGCGCCGGGCCCAGCGTGCTTGCAAAGGCATGGAGTGGCTAGAAAAGGTGCTGTTCCTGCATCCAAATGAAGCAGAACCACACCATAAAAAGCAGAGAACAAGAAATGATGAATGTGAGGAAGGGGAAAAGAGTATAGCAGAAGGAGTGCTGGAAAATGGAGGAACTGATAGAGAAAAAAGTGACAGAAGTGAAGATGCAATTACTGAAGAGGCCAAAGTGAAGGAAGAGTGGCTAGAGAACAGGAGAGGTGGAGATACTAGAAAAGAAAATGTCTCTGAGGCCAGTTTTGTAATGGCCGGCTTTCACTCTGTCCAGTTTGTTTTATGGGATCCACTGAGGCAAGAGAAACTTTTCTCAGTGGCTTGTGGAGGAGGCCATAGGTCATGGGCTTACATCAGCCCTTCCAGTGCTGAAACACACCTTTCCAACCACACACTTGAACAAGGTACACTGGTCTACATCAAGCAAGGGGCTGTCATGGCATCTCGTTCCTTAACGTCCTCGCCAACTGAGGTAAGAGGACACACCCTTAGGGAGGGGCTTCATGGTCGAGGATTAGGTTGTGTATGCCATCTTGGCAGCATTTCCAAGGCTGACAGTTCCTCTGAAGCTTGGGAGGTCTTTATTACAGGTGGTGAGGACACCACAATGACTGTGCTCGCAGTTAAGCCTGAGCAGAGCATGGTCAAAGTTCTCACTGTTATAGCTGACCATATTTCCAGTGTTCGAACCCTGGCTGCAGTCCCTAGAGGAGCGAAAGTAGACAGAGCAAATGAAAGGTGGACCGACTCCTCTTCCTCATTCTCAACACTATTGTTTTCCGCTGGGGGGCGGGCCCAGCTACAGTGCTACAGCCTCCTGATTGGCTGGGATGAGCTACTTGACTTGCCTGCCTGTCAGGTATCCCAGATTGCTGGGCATCGATTGGATGAGCAGTGGGAGAAGCGACGGAATCGACACAAAACCGTAAAAATGGACCCTGAGACAAGGTGTGTGTGTGTGTATGTGTGTTTAATAAAAATACACTGCATGTAGATTCCCTTAAAAACAGTTAATAAAGTAGCATACTTCCTTTGTCATTTTGCAATAGCTTAACATATTTAAGTATAAAAGAGCAAGATCACACAATACACACTGTATTTATGCTAATGCTACCTGAATGATAAAGCCAGTACATCAGGGATACCCATCTGCAGTCCTCATTCAGTAATTTCCATCCTCAAACATGCTTCTGAAACCTGGCAATAAAGAGGTGTGTTGAACCAGGTGTGTTTGAGGAGAGAAATCACCAAACTATGCTGGACAACAGGCGTCTAGGACCGAAGTTGGGAAATCCTGCAATACATTTCATCCCAGAAGCAAAGATTTTCAGAAAGGGCATTGTAGCAAAGAAAATGGTCAAAGCATTATTTAGAGGATCATACATCTTAATAACATGAAGATGAATATTTGAGATATACCCAAAGTGTATGCAAATAGGTGTTTTTTATAAATTAAATATTTAGTTTTTTGAATTTAATTGAAAGTAGCAAAAAGAAAATTAACTTTTTGAAAAGGAATATGTTTTCCCCAAACATTTGACATGAAATTTGTAACTTTCTTGCATGTTAACTTGTGTAACATGACTTTTAGCATTGCTTTATTTTCCTGTGTTATCTGAGAATAGCCACTAGGGGGTGAACTCGTATTACTACATGCCTTCTCACAGTGTTTCACACAGTGATCGAGTATCCAGTGTGAATGGGGTGATTCTGTTAATGGGACTGTTGTATTGATTTGCAGGTACATGTCCATGGCAGTGGTGCATGATGACCTAGAGGAGGTCCTTTTGGCACTTGCCTGCAGTGATGGTGCAATCAGGTGTGTGTGTGTGTGTGTATCTATGTATGCTACAACTTAAAAAACAGAGTATATCAGCAATTGCTGATTGCATATTTCTCAATGAAATTTCACTGTTGCAATTGAGGGGGCCAAACACCTTAACATGCATTAGAACTTTCTCTCTCACCCTTTCATTCTCACTCTTACTATATCAGGCTTTTCACTGTGGGAGAGAGCCGCAGAAAGGTTGAGCTGCTTTGGGAGAGTTCTTACCATCAGCGGTGTGTGCTCAGTGTCGCCTCCTATAGCCTGGAGGACCTACATGGCAAACGGTGAGGCAATGATATAAATGAGGCCGTTACTCGTGTTCTTTTTTTTATAACTATTGTTGACTCTATCTCTCTCTGTTTTTAACTCTCTCTCCCACCCCCACCCACCCCAGGCATGTGTTGTTGTTCAGCGGGGCTACAGATGGTGCTGTAGCTCTGTGGGATCTGACTGCAGTGTTGGACAGTAAATCCAAGGACAGCTGGCACGGTGAGTCAGCAGCCTGCTAGAACTGGGTCCACATGTATAAAGTACGCACAGTAGGAGTGCTGGTCTAGGGTCAGATATATACTCCTTTATTTGTACACATTAAGTGATCATAAGAGCCAAGCAAACCGTAAAGTAGTTTAACCCAGTTTTGAGCGTGAATATGATGTAATACTGCCTTTAAATTTTCTTCATTAATTAAATAATTTTTTTATTTAGTTAAATTTCTTGGTCACTGAATACTTTGAAGGACTTCTACTGCCCATTTTGTAGTGTTTTTCAGTCAATTTTTTTTTTTTTGTCATTGAAGCTGAATGTCAAATTTTTGTGACATATTTGTTGGGTTGTGTGAGACTTTTTCATACAAACCATATAACTGAACAATGGTGTTTTTTTTGTTTTGGAACTCCTACACATTTTTTTTTACTGAACAAATGTTCCAGTCTTTACCGGATTATTTCTGTGATCATAAGTAATCAGATGTTCCTTGACCAGCTGTGTGTGGTTGCATCATTTGTTCATGCACAAGAAAACTAACAACATTGGTGCTGTGTTTGGTTTTTGCCTTTAAAGTTTGTTGCAGTTACTCTCAGCCTGTAGCATGAATTGCATTAAATTAGGGGCAGTGAGGCTGAACAATTAGAATCTGTTATCCTTTAAATTACTCCTATATAAATCAACTATTTGTTACAAAACAAGAACATGTTGGTGAAGTCAACAGCAGAAAAGAACAACCTTGCACACCAAAGAAGAACACAGCAGTGGATAACTGAAGCATACTTTTAGTTAGGTCTGTACAAAAATTCAAATCAGGATTCAATTTCTTACTGCTAATTGATTCAACAACAGCATTGATTATTCAGACAAAAAAGCCAGGATCTATTTAAAAGCCTATATAGTTTTTTGTATAAGTGATATCAAGACTGACATAATATTCAACTAGAATCTAAAATCTGAGATCTTTTTAACTGAGGGGGCTTATTACAGTGGGAAAGTGACATCATGTATACCCTCTATATATAGGAACAAGAATAAGTCCAACATGCTTAATGGCTGCACCTTATGCCTGTGCCTTTCAGGTCCATCTGCTCCTTGCTTTTCTGTCCCTGTCCATCAGAGTGGAGTAAACACTCTTGTGATATCAGTCCGTGATGAAGTTGGAGCCAAAGACGTTCTTACTTTGGCTAGTGGTGGAGATGATGGACAACTGTCAGTAATAAAGATCAAGGTGGAGTTCAGTCAACCAGAGACAGCAAGCGTCGGTCCACAACTGCTTTCTCATTGGTCAATTCCACTAGCACATTCATCCCCGCTGACTGCCTTGAGTTCTCTAAGTTCAACACTGTTAGTGTCCACCTCCCCGGACCAGAGAGTGTGTGTGTGGGGTTTGTGCGATGACGGACTTCACCACAAGGGAGCAATATTCTCACACACTGCAGATGCTGCTGGTTTGTGGGTGTGGCACAGGAACAAGCAAAACTTGGAGGGTGGAGCCTATGTGGTGGTTTGTGGGCAGGGCTTACAAGTCTTAAAGTTAACTGAAAGAGAAAAAGAGGACATTAGAGAAAAAGAGCAAGGAAGACAGAAAGTGGTATTTGCAGACCGTTTTGTCAGAGTATGATGAGAGAATATGTAATTATTTAATTCTTTTTTTTATTGTACTGATGAAACAAAGCATGATTTTAATGTAAATTATTATTTTTCAAAATAAAGTTTTTATTAATATTTAGAGCTGTAATCTGATTTATCTCCTAAATTGTCAATATCTAAAAATTACTTATATACAGCCCTTTTTCCAAAAATTTGAGTCTGGGTAAAATTCAAATAAAAACTGAATGCATTAATTTGCAAATCATGTAAACTCATATTTATTTCAAATTAAATCTGAGAAACTGAGATATGTTTCTGTTAACAACACTCTGAAAACACTTGGGAACTGACCAAATTTTTAATTTTTTTTCAAAGGGTAATGTCCTATTCTTGACTTGTATATGGTTTCAGCTGCTCAACAGTTTGGGGTCTCCTTTGTCATTCAGCATTTAAGGTGCCTTCATAGATGGGCTAGATGACCATGAGGACTAATATACCCCCATACGATCACAGATGCTAGCTTCTGAACTGTTTGCAGATAAGCTGGATGGTCCCGCTCCTCTTTAGTTCAGCATCAATGATATTCAAAAAGGATTTTAAATTTTGATTTGTCAGACCACAGGACATTTTTCCATTTCACTTCAGTCCATCTTAAGTGAGCTCAGGCCCAGATGAGACGGGGGGCATTCCTGGACCATGTTTATATATGTTTTTTTTTTATATTTGCATGGAAAAGTTTAAACATTTTTAATTTTTAGGTTCCCGTGCCAATGCAGTGATCATGTTTGTTTATAATCCTGTGCCACCTGGGAACCTAAAGATCACAGCCCTCTACTACTTGTTTTCGGCCTTGTCTCTTGCATACAAAGTTTTCTTCAGAGTCTCTGAATGTTTTAATGATGTGCACTGTAGATAAATAAAGTTCTTTGCAGTTTTAGTGTTTTAAATGTATTTTAGTTTATTTCTCTCCAAAATGCTCTTTTTATGCTTAATCATCCAAAAAAGTGTGCTGTGGTGACAGCTTATTTAGTACTCTAGTTTAATCTTTAAAATATTCCTCTGTTTACTGGCAAAAGCTGAAATGTAATTTTTTTGATATGATGGATAAAAAGACATTTTATCTGCTGTACTTCACAGCTCACCACTCACACCATCAAATAGCAATGTGACCAGTGTAGAGCCACCAGATTGGACAGGATCCTAAAAATTGGTGTGTTCAGTGATGTTTTGGTTAAAACAGGTACTTCGTGCCCATGACCTTGGTAAGTTGCATGCATGTGGAGGTACCATTGACGAAGATGTATAGTAGACTTTTTGTTTGGACATTTGTTCCTCCCTGACATTTTTGATGATGGAATACTTTGAGGACTTCTATTTAGTCTTTAAGTGTGTATATGAAATTTACAGTTTAGGGCTGTGGGGCTGTGGATGGATTATATATGAGTGTGTTTGTATGATGGGGGTCAGTATGGGGGGACTTGACTGCATTAGTGAGCATTAATATTTCACTCTCTTCTCAGATTCCCTTTTGTTCATCAACTTGCTGCCTGCCCAGCACTCTAACGAAGACATGAAAGAATGAAAGCACAAAGCTAAAGAAAAGGATAAAGAGTGCATCGTTTTAAAGGAGCTTAAATGCAGGTGCACAGACATTGCTGGTTTACTGATTTAATGAGCAGGCAGGGAGTGATAAAGTTCGGCTGAATGTTAAATATAAACAAAGTAATTAAGAAAGGAGGAGAATGAGAAAATAAGAAGAATGAGAAGAACATGGGACAATCTTCTGAGACCACATAGGAGGGAGGAAATTGAAAAAAAGGTATTGGAATACTCGGTCAGCAATAGAGTGAATGCGTTTGGGTACATTTGCTTGAAGCTGTGCTCTTTATTGTCTTTGTGTGTGTGTTTGTGTGTGTGTGTGTGAAGAGCAATGTCATATTTTAACAGAGCTTTGAAGGGGGACGAGTCTGATGGAAGAGATAAAAGCAACAGAACACCACAAAGGCAAAAAAGAAAAGACAGCAAAAATATTAATTTATTTAGTCCTGCCAGAGAGGTAGTGTTTTAAACAAACACACACACTGTATATGTGTGAACACATTAATGCATAAAGATTTCAAGGGAAGTTCCATTATTTCTAATTAAAATGCATAACAAAATGCTTAGGACATAAAAAAGCCATTCAGCTTGGACTGATGTGAGATGCTCAGTTATAGAGAAATTGAGTCTGAAATATTCACAGCAGGGGCGGCAGGATAGACATTTTTGTGTGTAATGCCCCTAAAAGCTCCACCAGATAAAATAGTTGTAAACATGCTGTCTGATGATTGAGAAACTGTTTTTACAATACTTTTAAAAAGATATTGACATGCCTGTACATGGAAAGCATTGTAAGGCACAATAGTAACCATGGTTCCTTTTCTCACTACCATTATACTATTGCTAGCATTAGTGTAAGAATGGGTTCTCTGGTTATGTTGGATTGTAGATAAATTGCCTGTATCTGCACTGCAGACATCTCAAATTCTGGTTCCTAATACCACAACTGTAAAGAAATCATATCATCTGAATGATGCAGGAAATTTTGAAAAACCTATGGAATTCCCTGTTAACCTGTAAATATACACATTTTTACTGCCATTATAACAAAATATCATATTTCTAAAATTGTGACACTTAAGCAGATGCACACTGACAGCTGTAATTCTAGCGTGGTTAATTTTCTCATCCTATAGGCCGACAGTAGATTGGTGTCAAGACAGAGGCTTCCTCTTATTGGCTCTTCAGGAACTACGGGTATGAAAGCATGAAAAATATAATTTGGGATTTAGATTAATATGAACAGCCAGTTCCATTACAGTGTGTTAGAATATTTTGGCATAATGTGATGGATTTTATAGTTAGAACAAATTGCTTCACTACATAGTTGTATGATTCATTTAAATGGCCATTTTATTTGATAACCTGCTAATGGGCTTCTCAAGTGTGACGTGTGAAGTGTTTGCTTACCTTCGTCTTTGTCCCATCTGTTAACAAGTGGATATTCGAGCCCACTACCAAACAATGACACACACACCAATATGCACACATGCTGAAATGGAGAAAGCTTTAGAGTAATTGGCATTCACCAAAATGTGCAGCTGTGTAATGGTTTTGTTGCATTAGCTGTGGGTGCCTTGCATATATATTGGCCCTTTTGCCTCATACACCTACTCTAAAAAACAACCTTGATGTAATTTAAAATTCTAAGCTTGTTCATGTAAAACAGTCATTAAAGTAGCTTATTATGAATTGAGGACAACTGTACACTAGCGATGTACATTGGTCAACTTCGGTTGCTTAAAAGTTGCTCTGTAAATGCATTTTCAGTTGAGTTGAGCTGACAAACTTGCATGTGTATTTGTTACAAGCAGATTTCATTATTGGAATGTTTTTTTAACTGGACTTCCTAAAAATTCAGTACATCCTGTACAACTTGTACAGTGGTACTTGAAAGTATGTGAACCCTTTAGAATGACCTATATTTCTGCATAAATATCACTGGAAGCGTCAGATTTAAATCCTGAAAATAGATAAAGAAAAACCCAATTAAGCAAAAAATATAAAAATCTTGTACTTGATTATTTATTTATTGAGGAACATGAGCCTGTTTTTTAATAAAAGTAATATTAAACCATTTTACTCAGTAAATAAATGACCAAGTATAGTGTTTTTATCTCATTTGTTTTGAGGAGTTTTAAGACTTGTGTGTAAATCTGAGGGAGGTTTAGGCCATATTTGAAGAAATGAAGAAATGCAGAAAGTCCCAAAGGGGTCACAATCTCTGAAGCACCACTGCACGAATCCTAAACAAAAAACGGAGCATTTTTTAAAGAACTGCACTGGTTAGCTACATCACATGGGATAGAGATTTATTTATCACTTGTTCCACCTCTTTCTCTAAGTATGAGTCTAAAGTGTGGAAGTCAGTTCTACCTTTCATTAAGCAGTTTGGCTCAGTACTCCACCCATCCATCCATTTTCTAAACCACTTCTTCCGTTACCCGTGTCGTGGGGAAGCTGGAGCCAATCCCAGCTGACTATGGGTACATGCAGGGCAACACATAGACAGACAACCATTCATACACACATTCACACCTACAGGCAATTTAGAATATCCAATCAACCTATTAAACAAAAAAGAAAGGGAGGATTTTAAACAAAATGTATCTATTCAGATTTTTTTTAATTTGTTTTTCGCTACACTTTATAGAAAGATCCAATTCTCAGCGCCCTTCGCAGGCTGGGAATAGGAAGCGTGCCCATAACCCTGTGTCTGCGGCTGTCTCAGATAGAATGGCACCTTGGGAAGGCTCCTCCCACTCGGATTCCTCTTTCACCAGCATTCCACCTCCTCCTCCCCCTCCCCCTCCGCCTCCCCCTCCTCCTCCTCCCTCTCAATTATCACATCCAGCAAACGTTTATCCTCTACCACCTCCAACACAACAAGTCAAAGACACCCAGCCTGAAAGTGGCAGGAACACTCGAGTAAAACGGAGGGTCCTCCCACTCCGATGGACTGCCAGACCCCCACGGCTTCCTCCATTGCGCCAAGTTTCAAATCTCAGTTTTTCAAGAAGTTTCACGTTTTCCTTTTTTGAACTGCCGTTGCATCAGTCTGCACAAAGTCGAGCAGAACGACTCAAAGATCTTGTAGTGTTGCTGAAGCAGATACAGTACTGACTGGACCAAATTGCTTTCAGCTTTTTACTAGATTTAGGAAACTAGCAGGAAATAACAGGGATCTTCCATTAGAAAAGCCAAAGTGGCATACTAGTGCATTTTCATTAATTTTCATAAAGAAATGACATCATGCAAGCTAGCTGGGAAAAGGACATTTTATCATTTTATTTAGCATAAAAAAGTTATTTGAGTGATTTTGCTATTGTTAAACATTATTATTGACTAATATTGATTTTTAATTTTTTTTAAAATGTATATGTTTATTACTCATTGCAGGTCCAGTGTGATCTCTCCTACGAACATTTACATTCTTTAGCTGTTAGGGAGTGCTACAATGTGTACTTGCTTTTCATGCAGACCAGTAGCTGTGACCTTCTTTCCTGTGTGATTTCGCATTGAAGCCATTTGTTTCCATGTTTCTGGCCTTTCCTGGGATTCGACTGCAATGGAAAATTAAAAATACATCACTTTAAAATGTCTGCAAGATGAGTAAACTAAATTCAGGGAGACGAGAGGAGATGATCATTTGCAAGATAATACCTTATGCCAGATTTACCCCCCCCCCCCCCAAATTATCATCAAATTAATGTATATCTTTTATCATTAGGATCAATTTGACCCCAGCAGTTTAAACCTTCAGTAAATTACTAACATTTCTTTTATTACCCAGTTTGTATCTAACGTACACTAACATTACCTTGTTTATTACCCAAATATCCCTTTAAATAAATCACCCCTCCCCTTAAACACTAAATAAGGCCAAGATGACCAAGATGAAAGATAACAGAAAGGTTAAATGATTATTTGGACTAATTGTGATGGGGTGTCCGGTATAAGCACATGTGACCACTTGAGAAAATAATCAGTTACATCCACCAATATATTTCACAAATTAGAATGTAAATTATAAGAGGGGGCAATATGTGATTTTTATTGTTTTTGTGATAAACTATATCACATTTGTTAATGTTGTGGATATAGCACTTAAAGAACACTGACCAGTTGCATGCTTTGTTACAAACAGAGCATAATCAGTCAAGTCTTACTGGATTACTATAAATGCAGCTCAGGGTGTGAGATGTAGAATAAAAATCATTGTATTCATAGATTTTTTTTTTTGCATCTTTTTAGATTTGGCACTAATGCTTTTGTTGGTTCAAAACATCTCTGACATCAGAAAACTAAATGCTGTATAGTTATTGTATATTCTAAAAAAAAGTGAAATTGTGTGATCTTATATTTTTGTCATATCAACCACCTCTAATATATAATATCTTATTTAACTCCAATCTAATCCTAGGTCAACTTCTAACTGACCCTTTCTGAACTGAGAACACCTACATCAATAAACTTTTTCCTTTTTTAGAGATGGCATCTTCCAATCTTGCGTGATGAGTAATGAACGAGCATTTATTTTTATGTTGTAACCTGTTTGACCATGTTTTGTTTTCAACAGCAATAATGCAAATTTAGAAGGTCTGTGGGTGTGATTATAGGGTTTGATGAGTTCTGAATGGTTTTCTTGTTTTTTTTAACTCTCATTGGTTAAGGCCATGCCCAGAGAGTGTGGATTTGTAAAGGTGACAATGAAAGTTCATGTAATATACAGTATAACTGCTAAATAAAACAATATAGTCCACAAGAGGTTTCCTTTTGGGTGTACAACCAGCTACGTTACATTTTAATACACTTTAGAGTGATTTATTCACTCTTCTGATCAGCATAAAGGCGAAGTAAAGTATTGGCAAGGTAAGAGACCTTTTGTAACTCAACTGCTTAGTGCTGTATTACATAATGATTTCACAGGATAATATGCTTGTCTATGGATCTTTTTCCTGGTTTTCGATTACACACACACACACACTTCTTGGCTCACATGTGCTGATATGAAGGAAAGGTGATATGAGCAGGTGTGAGCTTTGATATATTAGTGACCTTTGACTGCTGGCACTCGCACAGACACAGCATTAAAAATGCAACGTTAAGCTTATCTTACTTCTTTTATGCCAGAGATGACAGCTGCGTATTATGATCACCACAATTTACTTTAGATTCAAGATTCAAGAAATATTTATTGTCAGCCCGTTCATATACAAATACACAGTGAGGCTGAAATAGCATTTCTCTTGGACCCAAGGTGCAAAAGTATAGCATGTCATTAGCAATAGACATAACACGATATAGCACAACACAAACTTTACAGTACCAGTAGCTGTTGGCTAAGAACAACAGGTGGTGTGAATTGAACAATGTCCAATGTATAATTAAGTAAATTTTGAGAAATAAAGTGGCTTTTAACAGTATACATAGTTTTGGTGCAAGAAAAATAGTAACAATATAGAGTAACTGTACTGTAAATTTGGTGTTTTTTTACAGTATAACATATTGATGCAACATAAATAGTGATAGTGTAGAGTAACTGTACTGTAAATATGGTGGCTTTTAACAGTATAGAGTATTGGTGCAATATAAACAGTAACAGTATAGAGTATCAGTGCTATGCAAATGTAGCAGAATGTATAATACATCATTATAAGATAAAGTAATTTTGTGCTTGTTTAAAGAATGTAAACATATTAGAATAAGTTAATGTGTAAACTGGTAGTGCAATATAAACTTACTAGAAAGAAAGACATGCCTGAGTGAGTTAATTATTTATTGTTTTAAAAAAATTATTAATTTCAGTAGAGCTTCAGTAATACTAAAGCTAGATCCTTATGAGCACATACAGAAGGGCCATAAGAGGACTTTTATTTTATTAACTAAAGAATCAGCCTTCATTTGAAACTTTTTAATCTGTAATTATCCTCATAGGAGGTTTTCAAATATTGACAGGATATTGATTGTGATACCAAGGATTTTAGTGTTACTTCAGACTAGAGTGAGTGTGACCAGTAAGATGTACTGGTGCTGACATTCATATACATATAACTGATATGGAATCTTTATATTATGTACAGATTCTTCAAACTGTACACAATTCCCTAAAGTTGCTCCAAAAAAACCCTTTTTGGTCTCATTTGGCACCTTTTTTTCAGTGTGTTCGTTTTTTTTATTATTCTCACAAAAGATAAACAGTAAATAATAAATAAAATAGAAAGCAAGTGTGCTATTAAGTTTTGGTTTATGTTATTAAGCTACTTTAAGAAAACATAGAACAGTGTCTCTGATTAATCTGCTGTCTTGTGATTTCTTGATGAATCACTTAAAAACCATAAGGGTTCACGTCCAGTTTATATTGACATAAATAAATGGTTGATTTCTTTTTCATTTGAATGCTGCTCGTGTGTCTATGCATAATTATCCTTAAGGCCCAAAACATAATAAAGCCTCAGTATATAGATCAATGTATTTGAGGATGTCATATATTATTTATGAAGTTTGTTAATCAGTATATGTAAAGGAAGTTTGTACAATAATATTTAGACATATCAGATAATTTCATATTTGCAATTACAGTGAAAGCAGTTATGTATGTATGTATGTTTAGAAAACCACTGTTAAAGGGGAAAGCCTATGACTTTTAAACATTTCTCCATAATTCAATAGTTCAGAATTGAAAGTTATCCAAAGTGGACTGATGTAAATAGCTTCATTATAGAGAAACGTACCAAATAAAAGATTTTACAAAATTTAAAAAATCAGTGGAATTCCCCTTTTGGTTACTGTGTAACATGCTCTTTCCCTCTGTTGTTCTAGTCTAAGGTTGGCCCCTCGGTGTAAAGGGTGAGACTCAATAAAAGAGAATAAAAGACTCCTTCATCTTCACTGGATAGGGTTGGGTTTGAGAGAGAGTGAGCTTGTTGTACTGAACAGAGTTCAGCGCAAGTATACACCCTGTGCTACACACGTGAATGCAATCACAAACACTTTTGGAGTGCCTGTTTCTCAGTGCTTGACATACATACTGATACGCTATCTCCTCAAGCTTCAGGAATACTCAAAGTCACACTGTTATTTTAACTGCACTTAGACCAGAGCATCTTTCTGTATCTAAGAAAGAGAGTTTAAGCCCTATTGCTTTTCTTTTTTTCTTAGCAAATGGGTGATCATAGACTACATTCACAGAGTGATGCCACAAGACCTCATCAGGCCCTCTATATGGATGAACCACAGCTGGATGCTCTGGGGCAGAGAAGGGAAAAGGAGAGCCGCTCTGTTGGGCAAAAGCTAAAGGCTGAGCTGCAGTGAGTAGGGGCTGGACTAATGAGGGATGCAAATAGGAAATATCACCTTACCGTGAGCACTTTTGAGTTCTGAATAAAAATCATATGTCACACACCATATCATTATGATTTGTGAAGTAACAATTCACATGAGCAAGTGTGTCTGAGGTAACAAGCCACTCGACACAGTCTGAGGCAAATGTGTTTGCACAAAGCAAATGAATAGGGCCTTGGCTTTAAATTACTTGTTTGCTACATTAGCCCCATTGCTTTAGTGCAAAGCTAGAAAGACAATGTTCAGACATCAAACATTTTTGGCAGATCAATTATTCAATTGCAAAAAGCTTACTAAATAGATTTTTTGTTGGAAAATGATGAATTTGCAGTGCAATGCTCTGTGTTTTTAAATGATTTTATTTTTATATTTTTTTTTATGTGGCAGCTGTTTTCATAGTGTAGGGACATTTCACTATAAACTGATACTGTAGGGCTGTTCCTGGACTAAAGTACCCCTGATTGTTCAACTAAAGCTAATTTTGGACTCCATAGACTCTCAACTGTATGTATGTGTGTTTCAGGTGTTCTGGTCCTCGTGTTAAGAGCTGTTTTCTGTCTTGTGTTCCTGTGCTGTCATGGCTGCCACATTATCCTCTTAAACAAAATGCTTTAGGAGACCTCATCTCAGGAGTCAGTGTGGGCATCATGCACATCCCTCAAGGTCTCATGCACACAACCATCTGGACCAGCAGTCCTGACATTGCCTGTCTAGATAAGGATTAGGCTTTTCTAGCTTTTCCACAAATACCCCATTACATACATACATACATAAAGTGTAAACTATATTGTTATTATTATTAAAGTGTGTTCTCTGTAGGGGGTGTGTACTTATTTTCAGTTAGAAAATAGAAAATATTGACATTTTGATGCAAATGTAAATGGTAAACTTTGTCACATTTTTGTTCACAAGCAAATGAGGAGCTATTTTACTGTCTTTTCTCATGCAGGAATGGCCAATGCATTACTAGCCAATGTACCTCCAGTGTTTGGCCTTTACTCCTCTTTCTACCCAATCCTCATCTACTTCATTTTTGGTACTTCTAAACACATTTCAGTGGGTAAGCACACTCGCAACACACACACAAACACACACACATACACGCACACACACACCACACACACCACACACACACACACTCACAACCCACAGACACCCTGAGAGCTTGATGCAATTCTTTTTTTAAATGTTATTACCATCTTATACTTAAAGATTCCATTGCCATTCCATCACTCATTTGTTCTTCTACATTACATAAATGGCACTTGGACAGCTGTTGTGTTGTGATTGGGAATTGATTGCTCTCTTAAGATGAGCTTATAGGTCTATTTGCCCTTGTCTAATAGGGTGGTGTTATTGATTGCTCTGATTGGCTGGTTGTGTTTCTGATGCACAGGCACTTTCTCTGTCCTCGCTATCATGGTTGGTACAGTGGTAAATGAAGCGGACTTTGCAGAAGACAAAGTGAAAAATAAGAATGATGCTGAGACAAACAGAGTCAATTTAGCTGCTGAACTCACTATACTGTGTGGATTAATACAGGTTAACAAAATAATTTATACTGATTATTTGTAGCATTGCAATTTATTAGTATCAATAAGTATTATTATATAGTAAAATATAAAGAAATATACAGTAAAAGATACAATACAAAATAATGTTTGTGATATATATGTGACTGACCATATATTTTCTCTCTCTGTAGATTGTGATGTGTGTGTTGCGTTGTGGAGGTGTGTGTAAGTGGCTTTCTCGGCCATTGGTCAGTGGATACACCACCGCAGCTGCAGTCCATGTGACCGTACACCAGTTACCTTTACTAGTGGGCATCTCTACACAAAAACACAAAGGATTTCTTGCAGTGGCCTGGGTGAGAGATGGTGAAAGGCCATACACTGTGTGTATCAAAAACTGTGTTGTTGGACAATAAACACAAACCAGGAATTATTTAATCATGTAACTCTGACAGATTTAACCTCATGGTTGATTTTCCATCTGCTGTCCCTAGGCAGGTTGATGTTTAAAAATATGAATAATATTTTTTACATAAATAAAACAAAAAATGCATCTTTTAAAAGTCAAATATGCAGATGTGTATATAAAACAATTCCACAAAATCACACAAACCTATTTTTTCCGGTACTTGTGTGTTTTGTGTCTGACCACATCTTCTAAATGGTCTGTGTGTGTTTCAGATGTTCTTAGATGTCCTGTATGGAGTGACTAGAGCATCGAGTGGGACACTAGTCGTCTCCTTTGTTTCCATAGTGATCCTTGTTGGAGGGAAAATATTGAATTTTCAGCTTAAAGCCTGTTTACCTATTCCCATTCCTTGGGAATTAGTACTGGTGAGTTTACATGCACACACTGTCCATTCCTATTGCATCCGCTCATTCCTCACTGCATGTACAGGCACACAATGAAATCTTCACAGTGTTCTAGGCCAACACAGTTAACTCTATCCCGACTCTCTCCAGGTTGTTCTGGCCAATGCGCTGTCAGTACAGTTAGACTTGCCTGGACAGTATGGAGTTCAGACAGTGGGAACTATACCCACAGGGTGAGATTGTTTGTGTGTTGTTGATTATCTCCTAAATGTTTGCATTAAGCGAATGCATGTTTGTTGTCTAAAATGTGCTTCTTTAATGGTAGAGCTGCACTGGAGCTACAATTCTAATGTAGCAAAAAAGTTACTTAATGAAGGTTTATGACAAATACAAACTGCATCCTGCAAATCATTACACGTTACCAGATATTTACTGTGTAATCTTTAATAGACCTGTTCATGTGGTTTCTGACACTGTATCACATATTGTTATCTATGCAACTAAACAAATGTAAACAGCATGGATCTTGAAACTGGATTTTTGTCTTTGCACTTCTAACATAGCGTATCATATGGAAGTCTATTAATCAACAACTCAGTGTTGTTTGATTCAAGTGTGTGATGACTTAAGCATGCAGTTTGCACAGGGATTACTGATGAGGTGGTAACCTGTTAGCTACATTAGCCTTATAGCTCCAGTGCAAAACTATAGAGGTTATGCACAAAGGTCTTGGTGGTTACTCAAATGCTGAAAACGCACAAAAAATCGGAAAGAGCAAGTTTGCAATTGACTATACAGACAGAATTAACAAGAAATTAGGTCTACCTTTTTACAGAATGCTGAAAGCCAAAGAAATGAGAAGCAAATGGATTGAAGCAGTTTGGAGAAAAAAATCCTTATGCTATGGGAATCTGCAAAACTTAAACTAAAAGCACTTGGACTTGACAGTGATCTTTACAAGTTACCAAATAACCAGTAGTCCATGGATATTGACATATGGCCAAGAATCCTGACATTTATTGTTTGTTGGCCTTCAGGCTTTGCTTAGTTTTTTTTTTTTCTCACGTTGTCTAATTCAGGTAGATATAAATGTCCAGAAATCCAATTTTTGGTCATGGACTGTAGACAATTGGTTCCTTGGTAAGTTATGAGTATAATTTGCTTTACACGCTGTTTTGCAGTTTTTCCTACTGAAAGCAGTCATGTTGCAGCATGTTTTGACACTCTGATGTTTTGGAGGGAAAGTGGCATCAATGCATACCCTCTATAGAAGCAAATGCCATGTTCTGCTTGAGTAAATGCATTTAGAGATGGGGGGAAATAGTTTAAATGTGTATTTCTATTTATCTATCACCCTATATTGTTCTTGAGTGTTTCAATGAAAAACTCTTCTCTTTTTCTTTCTCTCTGCCAGTCTTTCTCCTCCATCTCTCCCTTTGTTTTCTCTGCCTAAGGAGTTGTGGCTGACTTCTCTAGCTCTTGCTGTTGTTGGTTTTGGGTTAAACGCTTCTCTGGGCACCATATATGCACTTAAACATGGGTACCACTTTCATAGCAACCAGGTAAATTTAGTTTTTAATACTTTTATTATACTCCTCATCTGGTCCTGCTTCTGATCCATAGTTTTCTGCTATCTAAAGGAGCTGTTTGCCCTGGGTGTGTGTAACGCGATCGGTGGGTTGTTCCACTGTTTTCCGGTGAGCTGCTCCATGTCCCGCAGCATGGTGCAGGAGAACACTGGAGGCAAAACTCAGGTGAGCATAACATCCCTTATTCACACCCATGTGTTCAGCTTCTAGCTTCCCTATGACCCGAAATGGAAGAAGGATGGATGAATTATGTAAAGAACCCAAGGAAGGACCCATTTTGCAAATAAGAGCAAGGATTTTCCATTGTCCAAACACATTTATATGGTACTGACTTTAGCTGCAGGTAGGTTGTCAAAGATCTAATCACTAACTAAGCAGCTGTGCAGGTAGGTAATTATTTCACATGAACTTCACATTAGCAAGTAGCAGTCAAGCCTAACTGCATAGTTAGATTACCACACATTCCACAGTGTATTGCATAACAGTAACACAGAACAGGCCAATTAAGGCTCCATCACTTCTGTTTACATCATGACAGGGCTATACATGGGTTTATGGTTATGACCCAACACAACAAAGCCCTTGACACTATAATACATATGCAGGACAAATCAGGATTTTGCTTACAGGTCCTGTGACTCATATTAAAGCCACGCCTTTGTCCAGGTATTACTCCAACAGTAATATGGTCCTGCATGTACATGTTGCACAGACAGGTCTCATTTTAACTCTTAGCTACCTATATATGTATACACATGCAATAACTGTTAGACCTGCCAACAGCTTAATTAACTTTATCAGTACAGAAGTAGATCATTTACAGGTGCAAAGCCTTTATCAGCAAAGGAGAAGAACAGAAACTGAAGATAGATAACAGTAATGATTTATTCAGACTTTAAATATTGTCACTCATATCTCTAAAATGATAATGTTACAGAACAAGGGAAAAACATTATTCCAGGTCATTTCTGTTGGTCTATTCGTTATAAAATACTTGCACAATGTAAAGTTGTATTGTTTTGAAATGGTGCAAAAAAAAGAAAAAAAAGAGATTCTGAAGTTTTGATATGAAGAACTACATTTAAGTGCTTCTGTTCTGAATAGCTTTGCTTGTGGATCACAGGCAAAAAGGTCCTTATTCCTCAGATTTTAAATGTCAAGAAGACAGCTTTGGTTAAATTTAAGTCTAATTTTTAGTCACTTTCTGAGTTAAAACACTGCTTACTACTTCAGCATCAATGTATATACATATGTGTTTTTATGACCCAAAAGAATCTGCTGATGAAGCAAATTATTTGTGTCTTATTTGATGACTAAAGAAAGAATGATAAGTATTGATTTTAACTGCATTTACATACTACATCAAAATGTTCTGACTCAAAAACGAGGACATTTTGGTTTTCTGAGATATGTAGGACATGGACATGGTCTGACCCTCTTGCACTGGTATAATCTAAACCCTGGAGCAACACATCTACTCTTGCTCTCTCTCACTCTCTCGCTCTCTCTTCTCTGTATCAGGTTTCATCTCTCGTCTCTGCTTTGCTTATCTTGGCTGTTCTGCTGAAGTTTGGACCACTATTTGAAATGCTTCCAAAGGTAGTTACGTCTTCTGTCATATATTAGCTAGAATGTGTTATGAAGAGATTAAGTATGATTTGATAAGTAATGTGTGTGTGTTTGTGTGTGTGTGTGTGTGTGTGTGTGTGTGTGCATATGTTTGTGTGTGTGTGTCTCTAGGCAGTCCTAGCTGTGATTGTTTTGGTGAATGTGCAGGGGATCTTTTCTCAGGTCAAAGATGTACCAAAACTCTGGGCGACAGACCGGCTAGATCTAGTAAGCATTCCCTACATCTTTTCACCCATCCACTCAATCTCCTGTCCATTCAACCCAGTTTAACCTTTTTAACTCTAGGTATATTACTAGGTAACTACTAAAATTTGTTCAATATCTACTGTATCTACTGTGAATTATTCAATATCTAATGTGTATTATTCAGAACCTATTCTGAATGATGTACCAACTACTATGATTTACTGAGTAATTACTATGAAAAATTCTGTAATTACTATGAATTATTCAGTACCTACTGTGAATTATTCAGCATCTGCTCTGAATTATTCAGTTATTTCTCTAAATATTTTATTTAGCACCTATTCTGAATCTTTCAGTATATTCTGCAAAATATCCAGTGCCTCAGTAACTGCTATGAATAATTCAAAATCTACTATGTTTTTTTTCCATAACTAAATGTAAGTTATCTTAAATTTAAAGTGAAGATATATTTGTACTTTTACTCAGATATATTTTTATTTGAAAACTTTTTGACATGAAAATAAAGATATGACAGTGAGTTTATGAAAGTAAAGATATGACAGTGAGGATATGACAGTGAAGATATGCCTTCCATCATAAATGCTGCAGCCATTTATTTGTGCATCTATCCACCTCTCTTCCTGAACATCATCCTACAGTTCACCCCTGTCACACTCTGTTCTGTGCGTGTGTTTGCATGTGCGTGTGTGTGTGTGTGTGTGTGTGTGTGTGTGTGTGTGTGCGTGTGTGTAGTTGGTGTGGTTGGCGTCTCTGATCTCTGCTCTGCTCCTGAATCTGGATGTGGGGCTCGGAGCTGCAGTTGTGTTTTCTCTCTTCACTGTCGTCTTCAGAACACAGCGGTAAGACAGATAAAACCCATTATTATTTGCATTTTATTACTTCACTCATCCTCCAGGAATGAACAAACCCAACCCCCACTTTCCCTCTCTCTCTGTAGACCCAGGTTTGCTGTTTTGGGGGTCATTCCTGGTTCTGACTGTTACAAAAATGTGAAAGAGTACCTGAAGGTACTGTACACACAGACACATGCACACTTTCTCTGTATATAATATAGTAATGTTTCCTGTTAAAAGCTACATTAATAAGCTCATATCCTGAATACCACAGCTCCCATAAAGCACTTGTGTTTATAGGTAAAGCAGTTTCCTGGAGTGACCATCTTCTCCTGCTCCAGTCCACTGTACTTTGCTAACAGTGATCTTTACTTTAGTTCTCTGAGAGAGGTACACACACATTCATGAATATATATAGACTGATTTATGTCTGTGTCTTAAAAATAAGAGTGCTAGAAAGGAGTCTTTGTGACATTCCATTCAGTGGATGTGTGAGGCTGGAGAACCTTTACGTTTAAGGGACCTCCACATTTAAAATTCCTGTAGAAAATTTTTTCAATTATGATGTGAAGGCCCTTTATACCTTTTAAATGTTCTTCACACTCATACAGCTAATATAAAAACAGGTTGCACCTGTGTTTGTGTGTGTGTGTGTGTGTGTGTGTGTGTAGGCAGTTAAAACAGGTATGAAGGAGAACCCTTCAGTAGGACCTCCAGATCCGCAAGGTGCATTGTGTCAACACTGTGTGATCCTGGAACTGAGCGGGATGTGCTTTATGGACTCAACTTCCATCAGCATGCTCAGAACTGTGCGTTTTATACACACACACGCACATACACACATACATGCACACACACAAACATGCATGCAGGCCTCGGTAAAATACATGATCATATGGCAAAGTGTGTGTGTGTGTGTGTGTGTGTATTGCAGGTTGTTAAGGACTTCGAGGCCATGCAGATCTCTCTGTTGTTTGCTGCCTGTCCAGGTTAATGTCACTCCCTAACACACAGAATACTTTACCACTGATGGTCCTGTTTTGTGTACTCTTGTTTTCTTTATTGCTTATAAGGAAATGCATGTGTTTGTGTGTGACATGCATATGTGTGTGTGTATGCGTGTGTGTGTTTTATAGATGCTCTCTTTTCTCAGCTAAAGAATCATGGTTTAGTTCCAGAATGTTTGGAGAGATCCTGCTTTTTCTATTCTGTGCACCATGCTGTGCAGCATTGCCAGAAACTACAGGTGTGTGTGTTTCAGTGGCATAGAAACACTTTCATTTTACGCAGGCCTGGTTTTAAGTTGGGGGGCCTGATAAGAAGTTCCATATCTAGATGTATAAAATGACACAAATATTAATTTTCACAAAGTTTGCTGCCTCAGTTTTTATGACGGCAGTTTGCATATACTCCAGAATGTCTGGGAACAAAACAAAGAATTTTGGGTTCATGGCCAGGAAACTCTCTGACTCCTTAAGAGACAGGTGGACAAAGAAAAACCCAAAAATTCTGACAAACTCCAAGGATTGATCATGCAAGAATGGGTCATCAGTCAGGATTTGGCCGAAAAGGTGATTGACAGCATGCCAGGGTGAAGAAGTACTGAAGAACTGAAGAGGTCTTGGAAAAATAGGGGGCAACATTGCAAATATTGACTCTTTGCATAAACGTAATATAATTGTCGATAAAAGTCTTTGAAACTTCTGAAATGTTTGTAATTATAATCCAGTTACCATAGAAATGGCGGACAAAAGATCTAAAAACACTGAAGCAGCAAACTTTGTAAAAAACAAATACTTGTGTTATTCTCAAAACATTTGGCCACAACTGTACACATAAGGTGTAAAACTGCGAAAGTGTGCAGCCGACAGCAGCACAAGGGACCAAGGAGTTGGAAAAGGGTAAGGATGCAGCACCTTTTGTGTTTAAAAGTGTAGGATTATATTTTGAAACATTTTCTTTGAGTATTCAGAAATGAGATAAAACGTACTAGCTACATGTGTGCTTAGTGTGTGCATGTCCTAAGTGTGCATGTGTATGTGTAGTGTTCACTGTGTAGGTAAACGCAGCTTTGTGCTTTGTCGTGCTGAATCTTTTGCACGTCTCCCTGTCAATCCATGATGTTAATCATTGCGCACCTGTTCCAAAATCCAGCTCTGGCTTTCCGCTTCCTAAACAGTTCTCTACAAATACGTGATGTTTCAGTCAATTACATGTCCTCTTATCATGTGTCTAGGATGCCGACACAGACCACACTGACCTCTGACTTCTCAACTTCAACCTCTATTCCCATATATGGATTGACACTAAGGATGATCCTTCAGCTTTGACCTTCAGGGGTGATCCCTCTTCTGAACTGTTCGCAAAAAAAGTTTTGTACAAACTGAAACTTAAAAGCTAAATGCATTTCTTATGAATGTAGCATTGTCTCAGTGTTGTCTGTTTACACATGTAACTATTGTAATTGTAATTCATTCACTTATGAATTTTTTTTTAAGTATAGGGAAATTTTTCTGTGGTCATACTTACTCTTGGAACACAACCTTTCATCTCAATTTTTATCTGTTTGAATCTTATATTGAATATGACTTAATTTTGAAATATTACCTTCATCTGCAACATAAAAAGGGTTTTGGTCTGAGAGTGATGATTATGCTACAACTGAAGACAACCGGAGGAAAAGAGAATATTGAAAAACACTGACATATACCTTTGTTTATCAAGGAGACCTTGTTATACTGTCAGCATTCAGGTACAGCTTACAATGAAACAAAATTACTCAAAACAACACAGTATGAGAGACGAGCACAAGCTGCATAGTGCAATACAATGCAGTACAGTAAATTAAAATACACATACAATATGTATTTGGTATTGCACAACAAGGTGCAATGCCCTGCAGTAAATACAGTACTAATCAAATTTCTTACATAAGAGCTGCAATACATTTTCCTGGACTTGTTAAACATGCATATCAGTTAAAGAAGTGCTTTAAATGTATTCATCTGCATATTTTCTTATGCATTTTGTTTGTAGAACATTTATTGAATAAAAACCCTGATGTCTATAAATCTGCATTCATTGAAGACTTTTAGTTGACTATAAGCACATAAGTGGTGTGGAGTGGATGTTGGTGGGCGTGGGTGTGAGGGTGGGTGGGTGTAGGGGGCTATTAATGATTGACAAACACATAGCACACTTCGTCCTCATACCTGCTTCGATTAATAATTATTGATAAACATCCCTAATTATGTGTTCACACCCACTGAAACATCCCTACAATTAACAAGTGCACATGATAACACTAGCCTTATGCTCAGTTTTGATTCCAAGGTTTCCCCTTAGTTTCTTGTATTTTCAGTTAGGTCCACTTAAAACATTGATTTTACGCACAAAAAACACAACCATCTTCTAATCTTTTTATTGCAAAGATTAAACAGGCTGTTTGCCACTGTGGTTTTAAGACTAATATACTGTATATAAATGACCTGTGCTCCGATTGGCTGCAAAAAACTGTGCCAAAAAACAGGCCAAAACAGATATAGTCTTTTTAAATTTTTAATCTAAATTATTAATTCGATATGAATGGATGGAGCTGAACTACTGCAGGCTGAATTGGCTTATATGTGACATCACAAAACATCCATCCATCTATCCATTTTCTAAACTGCTTCTTCTGTTTCCAGGTCACGGGGAAGCTGGAGCCAATCCCAGCTGACTGCAGGCCTAAGGCAGGGTACACCCAGGACAGGAGGCCAAACCATCACAGGGCAACACATATAAAGACTACCATTCACACCTACGGGCAACTTTATGGCACCCGGAGGAAACCCACGCAAACACGGGGAGAGCTTGCAAAATGCACAGAAAGGCACCTGTGGCCAACCCGGGATCAAACCCATGAACTTCTCATTGTGAGGCGACAGCGCTAACCACTGCACCACCGTGCTGCCCCATCAAAAAAACAATAAATTCAAACCAGGTTGCCTTTAAAACTTAGCTTACATAAAATAACAAACATTTTTGTTTTAGAAGCATTTTTTCAAAAAGATCTTTTTTTCTATGAAGTAGGCCTTTTTCATATTGACTAAAGTGCTTACAAAGTAGTACAAGAAAATGAGTTATGACACCTACATGTATTAATATTTAACTTAAACCCTGAAAGCAATGATGAGCTACATAAGCAGCAAATAAAGAGAGTGTGGAAAAACACTGGAATAAACCTGTATGGGTCAAGAAGAACTTGTTGTACTGTCAGTATTCAGGTACACCCTACAATGGAACATAATTGCTCAAAACAACAAAGACTGACTGACCAACACAAGTTGCGTAGTGCAACACAGTACATTTCAATACAAATACAGTTTGTACTAAGTACGGCACAACGAGGTGCAAGTCCCTGCAATATTATATAAGAGCTGCAATACATTTTCCTGGACTCATAAGACTTAAGTTGTTAAACATGCATATCAGTTAGAGATGTGCCTTAAATGTATTAAGTTGCAGACTGTTTATGGAACAGATCCACATTCAATGAAGGCAGGCCTGCGATGTTTTAGATGAATGAGGCTGCCTCTGCTGCCTTTGGCCTATAAGCACATAGGTGGTGTAGGGTGTGTGTGTGTGTGTGGTGGGGAGGGGGGCTATTAATGATTGACAAACACACAGCACACCTCGTCCTCATACCTCCTCAGATTGATAATAATCATGTATTCATATACTCACAACTGAAAAACATCCCTTATTATGAGTTCACGCCCACTGTAACTTTCCTACAATTAACAAATACTTATGATGACAATTTCCCTCAATTGCTTAGTTTTACCTCTATATTTCATCCTTAATTTGAAGGGTTTTTTTTGTTGTTTCTTTCAGTTAGATCCACTTATAACATTGATTTTATGCACAAACAACAGTCCAGATTTATTTTTACATTATTCTTATTTAACATTTTTATCTCCTACAGCTGAACAAACTCTCACTGCGATTTTAAGACTAATATACTGTATAATAATGAGCTCTGTTCGGATTGGCTGCAATATAATGCCGTATAATATAATATGAATTGGTGAAGCTGAACTACTGCAGGCTAAATAGGCTTATATGTGAACAGGTTGCTTTTAAAGCGTAGTTTTCATCGTCTTAGAAACTTTAAAACAGTTTACTTACTATAACAAACATTTTTTTGTTTTAAAAGCTTTAAAATTTGTTTTTTTTTCATGACATAGGCCTTTTAATTTTGAATTTGAAGTGAATACAAGATTACAAGAAATGAGGCACAGTATTAATATTTAACCCCTGATAAGCATAAAACATTGGGAAAAATTATGGGTTTGACTTTTTACAATAAAGTGAATACATTTCATGCTGCACTATTTAAAACTCCTGGAATTTGGGGAGGAGCCCAAATGTCACAGCTCATTTAGGGTCACTTTAAAGGTTACTTAAAGAGTCACAGTCCGGACTGAGTGTAGATCTGCTGGGAATAATCAACCCATTTAACCTTGTATTGATCATTTATCTAAGACCATCCCTATAACTGGTGTAGGGTCAAAAAATCAAGCCCAAGAAAAACAGTATATGATGTCCCCTAGCAGCAGAAGAACTTGATTGAACCTAACTTCTATGAAGGGAATTCTTATTTAATGGATTAAAAATAAGACACTATGCTCTTCTGTTTGTAAGAATGTAAAATATAAGCCGTCCATGCTTTGGCTGTGATTTTAATTTTATAGAGGTGGAAAAGAAACATGAGGATGCAGCACCTTTGTGTTCATCCCGTGTTTAAAAGTTTAGGATAATGTTTTGAAATACTGAAAGAATTTTTCTCTGAGCATTCAGAAATGAGACAATTACTAGGGGCCAGGCTTCCAAATGTAAGACCTAAGCCTTACAAGGCCTCCGCTGTAGCTACGTGTTTGGTTAGTGTGTGCGTGTACTAAGTGTGCATATGCATGTGTGAGTAGTGTTCACTGTGTAGGTAAACACAGCTTTGTGCTTTGTCGTGCTGAATCTTTCGCACGTCTCCTTGTCAGTCCATGATGTTAATCATTGTGCACCTGTTCCAAAATCCAGCTTTGGCTTTCCACTTCCTAAACAGTTCTCTATGAATACGTGATGTTTCAGTCAATTACATGTCCTCTTATCATGTGTCTAGGACACAAATACTGACCTCTGATTTCTCAACTTGAGAAGAGGATGATCCTTTGACCTTCAGGGGTGATCCTGTTTACAAAAGCTATGGTATAAACTGAAATGTAGAATTTCAAGTTTAAATGCATTTCTGATGAATGTAATGTTGTCTGTGTACATTTGTAGTCACTGTAATTGTATTTCTTCCACTTATTTTATCTAACTGAGTCCTTAAAATCTGCTGTAGTAGATGAATAGTAGTGTACTAGACTTTAAGCTAAGTCATGAGTCTAACATTAATCTGTACTGAGATTTGGTACCAACCCTCATCAAAATTAGATTTAGTCAAAATAAAGTAATACTACCAGTGTTTTTCAACCTAAATTCTGTCTGTTGTATATGTAGCTGTGTACATGTTTCCTTGTACTTTGTAGTGAACACATAAAAGCTTTTTATGTTTACTTTGAAATATTACATTCCCTTTTTTCTTTGCATAACTTTCTTGGTGAACAGATCAACAAAAATATTTTTAAATGAAAATTGAACATTAAAATAAAGTTTTTTTTCTGAGAGCTATGATATGCTACAGCTGAAGCAAATAGAACATGCTGAAAAATACACTGAAATATAATATTATGGGTCAGGAAGAACTTTATACTGTCACTTTTAAAGTTCAGCCTACAATGGAACAGCATAACTTTCCTCAAGAACAGCACAGTTTTGAGTGACCAACACCAACTGCATAGTGCAGTACAGTACAGTACAATACAGTAAATTACAATACAAATGCAATATGTATTTAGCACAGCACAACAAGGTTCAATTCCCTGCAATATTATATAAAAACTGCAGTAAATTTTCTTGAACTCTTTAGACTTAAATTGCTAAACATCCGTATCAGTTACAGATGTGCTTTAAATGTATTAAGTTGCAGATATTCTCATGAATTGTGTAAGCAGACCTATTAGTGAATTTTACATAAACATTCAGTGCAGACAGGCCTTCTATGTTTGAGATGAATGAGGCTGCTGCTGCTGCCTTTGACCTATAAGCACATGTGTGTACATGTGTGGGGCTTTCTACCTGCTCTAATTAATAAAAATCACAGACCCATATCACTCACAATTGATAAAGAACACTGATTATGTGTTCACACCCACTAAAACCTCCCTACAATTAAATAATGCTTATGATGACAACTACCCTCAGTCGCTGAGTTTTAACTCTACAGTTCATTTGTAATTTCTTGTATTTTATTTTTTCCATTAGGTCCACTTATAACATTGATTTCATACGCAATCAACAGTCCTGATTCATTTTTACATAACTATTTTTTTAACATTTTGTATTCTCTACAATTAAACAGGCAGTTTTTCACAGATTTTAAGACAAATATGCTGTATGTAAATTATTTTTATGTACATTTGTTCTAAGTGGCTGCCCTATAATGAGCCTCATTGAAAATCTGACCAGATGGAAACACTACTTATTACATCAACATGAATGGGTGAAGCCCACTGCAGGCTGAATGGGCTTGTGTGACATCACAAAACAACGAATTTTAAACTGTTTTTGAAGTTCAGTGTCTGTGTACTTAGAAATTTTAATACTGATTACAAACTTAAACAAACATCTGGAAAATTTGTGATTTTTGACAAAAGTTCTTACCAATAGTTTTGCAAGAAAATGAATAATGAAACTAAAATGTATTAATATTTAACCTTAAAAGCATATAACATTTCAGTATAACATAGTAGAATACTAAGGTACCTTCTTGATTTTTTACAACAAAGTGAAATACATTTCATGCTGCACTGTTGAAAGGTCCTGGAACTTGGTGGAGATGGTCTGCCAGGTTTAAAAAGAGACTAAATGTCACAGTGCATAAAGGGTCATTTAAAAGATTACTTAAAAAGTCACAGGCCTAACTGTGTTTAGATCTGCTGGGAATGATCAGCCCATTTAACCTTGTATTGATCATTTATCCAAGTCCATTCCTGTGGCTGGTGTGCAGGTCATGAAGTCGAACAAAAGAAACACAGTACTAACATCTCCAAGCAGAAGAGGAACCTAACAGAACCTCACTTCCATGAAGGGAGTTCTTATCTAATTGAATAATGATTACACACTGCTCTTCTGTTTGTAAGAATCTTGTATCCAGTTCCATTCTAATGCTGCTCTATTGTTCCCTCTGTTCTCTCTATTTTGCAACTCAGCTTCTCTTGGATGTGAGACTTTGCTCTTTAGTCTAGAGACTGGCAACATATCTGTGTGAGGTGCATGTGGTCCACATTAACAGCACACAGGAGAGGATACACATTAACGAGGACCATTATGAAAAGCAAAGGGATCTGGAGACGGTCTCAGCTTTTCTGTGCTGTCCAGACTAACAGGAGTCTTTTTTAACAAACTTCTTTGTGGAGTTAGGACCATAGACCTAAGGATTAAGCTAGAAATTAACATATTGTGAACCACCTGAGGTGAGTTCCAGAAGAGATTTTTGTTTCAAAAGAGAGAAGTTTGTTTTAGAAGGACGTGCTGGTCCACAGACAGGAGAAAAGAATCAGCACTGAAGTCAAGATGGAGGAGATGGAGAACAGAAGAAGAGTTGGATATTACATTCAGCGGGACATTATGGATGAAACTGGTGTTGACTCAGTGGCAGAAAAATCAGACATGGAAACATCGCTTTCAGGCAAAATCAAGGAGTCAATGAGGTATGGCTAGAGATTTTTGTGATCTAAGTGGAGAAATTAGTGTGGATTATTTGTTTGTTTTTTTCATTGAGAATATATA
>JBBPDA010000019.1:16258436-16286944 GCA_037974385.1 Arnoldichthys spilopterus
TGTGTGTGTGTGTGTGTGTGTGTGTGTGTGTGTGTGTGTGTGTGTGTGTGTGTGTGTGTGTGTGTGTTTGTGTGTGTCTGTGTGTGTCTGTGTGTGTGTGTGTGTGTGTGTGTGCATGGACCAGCAAAATATTTCCAGCTTTGAAAGTGCTTTTTTTACAAATGTTTTATTGTTTAAAAGTAAAATAGTTTATTTAATATTTATGTGTAATTATTTACATATATAGTGGAAATTGCTTGGAGTGATCATATTTGTCCAGGTCAAATTGATTAGTATCATTTTAGCTGAAAAAAAGTCTCTCTCTTTTCAAATGTCTCAAACCAGGGGATAGAGACTTGTCCTCTCCCAGGCTTGCTGCCAATTTTTCTGCCCTTTCCTTCACCAAGGGAAACATTACCTGACCAGGCATTGTCAACCTGCTTGACAAGAGCAACCTCAGCCACAGGCGTTTTTCACAGGTTTTGTGTGCTTTCGTTCATCAGGCCTGTTCCTCATTGTTTAAAAAGACTGAGGAAGTTTAGCTGCTGCAACTGTTAGGTTGTTTTTTTTTTGGCAGATTAGTCATTAGATTCATACGTGTTTAGATTTAGTCTAGATTTACTTTTGTGAGAAAATGACTTTCCCATCTTGATTGCTGTGCACTCAAGTGAGTAAATGTATGCCTATCAAAGTTAATAAAATTTATCATAGTGCAATATCTTGTATAAAAAGACCCAAAATGATCACTATGATTATTATTAGTGAATAATAAAACCATTATTCTGTTCAAACATTTTTACTGTGACCATGATCACAAAAAGGGATTCCCATGGTATATATCTATTTATGCTTATTTATTTGTTTATTTCCATTTTAATGGAATGTATGTATTAACCCATATTGTGACACTGTATATAAACAAACCTGGTGTGTGTGTGTGTGTGTGTGTGTGTGTGTGTGTGTGTGTGTGTGTGTGTGTGTGTGTGTGTGTGTGTGTGTGTGCTCGCGTTTGCTCTAAGCAGTCCTTTTGTGAGTGGTTTAAAACTGGTGGGAACTGTTTTCTGACCCCTCCTACCTCTTTTGAGTCTGCGTCTCCCTGCATGAATATTCAAAGCCTTAATAAAGACTGATTGAACACAGTGAGAACAAAATGGCTGCCACACTGAAAAGTAATGAATCACTGATTCTTGTCACTCAGCACTCATAGTTTGTAAGCCAAACAAAGGAGTGTTGCACTAGGAGATGAGATGGGATTTTATAATTTCCTGACTGGTTTGTTTCTGTGATCTCTTTGTGGAAGTAAAAGGCCTCACAGCAGCTACACAGCAGTACTGGATCATGCTTGCTTTTACAGCACCCTGATGAGAGTGTTTGTGTGTTTCGTATGTGTATTTTGTTACAGGGTGGTGCCATCTCCATTCTGACAGCATGTGAGAGACCACAGGATTTTGCTGGCATAGTGCTGATTGGCCCAATGATCCAAATGAACCCGGAGTCAGCCACACCGTTTAAGGTGAAAGTAAACTCTTACACTTTTAAGGAAATTATCTTTAAAAACCCTTTTATAGATAGTCTTGGGCATAGCCATGACATTAAAATTAGCCATAGCATTACAATGGAACATGTCAGGGGGTGGGATATGTTAGGCAGTAAATATACAGTCTTTCAGTTTCTACAGTCAGTCAGTTCTTGAAGTTGTGATGGAAGCAGGACAAATAGGCAAGCATAAGGATCTAAGCCACTTTGATAAGGGCCTTATTGTGATGGCTAGATCACTGATTCAGAACATGTCCATAACAGCAGGTCTTGTGGAGCGTTCCATGTATTCAATAGTTAGTACCTACCAAAAGTGATCCAAGAAAGGGCAACTGGTGAATCAGTGACAGGGTCATGAGCACCTAAGGCTCACTGACACAGGTAGTGTAGAGTGATGGCCATCCTGCCTGGTCTGATCCCACAAAGGAGCTCCTACTTCTCAAAATGTTAATGCTGACTATGACAGAAAGGTGTCAGAACACACAGTGCACCACAGCCAGAGTTGTTTTGGTGGCACATACACAATATCAGGCGGGTTGTTTTATTGTTTTGGCTGATTGTTGTATAACCAAATAATTGCATAGGTACATAATTCAATAAATTACAATTTATTTAGCATTTTGTATCAACAGGTTCAAATCAGAATACCAACTCTGCTTCAAACCCAAATCATAGAATATCTCCTCTTATACTTACAAATGTGATAGATTAAAACGTTAAGATTCACACTCTCAACAGAATTCAGTGAGTTTTGCTGTGCTTCGAGTGAAGACTTACATTGAAAAACATCATGATTTAACTTTTAATGGTTAAATGCTAAAACAACAATGAATCTAAAAACTGAGCAAAACAGAAAGATAGGTCAGCCTGTTTAATCCTGATGTTGTCAAGCAGGGAAGTGAGGTGGTCTGTTTATACAGCTTGTTGTATAATCTGTTGTTTTCTGCCCATTTTCACATAAGCTAAACAACCATGTGTTAAGCCTGTTTTCAAAGTGACTGTAATTATTTACTACAAAATACCCACATTAATGAACAAGTTGCCACATTTCTATCCTCATTAAAAACAGACTTTGTTTGCAAAGAGTGCTAGTCTCCCATGAATACATTTGCATGCTGAAATCACTTACTGGCTTGATGGGAAGAGATGAAGATAAGTCTGATCTTTCAGCTAAAACTGACACATGGCATGTCTTTATTTCCTGTAGCAGCGAGCATGAAAAGGAGCCTGGGGGAGGACGTTTCTTTAATGCCTTTTCCTTTTTTCTTTTTCCTTTTTTGTTCTGCATTTGCTGGTATTTTGGCCAAAACTCAAACATCTTTGCCATCTTCTGAAATTGCAGTCTTAGTATTGAGTTATTGGTCTTAAAAGTCCATGTCCTACATTCTTCTTGTTTTTTTCCTCTGAAATCCAACTTTTACATTTGTTTTTATGTGCCAAAAATGTCAAAAACATTCATAATTTATTTTTACATGATTATTTTCCAACCTCTCTTTATCACTTAGAATTTACCAGTCTGTTTTTGTGACTGTGTCTTTAAAACAGACATATGTAAATTAAATCTGTTCGGACTGGCTGCCCTGCATATTGCTTCATTCAGAAAGCAGTGCAGCCGCAGATATTCCTTTTAACTGCTATAGGATAAATGGTGGCTATATAATTCAAAATGAGCTGTGTTTTCAGCAAACTTTGTGAAAGTGGATCATATGGACTAGGGTGTACATGGTACCAAACTTTACCAGTGTTCATGTAAAACATTAAACTCAGCAAGGACATTTTGTTTTTTCAAAAAATTGGCTTGTTACAACTTGTTATTCAGCCATCGCTCGCAATTGTTTGTGTGGATCCTCATAAAAAAATCTTGCAGCTTAAAAAAGATCATACACCAATCAGCCATAACATTAACACCACTGACAGGTAATGAGCGTGTCATATATTAGGCAACAATTGAACAGTCAGTTCTTGAAGTTGATGTGGTGGAAGCAGGAAAATGGAGCATATGGATCTGAGCCACTTTAATTAAGGATCTTATTGTGATGACTAGAGGACCGAGTCAGATCATCTCCAAAATGGCAGGTCTTGTGAAGTGTTCCATGTATGCAGTAGTTAGTACCTAACAAAAGTGGTCCAAAAAAGCACAATTGGTAAAATGGCAACAAGGTCATGGGCACCCAAGGCTCACTGATGCATGTGGGGAATGAAAGCTAGCACATCTAGTCTGATCCAACAGAAGAGCTGCTGTGGTTTAAAAAGTGTATGCTGACTCTGATAGAAAGGTGACAGAACACATGCACCACAGTCAGGGCTGTTTTGGTAGCATGAAAGGGACCTACTTAGTATTACTCAGTTAACTTGACTAAATTTAAATGCAATTTTGTTCTTGCATTAACATGAAAGCTAGTTTTGGCACCATACTGAGCAACACGGTGCTTTGAATTAACTTATTTCAGATGTGAGGGAAGCAAAGAAATTGCAGCCACAGCAACATTTTTTGAAAAAAGACCTTTTACAAAAAATTTTCAAAAATGTTTTTTGGACAAAAGAGATAAAAGACTAAAACTGGTGCTGAAAATTAAAACCAAAAAACTGATGTAGACATACAATGAGAAAAGGTCAAAATGTAAAGTTTTACAAATAACTGTAGTAAAAAATTAGAAACAGTGATTAAAAACACCACTTTTTTCTCTCCAGTGGTCAGTGCAGACATATTTAAACAGTTTGAGCAACAGCAAATCAACAATGAAAATGTCACAGTTTCTGTGAAGGACATCAAGCAAGCAATTTGTAATTATTGCTAATGTCGAGTCAAGAGGGGGTTCAACACACAAGAACTTTTCCATTATAAGTTTGACACCACTTGAAAACACGACCACTTGATGTGAAAATAAAGAGAAACATCAGGAGCAGAAAGGAACATCTTTGTGAGCATGTGCAGGCCTGCTGTTTCTAAGTGATTAAATAAATCACAAACAGCACTGACCAACTGCAGATTTTAACCTAAAAAATGGATTGAATTAATTCCATTGCATGACAAACTTCAATCCTAGGTTTGTTTTTCAGCCCAGTTTATCCTGTTTTGCTGAAAGCTTTTATTTTAGTGCTTCACAAAAATGTGTAAAATTATAACCACATGAATAAAATATTGTCTTTGACTTTAATTTGCTCAGTGCAGAATGTTGTCCTGTTGTACAGGTTCTCTTTATGTAACTAGGCTTAATATCTTTTTAGTGGTCTAAACCATTTTAAAATTTGGTTTTTTTTCCTTCTCTGCAGGTATTTCTTGCTAAAATCCTCAGCCATATGGCTCCCAGCCTCACTCTTGGTGCCATCGATCCAAAATGGGTCTCACGGGACCCCAAGCAGGTACAGTGATACAAATGTATGTGAAAGGTCACACATGTATGTTTTTTAAATGCACCTGTGCTACTATAGTGAAGAGGTAGACACCCGTGTGATTTATTGTAATACTGATTGTTTGGTTGTTGTTTTTTTCATTCAGTAAGTTTTGCATATTTTCCAAACTCAGATTGATGGTTGATACTAACACCTCCAATTCCAGGAACCATGTGGGGATGTTTGGGAGTTGCATTGCAGTGTACAAATGTCATTTTAGGACCCACAGCACATTGTGGAGAGTTGTCATTGCTAGGATTGTAGAAATTAATAGCTTATGTAATTTGAAAGGGAAATTATTGGTGTAAATTAAATGTGCTGTCAGAATGACTATGAGGATCAAATCATCTGGCTTGAACTTTGGGGAAGTCTTTACCACAACAAAAGCCAACTGCTGATGCTCTTTCAGCCACTGACAAACAACAGAAGCTAAAGGTCACTGAGACATCAAACACTGACAACCAAATGTCTCTGTTTGAATAACAATTTATGACTAGTGATTTTGACTAGTGTTAGTGGAGACCAATATAGCATTAGCTTTGTCAGTTGTCTTGATATAGTCAGAGATGAAAAGTATGTAATACACTGTGGGCTTGGTTTTCTGGCCAGAGTTACGTCTGCCTTTTTCTTTCAGAGAAATATAAAATTGAAGATCCTCCTTTAAAAATCCTGTTTAATGTAGGACTAGGCTTAATCCCTCTCCAGTAAACTGGTCCATTATGAGCAAAATGGACACCTGCTCATCCTACCTTTCTTCTGGGAAGGCTTTACACCAATCAGCCATAACATTAAATCTTCAAACAGATATATTGAGATATATTACGTAGTAAATGAACAGTCAGTTCTTTAAGTTGCATTGTTCAAAGCAGGAAAATTGGGCAAGCGTTAGGATCTGAGTGACTTTGACAAGGGCCAAATGGGCGAAAGGGACATGGGCGGCTTAGGCTCACTGATGTGTGTGGGAAATGAAGGCTAGCCTCTCTGGTCAAATTCCACAGAAAATCTATTTAAGTATAAATTATTTAGGAATGAAGGAACATGACAAAGAGTCCAAGCTGTTAACTTGTTCTCCCGATTACAATGATCTTAGCCTGATCAAGCATTTGTGAGTGCTGGACAAACTAGCTTGATCCATGGATGCCCCACCTTACAATGTCCAGGGCTTAAAGGATCTGTTGCTAATGTCTTGGTGCCAAACATAACAGCACACCTTCAGAGGTCTTGTGCAATTCATGCCTTGGTCAGAGCTGTTTTACACAATATTAGTCAGGTGGTTTAAATATTATGATGGATTGGTGTTTAGTAGATGATGGAACATTACTGTGAGGATTTGATTGCATTCATCCACAAGAGGTCAGGTACTGATGTTGGATGATTATTTCTTGATCACAAACCTCACTCCAGCTTAACCCAAATTTATTTGATGGCACACCAGTACCCCAAGGCTAAGGGGTTTTATACCCCTCTAGCCAACACTTGACATTTAAAATGTTAGCCTTACACTGATGAATGGCTGCTCCACAGTTCCCCATTCTGTTGGCAATCATTTTATATGGAGATTATACAAGCTGAGTGTGTGCAGCTGAATGCATGTACTACCAGTGGGTGCATCTAAAGGCAGTTGAATTCACCAATTAGGAGTGTCTGGATACTTTTGAAACATTTTGTATTTTTCCTTAGACAGCAGTTTAGGGGTTCATGTTTAATTATTTTGGCAAGGCTGCCAAGAGGCAACTATCTGGCAGTTGGAATCTAGTTCCTGTTTTAGGTTCTTCTAATTTAGTCACATAACATTAGCTTTATTTTCTATGGAGTTAACTCTGCCCTCTGCTCTGGGTTATTATATGAATTATATATTTTTGGAATTTGTAAAGAAAACGTTTTTCTTTAAAAGAAATTTTACAAAACTTTTTTGCACAAATTTTTTGCACAATTTTTCACTTAACTTAGAGGCAGTCATTCAGCACATTTGGTGTCCAAATGTAGCTTTTTGGGTTTAGAACTGGATTTACATATCTAATGTTTTGTGGCAATGACCGTCATAAACATCTGCTGTGAAATGGCTCTGATATGGCTGCCTGTAGTAGTGAAGTTTTTTGTTCATTTTGTAGCTCACAGTAAGCCATAGTGTTCTAAACCACAATGACAAGTCCGTGTCAGCTTAATGCAGAGCTGGGTGTAGTTTGAGCCAGATGAGAGAAGTGTAAATGATTTGGGTGACTGTCTTATGTTTGTTAGCAACGTTGACAAACTTCTTGCGAATGGCTCTATTCATTTTGTCTGACAAAGTTAGGCAAATACAGCCTGTCTGGGTAGATCGGCAGGTTTGGCAGTGTTGATTTTCAGCAAAGATCTGTTTGCATCGGTTATACATTACCTAACAAAAGCCCTGTGGGATGCAAATGCAAATTTAGGCCTCTCATGTTCGTTGTATTGACAAGCAACAAAGCTTTGAAGCTAGGTTAGGAACTGTACCTTAACTATGATTGTAAAACTATTTTTGTTTATTAACTATAAATGATTTATAACATGAAACAAAACTCTTGCTTTTTTAAGAAATAAAAATGTGATGTAGTCAACGTTTTTGATTCATTGTTTGTGTCACAACAACCGAAGATCAGTACTAACATTAACGCCACTTTCCCAATATTAAGTAGGTCCTGCTTATCTTCTGAATCAGACCTGATTGTGGTCCACTGCGTTTTCTTACACCTTTTTATCAGACTCAGCATTCACTTTTTAAACCACAGTAGCTCTTCTGTAGGATCAAACCAGACAGGCTTGACTTCATTCCCAATATGCATCTACGAGGACCAGTTCTCCAGTTGTCCTTCCCTGCATCACTTTTGGAAGGTGCTAACTACTGCAGACCAGGAAAACTCCACAAGACCTGCTGTTTTGGAGATGTTCTGACTCAGTCATCTAGCCATTACAATATGGCCCTTGTTGAAGTGGCTTATATCCTTATGCTCACCCAGAATCTTACACTTTTCCTGCATCCAACACATCAACATCAAGAAATGACTGTTCATTTGCTGCCTAATATATCACACCCCCTGACATATGCCATTGTAATGAAATAACTAGATAGTCAGTGATATTCACTTTATCTGTCAGTGGTGTTAATGTTATCACTGATCAGTATATACACTACTGTTTGAACATTTGAAATTTCTGTATGTTGCAGATATTGTGCATGTATAAAGTGAGTCTAAAATGCTAGTCTTGTATATCCTCAGTCTAGTCTAGTTCTGTAGAAACTCACAGCTTTTAAATCATTGGTAGGAAATAAATTTTATATTTGATCAATGGTGAACTGTTTGTAATATCTGAATCTACATTAGGTTACTACTGTATATAAAATAACAAAACATAGTTCATGCAAATAATTCTAAACTAGCAGTTTACGCTGCTTATTTGCCCAGGCTAATTGATGAATATTAGATAAACTAGCTTTAATAACCATGTATTTCTCCTCCTGTGCTGCAGGTACAGGCATATGAATCAGATGAGCTGATTTATCATGGAGGGATGCGAATTTCATTTGCAATGCAGCTGATGTCTGCTACCACACACATAGAGAGAGAACTGCCCAACATCACATGGCCTTTCTTCATTCTCCATGGCAGTGATGACAAGCTCTGTGGCGTTGGTGGATCCCACCTCATGTATAACCAAGCTAAGAGCGTAGACAAAAAACTTAAGGTGGGCCTGCTGTCTGTCTTTCACACACACACAGACACACACAAATACACACACACACACACACCCTGTATATATAATATATATTACACATAAATTAGCAAAAGGACTTTTTAACAAAAAGTGTGGTCTGATACACACACATTTAATCATACACAAACAGACACAAATTCATACATAGTCGTACATAGAATCATGCAGTCTTACACTCAAAGATACACTCAGGCATACAGAATTGACATAAATATTAAGGCCAAATACACATGGCGACAAAGTGACGAGCAGCACATCAGCTGAGATTGTCTTAACTTTAGTCATATAAATTATGATGCAACTACAAATTAAATGATTGGCTTAAGCACATTCCTCTGAAAAGTCACAGACAAAGGGTTCTGAGATCCCCAGCCTTCATTCTCTCAACTTCTTTGTTGCTTCCAGCAGCTCATTTCTATTCCTAATGTTTTTGTGCTAAAATAGAAGAGAAACATATATGAGTAAACTGATAACCACACTTCATATTTCAAACAAGATGACAATGCATATTTTTATTTTTTCCTGTCAAAAGTTGGACAGTGTGCACGCCCTCATGTGACAACAAGAGCTGCATCGAACACACCCATACTAAGACAAACTTGAGACAAACTTGAAGCAATGTTAATGACTTGATGTCTTTAGTGATATATTTGGGTGAACATAGAGTAAGGCTTTGTTCAAAGGACTTTTTTTTCATCAGTAATTAAACAAACTGGTGGTCTGTTATATATATTTCTCATTATATGTCTCATTATGCAATTTGTTTTGTTTGTGACTAGAAACCATATTAAAAATGTATTCAAACATGACAGCTCATGAATGAAAACTGCTGCTGGTTGCTGTTCTTTCCGTACACAGAAGTGAATGGCTTTAAATGACATTCACCAAGCTGCAAATTTCTATACACACATATATGCCATGTCTTATGGCAAAAAATGGGCCAGCTTAGTCATGCAAGTTATTGAAAAAATTCTCATTCACATTCTTTTACTAAAGCAGTCACATCACAACACACATATACTTATGTCTGGCACAAATTCTGAACATGCCGCAGCACACATGAGCACCGATGTAATCAGAAAAGTCACCCAGCCGGCAAATCTGGTCTTCACCATACCATACAATTTTACAGCTACCCAGCCATCTGATATTCTCCATAGCTTGAATTTGTAACATGCCAGAATTTAAACTCCTCTAGGTGCTTACACAACGGCCAAAGCATTCCAACTCTGAAAGCAAAGCATATGTGGATAAGTGTTTGTGACTGTGGTTTCTGATTATCCACATTTGTGTGTATTGTGTGTTTCAATGTGCGTTTGTGTGTGTGTGTGTGTGTGTGTGTGTGTGTGTGTGTGTGTGTGTGTGTGTGTGTGTGTGTGTGTGTGTGTGTGCATACATCAGGTGTATGACGGAGCCTACCATGCCCTGCATCATGAATTGCCTGAGACGGCAGAGTCTGTCCTACAAGAAGTAAACGCTTGGATCCTGGAGCATCTTCCTGCCGCCTCTGGGCCTTAGCTGTCAATCTTTCCATAAACCACTCCTATTTACCAGGCCCTAACCCTTAGACAATTTTAACTTCTCTCATCTCCTTACAAGAACTCTTCCAGATGAACTTCAACTAAACTTCATTATACTCATTATTATCAATCTAGGAGATTTCAGGGGTCAGAGCTCTCTGACCTTTGGAACCAGGGTCAAAGCTTTGATGTTTTTAGTTTAGAGGACTGTAGGAGGCTAATGTGTTAGGCTTGTTTCTTTTTTTTCACCCCGCACTTCTAGCGCTGTGGGGTGCGGCACACATATTACTGTGGCAATTGCCACGAGGAACATAATGAGCCTGGCTGCCCTCAGCACCAGGCTGTCCTTTGTGTGTTGCCACAGTGACGGAACACAGCTGCCCTTTGTTCTCTGTGTTATTTTCTTTGATGTTGCTTTCTCGTTAGTAAGAGCTGCTGTGATGCACTCTGCTTCCCCCTCTGTACGAGAGTGGTACTGCAAGCTCTGCTCACAGTTACCAAGGCAACACTATGAAATAACTGGGCCTTTGGCAGAAGAAAAAGAATTAATTATAAAAGAGGGTGTCATGGTAACAGAGTGGGAGAGGACAGGGAATAGAGAGAAGAATGGCTTCCTCAGTGATTTTAACTGGGTGTTTCAGAGAGTAAATGAGAGAGAGAGAGAGAGAGTCTAGCTTAGTCAGTATAGCCTTTAGGGAACACCCTCAAACCCTCATCAGTCTCACAGTCACAAGGATTTAACCCACACACACATTCACACACTTGTTCACATGGCTCTAAGGGAAGACCCTGTGGGCTGGGCTCATCAGTCATAGGGATTAAACACACACAGACACACACATCTGACTTTTTAAATTAGCTGCTGATGTATGATTTGGTTATATAGACTTTACTGAAGCCCAGTATTTGCAAGGCAAATAAACCTACAAGACAACTTGCATAAATCTACATAAACATTTAAACAGGATCATTTCGACAAGCAGAAAAGTAAAGACAATTGACGCTTGGCTAAATACAGAAAAATCATTTATAAATGTTTATGTAGGTTTATGTTAGTTGCCATGTCACAAATATTGGCCTTTTATTGGTATGACAATAAGTCACTCTGAAGTGGTGAAGCCTTCAGTTGGCTCGTCTAGTTGTTTTTGACTCATGACTGTTCCAAAGACTACAGACTGTTCAGTTCCTTTATATGGGGGTTGGGGTGGCTGGGACTGTTTTACCACAATGTGTCAGGATGCTGAATATGAATGCATCTATTAGCAGTTGACGCCTCCCTGTAAAGTCTGGAAATGTTACATCCCTTATGTGCATTGTTACTGATATATAATTCTGTGTGGACTGCTGAGTTACTCTGATGCCTGCAGCATGGCAGTCCAGGCAGGGGCTATATGGCATTTATAGGTGGAGAAAGTCAGCTGTTACAGGGCCAATCAAATTTAACACCTTACAGAATTGTACTCATGGAGGCGAAAAGTGTTTTTGTTACAGAGGTTTGCTTCTAATCCTCTTAGAGGCCTTTAATGGTGACATGAGGGACACTTTTTACAACTAAATATTTTAAATAGATTTAAAATAATAAGTTAAATAATCATTATTTCTGTAAACATTTTTTATTAAGCTTGCTGGTCTAACATCTCTTAAGAACAACAGGTGTATAAGATATGTGGGCACAATTAAATTGTCTTGTTTAAACTTTTTAACAATATTTGCACAAGAATGTAAATACTCTGTAGTCTGCTTAAAAAAGAATGTTACTATTTTCAAAATCGTACCTGTTCACATTTTGTCAGTCAAAATAGCGCTTTTTGTTCAAAAGGGTTCCTTTTAACACAATTAGAATCATCCCGAAAAACACATTGTAAAAAAATCTTTGTGAAAAAGACATTTTGGGCCTGGTTTCCAAATGACACTGTAGCATTATAAAGGGGAATGCACTTGATTTTAAACTTTTAACATCTCTGTTTAAAATGACTTTCTTCTGTTACAATGAAGGAGAAAGTGTGCTATTTGCAATTTTGAAACATGTTTTTATATTCAGTAGTGATATACTTATAGTTTCAGGGCCACGAATCACTTCCACCTACAGAGAAAATGACATGCATTGCAATATGTTGTCAGTATATACCAAAATGCAAATAGAATATATTGGAATATATTTTCAGAATATTGCATATTTATGAGGGCAGACATACCTTGCTGCACAGTTGAAAGATTTAGTAACAGCAATTTTAAAAGTTTAAAATCTATTCATTTTAAATCAACTTGTTGAGTGTACACATATTTTACATTCTCAACTGTCTTAGTGTGATCTTTCTACTGTGACGCTTTCATCAAACCGGGCCTTGTTTTATTAGGACACACTCAGCTGATTGTGGCCCCAATTTCCATGAATGGTAAACAGACTGGTGCTGACCTCATGTATACATACATGTAGTATGTACAGATTGTTAGGAGGTACCTAACATGGTCTTTCTCCACATAGGGCACTCCACCACTACCCAGTGCTCCTTAACTGAACGTTCTTCCCTGTACAGTGTTGCACGTTGTGCAAGTTGTACTTGCACCTTCATCTGGTCTCAGGGAGCAAGTCTTTAAGTGCAAATAAGTTCACTCTGTTAAACAGCTACAAGATATTCAGATATTCAGCATTAATGAATATCCCATTTGACATACAAATTAAAATAGAATTACCTATATTTTACAATCTAACATTTTTAAAAGACTAGGGTGATGCCATTTTGTGCAGAAGTTAAGAAAAGCGATGATCCTCTATGACTTTTGACTGTTTCTGTAATCAGGAAGATCTGTAAACATGTTCTAATAATGTTGAAGGAGAGACACTCTTAAGAATTAAGCTACCTAAATGTTTAAGGATTCGTCTGAGAGAATAACCATCCTGAAGAACCTTTTAGCAGATGGTTCTTTAAAGGATTATTTGTGTAAACGAAACGGGCAAGTGTTAATAACTTCTTCCATTCTGGAGCCTTGATGTTTAAGAGTGTAGTCCTGAGAGTTGACTCCAGTATGACTGTACACTGCTGTGTGAGATTCCATTACTCTCTATATGATGGCATCGTTCCTTACATACTTTTTAAGCTCTAACACCATGTTAAATATTAAATGTGGACTACTCTCTTGCTCAGCTAGTTGGCCCACTTTTCATCTAATGCGGGAATCTTCTATTTCTGTATTCAGCTTAAATATATCAGGAAAAAAACATTAGTTCTATAAGTTCTGACATCACAAAATCACACTAAAACTCATAGGCAGCATGGTAAACTACCACTAATGGGCAAAAGTTAATCAGTGGTCTTTTGAAATCTACTCAGCACTACAGGTAGTTGCACTGCAAAACCTAAACTGAACTCTTTCAGACTTCATGACGTATTTTAAAGCCTGAGTCTATGAGGCCAGATGCAGAAATGTTTTATGGACTACTGTTTGTATATGCATGTTTTTTTCTTTTTTTTTTACAAATCCTAATATACTGTAATATAATACTGAAAAGCAATGTTGTGATTGTTTAATTTTGACTTCCTATGGCCAGTTCAATAAATGATCAATAAATGAAGACTGTTACAAGATTGCACTGTGTTGGTTGTTGCTCCTATGCATAAAGAGGAATTCCATTCATTTTTCCAATTTCTTTCTGCATGATTAAATCAATAAGATGTGAACAGAGTCATTCAGAAGGAGTTTATGTTAATCAAAGAATCAAAGCCTGATACACTTTTACAATAATAAAACTGAGAAACACAGCCATAGCCTAATGCTTCAGACTTGAAATGAATATTACCAGCATAACTTTATTTTTCAGTTTACTTACTTATGGCAACAATTTGTTAATGTCATGTCTTTTATTATATTTTTCATATTTACAGATTTAAAGCAAGTCATTTCAGTCACTTTTATTGATCAATCATACACTACTGACAGGTAAAATAAATAACTTTGACTATCTTGTTATTTCATTACAATGGTGACAGTAGGACTGTGGGAGATATATATATAAAGGTCTGCACTAGTTAGTATCTACCAAAAATAATCCAAGAAAGAACAACCAGTTAATCAGCGAAGGGGTCACTGATATGTGGGGAATGAAGACTAGCCTGTCTGGCCCAATCGCACAGAGGAACTACTGTGGTTTAAAAAGTGAAGTAGCATAAGGGGGACCTTCTCAAAATTAGGTAGGTGGCGTTAAGGTTAGGTGCTTCTTAGAATGAACAGTAGATGGCGCCTTCTTACCATAATTGTATTCTAGGTAGTCCTCACCAGAGCACACTGGCAAAAGTGGTGAAAATGAAAACAACTCTCACTGAGGTGTCATTTGTTTTTACATTATTTTCCAACCTCTCCTTATTCCTCAGAATTGTTTGATGTTGTGCCTTTAGGATTAGGATTTAGGATCTGTATGTAAAACAGACTATTCTGATTGGCCATTATCTATTACACTTGATTTTAAAAGCTGGTCCTTTGGGAAACACTTCTTATGGCTTGAATGAGTGGAGTTAAACTGCTAGAAACTGAAAAGGTTGACATACAAATGTGCTTTGGTTTTTATGACATAAGAAAAATGCTTTATTTGTTACAGCAGTCTCTAGGTGCACTGGCGGTCTAGTCTGCAGCCTGTTATGTATGTATTGTGGGACGTGCCATTTGGGAATGATAGAGAGCAGTTCAGTTGTGCTGTATGTATGTATGGACAATTCTGACTACGAAAGATCTCTGTACTTCTCTAAAGTTTCACCAGTTTCAGCATAACTGTAAGTGGGCTGTTTTGCAGCTAAGTTTTGTTTAGATGGACTTCTGAAGCATGAAAAAATGTTTGCATACTGAAAAATTCTGTTTTCAAGGATATGGGGTCTTTAGGTTTTCACAGGCTTGTGACTTCCAGGTACCATTTTAGTGATTATCTAGTGAGTTTCCCTCGGTACATGACTGCTCCAGTTTTTCTATGAGTGATGGCTCGCCCTAATTCTGAAGGGCTTTGGATCCCTCTAGGCTTTTAGAAGCCCAGTCCTTTCTTTGGTGCATCTTGTACTACATTTAGCCAAATGTGCACAGAGTACTACAGAATAGAACAGAAATAGAATAGAATAGAATAGAATAGAATAGAATCATCTTCATTGGCTGACACACAAGAAATTTGTTTCCAGACAATAGTGCCTTTCTAGTATAAAAGGTTTGATAGGGCACATATAGGACACAGAAATTACAATACAATATACATACAGCACAATAAAATACATGATAAACAGTATATAAAATACAATGGACTATGCAGACTACAATGTGCGGTACACAAAATTTACAATATACAATACGCATATAGGGTGTGGTAAAACATATGGTAAAGTATGCAATATATAGTACAATGTATTGAGCATACGCTATTAAACATACAGTATACAGGCATTTATTCATATATACTATTATATATATATAAGTACACAACATACAATCAGCAATAGGATATACAGAATTACAGAACACAATATGCAGAACATATTTTATATAGAGTATATTCTATATAGAATAGAATATCTCATTTAATTAATGTGCTGTTTAATTTGCATATAATCTATGCGGTCATGAATAAAAGCAATCTAAATGGCAATTGGATCGACACTATGCTTTATGCATTATATTAGCTGCTTTCAGCCACCAGGGGGCAGCTGGATCCCTGGGGGCGGGGGGGGGGGGTTAGCAAAATTGAACTGGGGATTTGCAGGTAGGTCCTCCATGGTTAAGGCTTTACCTGTGCCCTGCAGGTAAGGAGGCCCGAGATTAAAAAGGCTACTCTATATTTGCGTCGGCCGTGACACGCAATAAGGAAATCCAACCCCAGTGGCGCAGTGTGTTACGTGGATGGCCTCAAGAACCCAAGAACCCTTCTAGGTATCCCGAGAAATGGATCGTGATGGAAATCCTACCCTACACAATCCAACCTATTAATCAACAACTCAAACTGCGCGCTCTAATTAAAGAGAGCAATTACCTGTAGTCTGCTTAATTCTACTGATTGTTATGAGCATTAACTTTTATTAGAGCGACTCCCTTTTCCTCCTGTTCCATTTTCTAGCAGAAAAGTGCCTGCTCTGCTGTCCATGTGTGGTTTTCAACACTTTGCTACGACGGTGGCTGGAATGTAACGCTGACGTTTCAGCCTACTGGGTCATACAGTGCAGCACAGGCTGTCGTTTAATCACCCGCTACTCTATGCTCACGGAAACGCCCATTCAAGACTGTCTGCGATGTAATTGGTCCGCTCTGAGCGTCAATCAAAGTCGCTTGCGTCCTTTGCGCTCAGTATGTGGCCACGCCCCCAAAGCGCGGCTCGTGGAGTAGAAGGAGAAAGCGCGCCTCGGCGAGAGGCAGAAACGGGCAGCAGGGAGAGAAAAAGCTTTTTACAATTTTTGCGGGGGACCTGATTTTTTCACGTCCATCTACATTTGACCACAGTGCTGAAAGAGGAAAAACGAGAATTGATACGAAGGAGAAAGTTTGCGCAGTTTTTTTCGGTTTGGGGGATTTCGCCGGGTTTGGCTAGGTGGCTAGCTGGTAGCTTGTCGGTTGGCTAGTGTTAGGTAGTTGCTGGCTAGCCGACCTGTTGTGCGTCGCAAGTTAGCTTAGCGAGTTGTCGTTTATGAGGCGTTTTTTATGCCGTGCTTGTTGGCTTACTGGACTGTACCGTCTGAAGTGCCACTGGCCTGCTTCTGAGGACAAGCGAGCTTAATCTGCTACCCTGCCCCCGCCCCGCCCCACTTATCTCTCTCTAGCTGGCTAACAGCAGCTAGCTAGCTAGTTACAGCACTTAGCCTGGTAGCTAGCAAAGGCTAAGCTTGGTGGCCTCTTGGGCAAGGCAGACAGTCTTACAACACAGCTACCTCTGGCGAGCTTCTTTATAGTAACTTTCGTAAACTATTCGTATACCAGTACTTTAAAACAACTGTTAGTTCAAACACTGGCAAAGTGAACGATCGACAAACCAGCAAAAAGACGGAGCGAGCGAAAACAAGCGTCAGAGAGGATCTGTCAAAGTGAGAGATAAAGTCATAGACGTGTTGGTGGAGTTAGCCAGCTAACAGTCCCGTTGACAGCACCCGATGAAAGCTCAGCAGCTTGCTAAAAGATTGTCACAGGAAAACAAGAGAAATAAAATAAAGGAGTAGTCACGTTTTACAGCTTTTTTTACTCTCAAACACCATTCTACTGCTTTTTTCTTGGATATTTAATACGGAAACATGAAACATTAGTTGTTAACGAACCCAAGGAGCCAGGTAATCCATTGGCCTTATAAAAGCTAACCTATTTAGCTCTCTAGCTAATCCACACTTCCCGAGGCTGAACCGCCCGCCACAGGAAGGTAAAATCATTGAGGCGTTTTCTCAGCTTCATGTTTTTGACGTTAACGCATTAGCTTTTTTGATAAACCTTTTTTTGGGGGAAACAAAGCAAATCATACGATTATCACACTTAGAAATATCGGAACTGGTATGAAGTTAAAGTGACAAGTTTGGCTGTCACTGGGGGATTTTCCTTTCATTTGTGGAAGCTGTACTTCTTGGCACTCCCGATAATTCCTCATTGGGGATTGGGGACGTATGTTTTCAGCCGCTCCAGTCCGCCTAAGCTTCGCCACCTAGCTAATTAATTGCAGCCCCTGAGCGCAGTGGTGGCTTTCTTCACTGACAGCGGTCGTACTCAGTTCTACAGTCCGTCCACTACATGGACTGATAAGGAGTCTATTTATATTTTTGTAAGATTCAGTTCAGAAATTTAAAAAAATATATCTATATACACATTATAGTTAGGTGTCAGGGTAAATCTACCGCCGTGCAGCAATGAGTATCGAGATCCCAGTTGGCCTGACCGAGCTGCTCCAAGGCTACACCGTGGAGGTGCTGCGCCAGAGGCCCCCGGACCTGGTGGAGTTTGCCGTGCAATATTTCACTCGTCTGAGGGACACGAGGAGCCAAGACGGGTCTGGGGCCACTGCCAAATCTGGCGGCAAGGGGGTGATGTTTGATGGCGAGCCGATGCAGACGGAGTCCAACGGAGACGAGGACGATGACGAGGATGACTCGGACTTCGAGCGTAAGTAGCATCCACGCACAGCTCGCCTGGTCATTATACACGTGACGGTGAAATGATTCACCGTTTAATCACAGTAGCTGCTTATGATGATGTGTGTTGACACTGTAAAAGCATGTATATGTTTTGTGATCAACATGGTGATTAAAGGCGGTGTTCAGTCCAAACAGGGCCTCGTAAGAGTACAGCTGTTTGCCGTGCACTGTTACCATGGTAATCCCTCACTTGATTGACAGCGTGAAGGGGGCGCAGCCCACCCCCTAATGTACATCTCCCCTGTCTGCACTTCAGCCTTACGGTCACAGTCGCACGGTAGTAAAGTGCGTGTTTTGCTTCGTTGTGAGATTGTGTGCTGGTGTGTTGGGTCTGATGGCGCTTATATGAGCGGCTGTGTGAATGAATGAATGGATGGAGGAGAGCTGGTCATTGAGAAATGCTAACCCGATTTTTTTACAATGAGGGGACGCGCGCGCAGGACCTGCATCAAAGCAGCACGTCCTCTTTCATCTGCAGCTCCCACTTCAGTGTGCTACTCTCGTGAACTGCTCACACACAAACAAGTCAGGCAAAGCAATTATGATAACCTGAACGTCACTGATGCAAACCAACATCGAATAATACATCTATTAGAACAACGTGACTACCAAAACTAGGGGCTAGGGGTGTAATAATATATGTTCAAAATTTCAGGTTTGATGTGATTATCAAAATGTTGCCAAATATTCCAGTGCTTTGATTATGACTATGACATGTTTAACCACTTCATATAAAACCTTGTGTCTCATTTTCAAGCCCCCAAAACCAAAATATCAACATTCCACCAAAACCCATTTAAATACCAAAGTCGGACATTAAGCGTTACCAAAAAAAAAATTTTAATTCCTCCCATGGGTTTAGAAAATGGAGGTATTCTAATAATATATAATGGAAGCACTGCTTTACTTAGAAGTTTAATCATGGAAGAAACCTATATGTCTCCACAGTATAGTATTATGGTGTCTCAGCTAAACTATACTTGCAGAACTCTACAATAAACCCATTTTGTTTGTCGCTCTTGGGTGTAAAATAATTTCTAAGTGACTGAGCATACTAGCAAATAAAAAAATGGTGTAGTAGTTTCTGTCAAGAGGCTTTCATTACTAAATAAAAGCCTCTTAGTTGGGATCACACCAATTCCTTTGCTGAAAGTAGAGACATAAATACCAAGCCAAGTAAATAAATATGGGGGGTCCTGCTGTTAACGTTTGTGGCTTAGCAGTCGGTGAGATTGACTGGCTTGCTATTGTACAGCAAACTGTTTTACAGTACCTGTTTTCCACCATGTGTGTGTGTGTATATATATAAAAAACAATGTTTTTTTTTTCTTTTGGTCATACTCAGCGTATAAATCCCATGTCACTGCACAACTCTGGTAAATCAGAATATGCACCTTTTTGGTTATAGGCTTTAAATGCTGATTGTAGTGTACCAGACCTGTAAGTTGTGGTTGTGGGGTGTTGTTTGGTTGCTTTGATTAATGTAACTAATCTACGGACAGCTCACATGCTCAATATTGTGTTTTTTTGTTGTTGTTTTTTTGTCACTCACTTTTAACTTCAGCAATGATAATATAGACTGTGTATAATATAGACTATAGATTGTTTGACTTATAAATACTTCATGCAATAAATGCAGTTATAAATAATTGTAGCTGTTGCAGTTTGAAAATTGCAGTCCTTCATATTGCAATTTTCATATAAGAGCAATTTCTCATTCAGCCCTTCATAACGGCATAGAACATTTTATGTGACCATTAAGTAACAACATGGTATAAAAGGTGTAAATAAGCACTGGTTTCGCTCTTTGTAGTGTACCTTCATGATGTATGTGTGTGCTGAATTTCAGAATTCTGAATTTGACCGTTGTTTTTTTTTTTTTTTGTATTTAAAAAAACAACCTTTTTTTGTAAATGTTAAACAGTTCTGACACTTTTTCACGTCACATTAAACTGACCTTTAGAATGACTTTTTTTTTCTCATTATGATACTGTCATAATAACATGGCATCTCCTAAAAGAGAGTATTAAGATAAATAGAGCGACAGAACAAGAGAGGAATTGTTGTCACACGCGGGCAAATCTCTTAATCGTATTGCTTCAGGTTGTGTAATATTCTAATATGTGCATGTACCTCAATGGATTATGCCTCCGCTCAGTTTTGTGGTGCTGTCCACTTTACACTTTTGGCCAGAGTATTCAGAGAAAATGTTTTATAGTCACTTTAGCTGCAGGAAATAGTTGATAAAACATTGTAATTCTTATGTGGCGTTAATCTTCAGAGACTGGTAATGAAACCGTAACTAATTGCTTATATTTATCACACGTTGAACTGATTAAGTTGAGCATAAAATTTTATCATTAAAATAATAGAAACTTGAACTGTCTTTACCATACTATAGCATTATGTTCAAAATGCTTACTACTCTAAATTCTTTAAAAATGTACTGAAAACTGACAGTTTAGTCAGTTATTAGTCAATAAAGCACTGTAAGGCAAATGATTATCTGCTTAAATTAAAGGTTGAGGGACTCAACCGTGATTCTTACAACCTACCTAAGGACCAGTGGTCCGTGGATACCGAAAAAGCCCAGAATCTGTTTGTCTGACCTTTACTTTTACCTAATATTAATAAATACGTAAAAAGCTTGGGGTGTAACAGTGGACAGTCTGTATCGATGCATAGACCAAAGTAGCACAGATCCACTGCATCAGTGCCAAATAAAAATCAAAGTGTGTTCATTCCACAATTAATTTTCTTCATTTTACTGTGTGCAGTGTTTTGTACCTAGTTGCTTTTGTTTACGACTAAACTATTTGACCTCTAATAATAAAATGTTCATATTATAATTTGAGTTCATAGAAATGTAGCAAATTGTAAAACTTAATTTTATTTCACACTGACTGCAGACATCAGTACCAAACCGAAATAAACTGAATAACATCGAACTAAATCACATCACTGCAAATTTTAATCAAAAATGTATCAAATCTTTGGCTTAAATAATCATAATCATGATGCAGCTTGTGATCTACACCCCTACAAAAGGCATATAAAAATCTTGATGCTTGGTCATGCTTCAAGGCATGATTTGTTGGCAAAATTAAACTGACAAAGACGGATAAGTGGATATTCCAGTTTTATGTGGACAGGTTTGAACAAATTATTTTTCTTTTTCTTTTTTTTTTCTAAAACTACTTGCTAGGCTTACTTTGTGTGTATGGCAGGACTTTTCTACAGCTCTGAACTTTCAGCAGTTTGTAAAATGATACCTCAGAATTTTTGTTAAATCATTTTGTGCAATCAGACAAACAACAGCCCCGTCATTTTAGGTGTGTTAGATGTTTTGTGTCTTTTTGTGACACTCAAGCTACTGAATGTTCAATTATTGTTTGAAGTAGAAGCTAAATACACTTAAGATAATTAATACAGCAGATAATATTCCAGTCACTAGTGTTAGTAGTGTAACATGGTAGGCTTTAGTGATCTTTGTAAGGGTAACATTAGCCCATCCTGACGAATCGGCCACAGTATGAAATGCATGTCATCATGGAGTAACTGTAGTCTTGTTTGAGAGAACAACAGTGTGGAGGGAAAGCTGTTGACTGACCATTTTGCTTCTTCAGAACTAACGAGGGAATGTTGTGCTTTCTTGGAAAGGATGACACCCTCAGTCGTTGTCAACCTTATTGTTAATGATAAATAATTGTTTAGTTTTAGAGCACTGTTTAACACATAACTACTCTGTGTTTCATTCTTTAAGCCTTGGTCAGAGTCATTAGTTACCAGACAATTATTTTTTTGCCACCTGTTGTGGCTGGCTTATGGTGGCTCCTGGTGCCCATTTATTATATAGTAAGTAAGTTGTACTTTTAAATATATATTTTTTGGCATTCTTTCAATCTTTTTTCCTACCATAAAACTAGTAACATCAAAGCTGTGCATTATCTGTGATTTCTCCACCAGCTCTCCGCAGGATGGAGTTAAGGAGTAGAATGCTCTTCACTGTAGGACCTTTTCTTCCAGTGGTAGCAAATCGCCCTTTAATTTTCAAGAACATTATCTATTGCTTGTTCATTGCTGTTGGATAATCATTTGCATGAAGAGGATTTTTATTTATTTAGCAGTAAAGATGTGACTGAAACATTCGTTACTCTTGTTGTACTTTTGAACACTCATTTAAGTTACGTCATGAGTAAATAACCACTAACAATAGCTTTGTTTTTTTTTTTTTTTGTATTTTATAGAATTGCTGCATGATAATTTGGTGTGTGGGTGTCTTTGATTCAGAATTTGTCTTATGTGAACTTTTACATATTGTCATTTTAATTTGCATATAATTGACTTGGTTAAACTGAGAGTAACCTTATTGTTCAGGTGTGAAGGTGAATGTTGAAATGTAGAGTATAAATTAGGAAATAAAATAAACTAGGAAATAAAATAGGAAATGCGCAACAATGGCTCTACTATACTTTTCCTTTCTCCAAGAAATGCACTCAAGTGCTCATGACCTTGAAGCCTGAAGCAGTTTAAAGTATTTAGATGTATGTGGAGCATTTTTAAACCAGGACTTTGACAATAGAACATTTTCAGGCACCAAGTAGTTCTTTATTTCTGTGAATGTGAAGTAGGCTACAGTTAGACCTATATTTCTGGTCTTTTGTAGAATGGACGTTCTTTGTGTGATTCTAGAAAGAAAGTTAACACTTTTGAGTCATGCATGGAGTTTGTGCTTGTCAAATCATTCAGTCTGAACTTCATAGTCAAATGGCCTTTATTTTATATTGGGTGGATATATAGTGTAGCTGTTCTTGTGCAGTACGGACTTAACAGCTTCATTGGAATGCTGCGCCTTACCTTTATTTCAAGTGTTCTCCAGAGATTGTGTGAGAGCAGAGAAATGGCATGTAGAGTGTTTGTGTACAAGTAAGTGAGTTAAATATGGTGGTAGTTTTCTGTAGTTCCTGTGTTTAGAGTGTTGTGCAGCTATTTGTTATTAGAAGCTAATTTTGAGTGAAATGTTTCAGGCTGCCTCTGGCCCAGCAGCTTGAAATGCCTCAGATACTGAGTCAATCAGTCCATGTTTATGCTAATGCATCTGAGTGTGATGCTTGCTTGTGTGTGTGAATAGGTGTGTGAGAGAGGGGCTGGGTACCCAATTATGTTGGTACTACTGAGTACCGATTCATGTTAAATTAGTTAATGCCAAATTTTGGTACCTGAGCACAAGCTCGCAATCAGGGCAATTTGAAGTTACACTTCATAAGTTACACTTACAAGTCTAAGTTACACTTAGACAACGCTGTCTGCAATATTTGTAATGTGAAATGGAAAGTATGCCATGGCAGCACAGCTAACCTGAAGAAACATCTGGTCAGTCATTCTAGTCAGTCAAAGTATTTCTAAAAGCTGTAGTGTGCACCATATTTGGTACACGTGATGACCTGTAAGTCAAGTCCCTGGCAGCAGCTGCAGCTAATGTTAGCAGCACCCCTACAGCCAGCGCTGAAGAAGGTGAACCCACCATGGACAGCAAAATTTTAAGTGAAGCATTTACAAGTTTTTTAGGTATCTTTAGGTAATTCATTAGCTCATTGATGTTGGGAAGGATGTCTCATGCTTCTTCTGAAACATGCATGATGGCGTGTTCACTTGGTGACAGAGTGTAGGGGGAGCTGTGAGGAGATCTTTTTGACGGAAGAGAGGGGTTTTATTTTGTGTGGTGTGTAAAATGTTCTGAATAAATAACAATGTTGAAAGTGAGAACTTTGGACTTATTTTTTAAAGGTATTTTTGAATTGTTTTATTTATTATAGTACAGTATATATTATAGTATAGTTATTATAGTATTATGGTACATGTACCAAATTCCAAATACTGGTACTAATATTGGTTCAAATGTGAACTGTGTTTGTGTTCCACTTGACATTCAAAAACAAGAACTAACCCATACAGGCACCTATGGAACATAAGTTCTTGTTCTGCTTGTTTCCACCAGCATGACGGATGGAGCCATCATGACTGTTAAGGATTTAATTACCTTTTCGGTCTAGAGCGTAACCTAATTTGGATTGTTTGCTAGTTAGCTGATAGTGACATAGTACAATATTCAGCACTGTTCTATGCTGCATACATTCTATCTGTGTTCATCGATTCAGAGAGTCAAGCAAAGCTGTGCAGCTTGGACTTGAGATGTTCTGGTGTGGGGATTGTTGCAGATACTTGATATTTTTCATGTATATCAATCTATATAACTTCTCTGTTCTTCACAGAAGACATTTTAAAAAAATAAATAAACTGCATAAAAAGTAGGATTTCAGCACAGTATTTAGCACAATAAATAATCAGATAACAGTTTAAAATATCAGTCAAATCAAAATCTGTCCGATGCCAAATTTCTTTTAAGCAGTTGCCGAAAGTATATATGACTTTAATGACACTTTGACGACATTGTGCATCACTAATAAGGAGCCTTTTGTTTTTGCCTTTTGTTAATATTAGTGAGTTTTAATTTATTAAAGCTTTTTATGTTATAAAAGTATAATATTTGAGAGATTAGTGAAGTGTTGCTTGATCCTTTAAGTTTTCTTTGTTAGCAGCTTAAGCTGTGCTTTGTAGTGCCTTAGTCTAATAAAATTAGCTTTAAGAACATGCTACTCATGAGCTAACAATCCTAGACTACAGAATATAAAGTACAGTATGTTTTATTATTATACCTCTAGAAATGTGCAATATAGCAGTTGCCATAGTGTCGTTCTGAAATAATACTACTTCATAGAGCTTTGGGTGAGCTTTCAGCTTTAGTGATCTTTGGGTTTAGTACACTACAAGAAAAACCTCATATTTTAAGTCTGTCTACCTGCAACGGTTGCAAAGCATGAAACTGGTTTTATTGTCCTGTGAAGTTTAAGGTGTGTGTGTGTGTGTGTGTGTGTGTGTGTGTGTGTGTGTGTGTGTGTGTGTGTGTGTGTGTGTGTGTGTGTGTGTGTCCATGGCTGCTCTTTTGTCAGGACAGGATAACAATCTGGACTTTGACACTTCCTCATTGTCTGTCTGTAGCAACTGCAGAATGAGGAAGAGGAGACAAACTCACCCTTTATTGTTTGTTTTTCTCACACTTGTTTTGCAAAGCCCCCATCCTGGCTGCTCAGGTAGCACAGAGCAATCTTAATTTACGTCTGTTAAAAACAATGTTGAAGCAGGTGATGAGAATAGAAGGTAATGTCGTTAAGAATCATTTCACTTCTCATGTAAGTTGTTGCCTTACCAGAGGCTTCTGTTTAAAATGTTAAATGTACAATAGACTAAATGTCTTGATTGAAATTTCCACAGGTGGCAGCTCAGTGTAACAGCCTGGGTTCCTGCTTTGATAAAACAAGTTCATTCAACATTCAGAAAAAGAGAAAAGCAGCTGTAATTGAAAGCTTAAAGAAATCCAGAAATATCCAGAAACTGATCTAGTGATTTTTTTATTGCACACAAAAGCTGTGAAAGTATTCAGGCAAGTTGTGTACGTTGTGTGGCAGTCACATGATTTCACACAACACTAATGTTAATACAGAGCTTTTTTTGTAGCTCATATTTTTGGTACACAAACATCATGAAATAAACTGAAAATTACTTTTGTTGTGTTAAATGAATACCTTGATTCCTCAAACAGCTAGCAATATCCAGCTGAAGCTGTAATTGGTCACCCTGTCAAAGACACTGTGATTAGTTAGATGTTCATTTGCGTATTGCAGCCTTGCATATTGCAGCCATACAACAATTCCCCAGTGAAAAAATGCCATAAATTTTGTCAGATGAAGCCCAGATCAAGATTATGTTGACATAGGTGTTTACTTTCATCTGTGACTCTGGTTCTCCTATACAACAAGCATCTACATTTACAAGTAAGGATTAATGTAGTTAGGATGGGGAAAAGTGATCGGTTAATAAATACTTGTAATATAATCCTTTTTTAAAGTAATAAAATACTGCTCAAAAATCACAAAATGATTTTGTTGAATAGTGTAGCTACTTTTTCTGTCTTTCAGCATGTCACTCCATATAGCCAAGAACCACATACAATCATCTAAGCCATTCACCTGCAAATTGGCATTTATCAACACAGTGATTATAACATGAGCCAGATGAGATTCCCTGAACTTCAGACTTTTCAAATCAAGTAACTTCCTTGACAGTCAGAAAAAGAAAATCAGAGTGTACAGAGCATTGGTGCGTCACAATGTTAGGTAGGCTGAAATTTTTATGGAACTAGTTAACACACAAAATGTCAAACTTCATGCTACTTGTCCTCCAGATTCTTTTGCTTCTGCATCTTTATTTAGCATGTCCAAGTTTTAAAGGCTCTTCAAGGCAGTTAGGTCAGCTGGTTGTATCACACAGTGACAGCTAATTGTCCGTTTTCTGTCTTTGGCTCTACTACTTACATTTAAAAACCAACCCAACACCTCTTATCAATATACATTCTCCATTTGGTTTTTGATGTGTTGACCGATCTGATGTGTAGAGGTATGTCTTGCTTTCAAGCTAGAAGAATCACATTAATAAATATCATGATAGTATTGTCACCTCTGGGGCAATTTCTACCTCTCCTTGTTAGACATTTACAGCATTTAGCAGATGCTCTTATCCAGAGCGATGAACAACAGTTCTTTGTAGTCCATGACGTTCAACAGCTGTCATTCTACTAAGATACTACTAGCTAAGTTACACACCATAACAAACCCTGCCAAACTTGTAAACCCAAAAGACAAAGTATATAAGAGTAAACAATAGACAGTAACAATAAATGCGCAATAAATATGAGGCTGGTTAGTTTCCAAGAGAGCCATGGGAGGGAGGGGGGGGGGGTAAGGGGCAGTTTAAAGAACAGTCTAAGAAACTATACATGTGGCCAGGGATTTTTATAAACTGATTTTCCTGTTTTGTAAAAAAACAAAAATCCTGTCCACACAAGCACAATTTTGAAAATATCTGTCCACACTTAAATGCAAAAAACAATTTCAAACGCTGTCAAAAACATGCCAAAGCATGAAAAATTCTCTCACCATTTTTGTAGAAACACAAGCTCACGTTCAGATTTGTCCCACCAACCACTGTTTCAACCGGGTTTCAGCCAAAACCGTTGTTCTAAAAAATGTTTTCCTACCAGTAACATAAAACTATAGAAAACGTAATTTCTCAAAACACTTATTATAATAAGAAATGAACAACAAACTGTAGGTGATTGTGATTGCAACCCTCGTGAAAATGTATGTTCTTGGTCATCAGCATGCCAATTTCACATTTAATAATGGCGAACGATTTAGTGTGCGCATGCGCAGTTAACTTTGGTAGGACATTTTCATGGGTAGGAAAAAATTTCAGAACAACGGCAACGTTGATGGCGGGCACTCAGGTGTGATGGTGTCAGTGTTGAATATAATAACGACATCCAAAGCTTGCTCTGATGGAAAGCAACTGCGTGTATGTATAAGCATGTAAAAACAAACATGGCGCACAATGTGACATCAATGGAGATGAAGTTATGCTGTTTTGACATCTTCCTTTTTCTCGTCCACATATAAACACAAAAAGTGTTTTAAAAAATCTTAGTTTTGCATCTATTTGTGGACAGGGTACTTCAGATACAGGTACTTCAGAAAAGCTGCACATCAGTTTTGCAGCAATAAAAGCCTTTGGGGGATCGCTGAGGATAATTTCATCATTTACTTTGATTATCATTTAATTTGAACACATCAGATAGTTGATGCTTACTGTTGTTGGTCAAGCTTCATTCAAACATCAGTCAAATAATCTCTGTTCAGTTTCACACTGGAACTGCGTCAGATCCAGGTGTCCTTGTGCCGCCCAGGCTAGAATTGTGGCCACACAGATACAGAAAAGGGCGGTAACCTTGTCCAATCAGAGAGCAGATAAAGTAGACAAATGGTGGCCTTGTTTAATCGCGGGGAAGATACTGTTCAGATGAAGTGACCTTGCCCTACACATATCACGACATGTTGCTTTACTCAGTTTATTCAGGGTTTGTTACCGAATTAGATGGAGGGATGGATAGATAGATGGATAGATGGATAGAGAGATGAATGGATGGATGGATGGATGGATGGATGGATAGATAGATAGAAAAAGTAAAATCACTTTTGAGTCACTTAAATTTGAGTACTTTCTGAACTGCTTTTACTCTGATCCGCAGGATTTTAGCAGA
>JBBPDA010000019.1:16316578-16329831 GCA_037974385.1 Arnoldichthys spilopterus
TGTGTGTGTGTGTGTGTGTGTGTGTGTGTGTGTGTGTGTGTGTGTGTGTGTGTGTGTGTGTGAGAGAGAGAGAGAGATGTGGTGGCCTCTGCCTTTTCGGTGTGTGCGCGCGCGCCTTTCTCATTCATGCGAACCAGCCCCTTCTGCGCGCTCCATCTGCTACACAGGGGACACTTAATTAAGAGCACGAGAGTGACCATGTGGAGACAACACTCTCTCTTTTTCTCTCTCTTGCAAAGACAAATTTCTCTAGCACCCCCCCCCCCTCTGTCCTCCACAAAGAGAATTCAATGCTAAAAATACTCCAGTCAGCCATAATATTAAAACTATCTGGCTAATATTGTGTAGGTCCCCCTCTTGATGCCAAAACAGCTCTGACTCATCGGGGCTCAGACTCCATAACACCTCTGAAGATGTGCTGTGGTGTCTGGCATCAAGACAAAAGCAGATCCTTTAAGTCCTGTACACTGGAATGTGGGACCTCAGTGGATCAGACTGGTTTCTCCAGTTTATCCCACAAATGCTCATTAAGATTCAGATCTGGAGGAGGAGTCATTACCTTGAGTTCATCATGTTCCTCAAACCATTCCTGACGAATTTTTGGAGATATATGTGGCAGGGTGGTCATTGGCATTAGAGAAAACTGTTGCCATGAATGACCAGCTGGTGGTGGTGGTATGTGTCAAATGAACATGGATACAGGATCCAAGGTTTTCCTAGTTGAACACTGCAGCTTGCCTTTTTTTTTTTTACCATAGTGCTTCCTGGTACCATCTCTTTCCTAGGCAATCAATGCATACACTCAACCTTCCACATGATTGAAAAGAAAAGATGATTTATCAGACCAGGCCAACTTCTTCCATTGATAATGGTTCAGTTCTGATGGTTATTTGTCTATTATCCATTGCCATCATGGGTACCCTGACCTTGGTGTCTTTGCAGCATCATATGGAGCAACCTGCGATGCACTGAGTTCTGACACCTTTCTATCATAGCCATCATGGACTTTTTTAGCAACCTTTGCCACAGCAGCTTTTCTGTGGGATTGGACCAAATGGGCTCATTAAGGAGCCCTGGGTGCCAGTGACCCCATGACTGGATCACCAGTTTTGCTTTCTAAGATCACATTTGGTAGGTACTAAACACTGCACACTAGGAACATCACAAGGCCTGCAGTTTTGGATGCTTCTTGTTGTTTAGCTATTGTAATATGGCCCTTGTCAAAGATGCTTGGATCCTTACTCTTGCCCATTATTTCTGCTATCAGCACATTAACTTCAAGAACCGTTATCAACTGTTCACTTGCTGCCTAATATATCCCACCCCTTGATGGGTGTCAATGTAATATGATAATGTTTCCCTTCACCTGTCAGTTGTGTTAATGTTATGGCTGATCGATGCATATAATGCTAAAATGCACAGTGAGTCACAGTCTCTCATCTTGCTCTTTGAGGCTTTGGACATGATCATCTAACAGTGACTTACAGAATAAGAATCAGATCACCAGAGTCTGAATAATTGGTGGTTTTGAGTTTTTGAATCTTTTCAATCCAGCTGAATTGTGTAATCGCCCACTTCTGGAAACAAAATGTATGAGTGTGTTTTATATAGTAATGATAGTTATCAACTCTTTCTTTATTGAAATAAATTGTGTATGCCCTGTCTGCCTAATTGGATGGCTTTCGTCTTGTTCTGCTAAGGGTAAATATCCTAACAGAGTTCTGAGTGACTGTACACATGCTGATAAAGGAGTAAGAGCCATGTCCAGAGCCCAAAGGTTACTTTCTAGTTTTCAGAGCACACTAAGCTGGAACAGGGATGTGTGTGTTTCTGTGTGTTTGGGACTCAGTGTCTAGCATCAGTGTGTGTTTAAACATTGGTGATGTTGCCAATTAAAGGGCCCATATCCTACACTTTAACTAGACAAAAGAATGTTTCCCTGTGGTCAATTTGAATGGTTTGACAGCTCCTGTGCTATAAAATATGCTGTATATATGGAATGGAATGTCTATAAAAATGTATCTTGTATCTTTCTCTATGCAGGTGTCTTTGAAGCAGACGCCTCTCCATGACTTCCATAGAGCTCAGGGGGGGAAGATGGTGGAGTTTGCTGGATGGAGCATGCCTGTTCAGTACAAAGACAGCCACATCACATCCCACCTACACACACGCCAGCACTGCTCTATCTTTGACGTCAGTCACATGCTTCAGGTGTGTGCGTGTGTGTATAACGGGATTGATTTTTTAGTGTGATTTAATTTCTTCTTATTTATGTTTGTTTAATATTAATTAACAAATATGGCCAATATCTATTAGTAGTATGTTCTCGAAACTAAATGTATATATTTCTCAAATGCTTTATTTTTAACAGACCAAAGTCTATGGAAAGGACAGAGTGAAATTTATTGAGTCTTTGGTTGTTGGAGACATTGCAGAACTAAAGGACAACCAGGTGACTCTCTCATTCTCATTTTGCTGAAAATATTGGCCATGCATTTTAATTAGTTAAACTAATTTAAATTTTATTGCTTCACATTTATGACCACCAGAGGAAAAAATTGGCAGTGAACTTACCTCTTGCACTTCTCTTACAAATCAGCAAACTTGTACCTGGTCAACATGTTTCTGTTTCTGTGTGTGTTTGTCCAGGGCACCCTCTCCCTCTTCACTAATGCTAAAGGAGGGATAATGGATGACCTGATAGTGACTAAGACAGATCAGGGGTATCTATATGTGGTGTCCAATGCTGGCTGTGCAGACAAAGACTCTGCACATATGCAGGTGAGACCCTGTCAGAGAGACACTCTGACCGATCTTTTTGATCGTTCCTACAGATAAAGGTGATTTTACTCCAAAACAAGTGATCCATAAAATTGACATTTTAAAGTAATTTTCATAATTTAAGTTAAAGTTGAGTTGCTTTGCTTAAACTATTAATTCTGCATCTTATCAAAAAAAGATTTAAAATAATGTGAGGCCACTTCCTCAAAAGGTAAAGTGAAGGCACAACTAGTGTCTGAGGCCCGGGTTGTACTTACTTTCTCCACAGAAGAACATTGTGAATGTAAACAATTTCAATGTGATGTACTTTTTCTCATGAATATACACGTATCATAGTCTGATATAAAATCAGTATTGACCACAATCTAGCGGTTGTCTCTTCAGATTGAAAAAAAGAGTGGTCTACTGTGGTAAGAAAGAAAATTTAACCGAAAACTCAAACAATACTAATTGTAAAAGTATGTAAAAGTTATTTTTGATCATTTCTATTAATTTGTGCATCAAAATGTTTTGTAGGCCAATCTGCAGGAGTTTAAAACCACAGGTCATGATGTTGATTTGGAATATTTGGAGGAGAGTTTGATTGCCCTGCAGGGTAAGACTGAATTATCAGCTACTATGCATGTGGGAATAGGTGTGAAAAAGAGACACAGAATAATATACAAATCACTGAGCAGTCGCACTTGTAATGTAATCTGATGCACATTTGAATGTTTGAGCTCCATCTTCATCTTTTTATTTTTCTGATATGTTTGGTTTTGTTTGTATTTGAATGTGTTCGTATGTTTCACTCACATTTGTGTGGTTGTGCACAGGTCCATCAATGGCCCGGGTGCTGCAAGAGGGTGTGTGTGATGATCTCAATAAGCTGACCTTTATGACCAGTGTTTTGACCCCAGTGTTTGGGATCCAGGGCTGTAGGGTCACACGCTGTGGATACACTGGGGAGGATGGTGTTGAGGTGTGTTGGTGCAAAAATACATTCAATTTTAATATAATAGTGATGACCTATGGACAAGAAACTATTCTAAATATCACAGTTTCTGATCCTAGTTTTGCATTAATCTAACAGCAAGCAAGTTGTAAATATGTGCATAGATACTGCACTGACTGATTGTCTCAAATCTCAAAACGAGTCAGAATTAAAGAATGTGTTTCTGTTCTTTGATATTGGTTTTACTTTCAGTGGACTTTGTGGTATGATGCAGTTAAAAAACAGTAATTGCCCAGCTGGGCTACAAAGCTAGCTATGGATGTACATGGTGGAGACTCTTGAATGGTCAAATGCACAGAAACATCTCGTATTGTCAGTTAACTGCAGTAGTCATAATATACATATTTTTAAAATCTTTACTGGTAAAGTCCTTATTAGGGGCAGTGGGCAGTGGTGGCCTAGTGGTTAGTACGCTGCCTTCGTAGACCTGAAGGTCAAAGGTTTGAGTCCTGGCCTGGGCATTACTGAGGTACCCTTAAGCAAGGTACCGTTCCACTACACTGCTCCCTGTGTGCTGTTGGTAGCTGCCCGTTGCTCTACGTGTGCACATGTGATGGGTTAAATGCAGAGGTCACATTTCGTTGTGGTGCTTGTGTGTGTTCACAATGACAAATAATCACTTTCCCTTATTGTGTATATTTAAAAATGTTACTCAGACCTGTGAAAAGTACCTGTTTTATTACAAGATTAGTTTTGAAATACATGTATACCAAATCAGCCATAACATTAACACCACTGACAGTTAAAATTAATAATGATGACTAGTTTTTCATGAAAATGGCACCTGTCAAGGGGGTGAATGCTGACTCTGAAAGAAATGTACCAGAATCTATAGTGCACCACAAACAGAGCTGTTTCAGCAGCATGAGGAGGACCTACTCAATATTAGGCAGGTGGTGTTACTGTTCTGGCTGTTCGGTGTATACATTTTTCCCTCTCAAGATGAAGTCCATTGGCCAAGACATGTTTGATGTCCAATGTTTGCTTCTTAAGTTTTGTACTAAATCTACAACCCTGTTCTAGAAGCCACCTTGAATTCAATTTTGTCTAAACTTGTGACCATTCATATAGATAGCAGTATGTCCTGTAGTGTCAGAAACCTCATAAGCAGGAGATTATTTAACAACTCAACACAAGTGTGTGATGATTTAGTCCTGCACTTTGCACACTGCTAAGCAATGAGGATTAATAAGTTTCCATTCCTTGTTAGCCACATTAGTGTCTTAGCCACAGAATCAAACCTCAGTGCCTTGGCTGATTAACACCAGATAAGAGGAAAAATAAGTAAATTTGATTTTTCATAAACGGTGTGTGTCTCCTCCCTGTCTGTTAGATCTCGGTTCCTTCTGAGGGTGTGGTTGCATTGACGGAGAGGCTGCTGGGCAATAGCGAGGTGAAGCTGGCTGGCCTCGGTGCTAGAGACAGCCTCAGGCTGGAGGCAGGACTTTGTCTCTATGGCAATGACATTGATGAGGTCACAACCCCCGTGGAAGCAAGTCTTGTCTGGACTATAGGTACTTCTTTGTTGAAATATTAAGGAATGTGTGAGGAAGAAAATAGTAAATAATTATATAATATTAATTATATAATTTTATATAATTACAGTGGCACCTGTTAATGAAATTGATATATTAGGCAGTGAAAGCAACTGTCAGTTATTACAGTTGATGTGCTTGAAGCTAGAAAAATGTATATGGATCTGAGCACATTGTCAAGCACTAGATTGGGATGATTACATGACTGGGTCATCCCCAAAATGGCAGGTCTTGTAGGGTGTTCCTGGTATGCAGTGGTTAGTACCTACCAAAGTGATCCATGGAAGGAAAACTGGTGAACTGGCAACATGGTCATGGATATACAATGCTTGTTGATGCCTGAGGTTAGCAAAGGTTAGCTTGTTTGGTCCAAAGCTTCAAGGTAAAGCTACAGTAGCACAAATTTCTGAAAAAGTGGTTTTAATGTTATTGCTGATCAGATTATACAGTTGCAAAAGTTTGAGCACCCCAGGTCAAATTATGTTATTGCACAATTACTGTTTATTAACTGACTTTGACTTATTGGGGAGATTAAAAATAAAAACTCTTTGCAAAAGTTATCAGATAGTTTAACAAATTTAAAACTAACATGTATGGTAATACATAAAATAATAGATATTGTCCACTAAAACTTGCCATGTTTGAGTTTGTTCCTTGTAGAACAGTGATTCCCAACCCTGGTTCTGGGCTGCACCAAACAGTTAAATGCAGCTTCCTTTCCTTTCTGCTTCTCCTTATTTCAACTGATCAGTAGCCCAAAGCCTCACTAACTATATTGGTAGAGCTGACTAGCATGTGGATCCAGACAAAACATACATCAAGTATTTTGGAAACTGGGAAAACGCTAAAATGTACAAGCCAGGTTACTCCAGGACCAGGCTTGGGATCCAGTGTTGTAGAGGATGTGTACTTACTTTCATCTGGTAAATCATGAGCATGTATTTTGACTATGGGTTTATAATATTTTTGTGTTTATATTTTGGGGGATGTCTCCTACATGCAGTATGCAATATTTTTGTAACTGTTTTGTTTACATTATTTTGTGCATAGGTAAACGTCGTCGGCAGGCAAAAGATTTCCCTGGAGCTGATCTTATTATTCCACAAATTAAAGCAAAGACTCAGAGGAAGAGGGTGGGGCTGATCTCTAGTGGCCCTCCTGTCAGACAACATACCCCCATACTCAGCCCTGATGGCAGAGCTATAGGTAACACTCTCAGAGCAGTACTCAACCCTTATTTTAGGTCATTGTTAAAAAGCAATGTCAGCCCGACATCTCTTGTCATTTATTGCATTCAATGTAAATGGGCTTTCAACTATAGAAGGTGGCCTGTAAAATACTATTGTTTAATTTCTGTCTGTTTTGGGTTAATGTTATCTAGTTCAGAAATCAATCTAACCCCCCTGACCCTCTTGAGATTGACCTTGAAGATAATATTCTGATATTAAATCTGAGCATGATACGTAGCTAGAAGACTATATGCCCATATGTTCATAGACACCTGCTCATCCAGTGTAACTTCTGTAAAGAAGAGCTTTAAAAGAGAATTTGTCATAGTGAACTTAGGCTCATGTGCAGCTTCTGTAGAACATCCAGTCTATTAGAAATGTATTTTTTGGAGATTATACAAATTGCGTGTGCATGTAGCTGAATGCCTGTGTCAACAATTAGTGCACCATAAAGGATACACTATAAGGAAGGGCTGTTTGGATACCTTTGGACATATAGTCTATGTTAAAACAATCTTTTACAGGTGCTGCTTGTCAGACTTCAAATTTAGGATTTTCAGACCTTTATCTTTGTGCATTGTGGTAACTATACATTATCTGAAATTCTCATAACACTCTCCTTTTCAGGTGAGGTCACGAGTGGATGTCCATCCCCTTGCCTTAAGCAGAATGTTGCTATGGGTTATGTTGAGACAAGCTTTAGTAAGGTGGGAACACCCATTCAGGTGGAGGTTAGGAAGAAGAAAGTACCAGCCACGGTCAGCAAGATGCCGTTCGTGCCCACAAACTATTACACTGGACATTAGAGCTGTACTTGGACTATCGTAAGGAAAGACTGGCCTAAATGTTGGTCAATTATTCTTTTCAGACCAATTAACTTCTAGCACTTGAGGTCATACCTACTGGACTAAAACTAAATCTACACTTTCAGAGTGAACAAATATGACATACAGCTTTTTATATCTGAACACAAACATGTCAGTTGTGGAGTATTTTTTCACCTTTGTACATTCCAGAACTGGAGCATACATATACAGAGATGTACCCATGCTGTTTATGCATGGGGTGATTTGTCCCATTTGACCATTCTGTGATGCATGAGGTTTAATGCAAAAGCTTGGGTGTCTTTGGTGAAATTATATGTTTTGCTGATTTTGTTTAGTACACATCCTCTATAGAGGACACACTTCTACACATTTTAATGGACAATTGCTGTTCATTTGCTGAGCTGAACATAAAACATAAAAGCATGTTTAAAAGTTAAGGCACTTTTTATATAAACTGCTAATAAGCAGAAATGGCACTAAAATATTTTCAGGTTTGTTCCCTGTAGAGGATGTCAACATATTCTCATTTCAACAAAGCATGTAATTTAACCTTGTGCATCTGACTGTACATTCTTTTATACAACACAAAAAAACAAATGTTAATGCAATATATTTGTTTTAACCTGTTTGCACTTCAGTATGCAGGCGTGTGTTTTTCTGTATGGGAAAGAAACATCTGTTTAGAAGGACACACTCTTTGAACCACATTATCATACTGTAAGCAATTTAAAACTTGAATTATATTTTATGAGAAATCTATTTTACACTCAAATTATATAATAATAATAATAATACATTTACTGAAAATATTAGCAATAATATAAGCACAACGAATTTAGTCTCCTGTATGTGCCTTGGTTTTTCATTGTAACATAGTAATGAGCAGGTAAAACTTTTTTCTTTGTTTCTATAGGGACCAATAACTTAATCTCTTTAACTAACCTTTAACTTTGCCAAATCTCTTTTTCCTTTGTGCCACTGGTGAACTTTAGAGTGTTTCTGTTTTGTCTTCCATTCTTTCAATTCTATTATCCCTAACTGTGAACCCAAACAAGTGGACCAAAAGTAAAACTACAAAAACCTTTGTACTACTGTATGGCCAAGAAGAGTCTATGGATATGTAATGAGAATTAAAATACTTTGCATTGTTAATAAACATATTATGATGCTTTTTTATTTTACAACACAAATTTGTGTAATTTAAAAAAAACTCTCAGACCTCACAGTAAACATTTGAAAGGATTAATAAAAGTTGCAGTATTAAGTTTATACATTTCTGGTGGTTTTAACAAATGCTTTATTTGTAATGATTAATGTAGTAACTATAATGTCATATCTCAACCGGGGAGATGAGATTAAGGACTAGTAACTCTGCAAGCTGCTTTTATCTGCTTGTGCTTTTTCAGCTGTCACACAATTAGGACTATACGTAGGCTGTCAGGTTCTCTATGCCAGCTTTTGTAATACTGGTATCACAGAATGCTGTAGTATGCAAATGTGCCCTTTAAAATAAAATCACGTGTCATTGAAGGCAGTAAGTGTTGTGGACAAACCTGAAATTTTGAAATGAGACTGAACTGAAAATACTGGTGTATATTGCTACACAATTGTTGCATTAGTGTTTATTACAATATAACAAGACGTAACGTGGCCCTGGGCGAACAGTGATAAATTGTTCAAGGGATGAGAAACACAGTAGCACTATTTCAGTAGATGTGAGTTCTGACACACGCTCAGTCTGTGTGCGCACAGGGCTCCGTAGGCCAGCGTGGTGTTTGCAGCTGATCATTCTGACTTCACAAGTTCAACAGCGATATCTCGTTTTCGGCAATAACCCCCGTAGTTTCGTGCAGCTATACAGCACTAGCAGTAGTCGCGTTCTTGTCTCTGTCTCATGGCTTGGAATGAGGTCACGTGTGCAGTTTTTGCCTCCCCATTCCTTTTCGAAACAGATTTCACAAGAACTGTTACAGAGAAGTATTTGGCAAAAGACATGTCTTGGGTCAGCAAAAATTAAACGTTTAAATTGTTATTCAACGTTTTCTTGAAGTATTGTAATCAAACAAGTGTTGTCGAGCGTGTCAAACTCGATCAGTGAAACTACAACTAGTGTTTGCAGACTACGTCACGACCCAAACATTTACAAACAGCTGATGGGCGCTTGAAATCATGGGAGTTGTATTTCATTCTCACGGAGCGTTTTTGTTCAGACAATGGCAGAAAACTACATTACCCATAATCGTCCATTAGAGGTGGAGCGTGCCGGGTCTGAGAGCGGCTATCGAGGAGAAGATGGTGGAATCTGCAGTTACAACGTGCACGATACTCCGTCCCAAACGTTTCGAAAAATATCTACCTTCTCAACCTGGCATTCGATATCGGTTGCCCGGAGACAAACATAGATAATACATCCTAAAGAGTAACACAAAACTCCTAGGCTGTTTGTCCCAGAGGGGCACATGCAGATTGAATGTTGTCAACGTGGTGCTGAAGTGATGACAAAGTTGCGAGATTAACTCGAACTCATTAGCGAGTTGTCTACTCTCTCAGACACTTCCGACAGGATTTTGTGGGTGTAAAGATTGACTATTTATCGAAACTTATTTATAATCTTTGAGGTTATCGGTTTGTACTGGGGCCATAAAAAGGTTTCCTGCTGGGTTTGCCGGCCAGCTAGCCTTAGCTTCTTTGGGATCAACCGACTGACAACATGCCGCGGAGCAAAAAAGGGAAACGTGGTGGCGGTTCCAGCAAGGGTAAGTTTACCCAATGGGAGTTTCAGACTGTTAGTTTCACAGTTAAATATGTCTTCAAATTGAGACTGTAGTTTGCTAAAAAAAATAAATAAATAAATGAATGGCACATGGTAAAGCTTGAAACTGAAACCTACATGTTAGTGCAGTTGAAGTGTTTAGGTTGTTGACTCCGTCAGCGCGACGGTCAGACAGTTACTTCAGGCCGCATGCAGCTTAAAAAGCATGAGGTCCTAAAGAAGTCCTACAGCTGTCCAGTTGTGTTTATTAAGCCTGTTTTCTCTCTGTGCCTTCTCACATTATGTGAACATTGGAGGTGGTGTAACGGTTAATCCCTGTTTAGCGCAGTGGAAGATGAAAAATGCCGTTCAGAATATTTTTAGACCTGCCTAACTGAAATACAGCCCTGGCCTTGCTCGGGTGACTTAGTTCTATGAGCAGCTGTTACATGTTTAACCAGCGCTCTTAACCAAACTACTGCTGCTGTTAATGATTTACGTGCTGTTATTAGAGCCTGATCGATGGACAATATACACTCGAGGCCAAACTATTCATGTTTTTACATTTTGGGTAATTAAAGTTTTTTTCCAATTGTACATTTGCATTAGATTGTTTTTCTGCATTGTTTGTGTTGACTGTCAGATATATACAGTCCATCAACAACTACACAACAGATAATATGAGTAACTAATCAATACCACCCTTACATCACTTTAACCACTTTGGAAATGTATGTTGTACTTTTAAGATTTAATAAATAAATTACTCCAATTTGAAGATTCAACAAGTATAAACATCATAATTTGTATTTATTTAGGTACAAGTTACATTTTCAGAATTTTGACAAGCAACCGCTTGGGTTTTTTCTGGCATGTTACAAGTTTCCCATAAAACTGGATTACAGTATTATTTGGAATATTTTTCTCCCGAAACCTGTTGTAATTAAGAGTTTTTACCCTCGGAGTAATCCTGTTGAATTTAGTACAGCTTATGTTTTTGGACAAGTTATTTATTTAGCACTGTAGAAATTCATCAGTATTTGCAGTTATTCCATTGCCGGGATTATCATATGACTTGTAAGTGAATCTGTTAACATACCGAAGAACACTGTTATCAGGTATCTGATCATAGATTATGGCAACGTTACCTGTGGCTCCTCAAAGGAAATGTTGCTGATCAAGTTCTTTACACATATATAAAATGTGGAAGACCTTTTTGAGGCTATCCTGGGACTATGAATCATGTAAATATATGTTTCCTCTCATTGCCTTGTAATAGGCTCTCTTCGGCAGGAAGTGCTTCAGTTGCAGCTGTCAGCCAAGACTGCATTGTCACGTCCAGGTAGCGCGACCTCCGACATACAGATTTTATCATAACCTAGCACTTTCATTCACTCCCCTTGTGCTATAGTGAATGGCACCCGTGAATGCATTTTAACCTGAACCAGCCATTTGCTTATCACATTCGTCTTTCTCATTCTTGTCTGGGACCATTGACCATGTTTGTGGCCATGCTGATTGTTTGCCCTGAGAAAATTCAGACCTCCCAATTCTGCTCATTTCAGAGTTTTCTCTACATGCAACACTTTCAGCTAATCGCCTAATTAACAGGGATGAGTAAAGCAAAAACACTAAATGATCATTTGTAAGAACAATAAGAAGCTTCAAGCATTGTTCATTCACTGCCTTCTCACCAATTCATATTCCCTAAACTCCCCTTGTTGCCAGAAGGTGGCGATAATGCAGCTAAAAGCTGGGTGTGGGGGGTTGAGCATGTGTGACCATGTTTCTTAAAACAAGACAATAGCAGTATAAACTATCAAATTATTTTAATGACAGTTAATTAAAAATCATTGTGTATTAATGGCCTCACAATGATGGAAATATGATTCTGTAGGAGCGATTCAGTGCATCTTGAAATCTCAAATATCTTCACAATTCTGGTTGACTGTTTTGTAACAGTTCTGAATTTTTTTAATAAATAAATTAAATAGTCACATAGAGATGGATAAATCTTTATGCTTATCTTTAAGTCATTCATCACAATATCTCAACATGGACATCTTTAAGTACTGAGTTTTAATGCTGTGCTTTCATGTTTAATCCAGCTCATCAGAATCTTCTCAGAAACACCTTGATTAGCTGTAGTGCTTGATGAGAGTTTATGGCATCTGTCTTGGACTAACTCTGCATGGTCCACACAGTGAAATCTTTCTTTTCATGTTCATTACATCGTTTCCAAACTGTTTCAGACTTATCCCAGTCATGCCCTTCACAGTACACTAACCTCACCAGAGCTTCCCAGCTCATCCCAGCTTGTACCCCAGAATGTGAAATGCTTCATGTGCTGTAGGCTTCATGCCTGTATGTTTTGCCTCAGACAGCCTTAGCTGCTGTTTCCCTGCATCTCTATTCATAGAGTGGCAGCTTGACTGGTATCTTAAATCCGATCACACTGACAGTTGATGCCTTCTTTGTTACTCCCTTTGACATCATGGGTTTTGTTGTAAGCATGATGGATGAGTGGTTTAGAAATGTAAAAAATGTATTTTTTTTTATGTCACAAAATAAAGGCATAATAAGTGTAATCAGTATATTGTGCTTTTGTCGAGTGTTTTCAGTTTTGCTTAGTTTTTTTATCTGACTGATCGTGTTCCAGTGAATTTGGGAATTTGGGTAACCATGGAAACTGTTGTAGACATTCAACACAGGTCAAAATCTTTAACAGCCAGGGACTGGATAAAAAGCTTTCTCAGCTGCGCTGTTTTATAACCTCATGTTCACAGTTCCATTAGTGATGTTGATTCATGTTTCCTTCTTCTGTTGTGAGTAGAAATGCCTCCTGTGGTGAACAGTTTGTCAGTTTTGTGTGTGTGTGTGTGTGTTGCGTGCATGCGGCTGTAGGTTTGTGTGGACATGCACATGTTTTTGTGAGTGTAAGTGAGTGGCTTCAGATGGGGGAGGCAGGGCTGACCTTTGCACCACATTAGTAAGGAAAATGGGGTACAGTGGTCAAAGTCTTCTACTTTCTTCTGGTATGACGGTACACTGCCCAAGCATAATCACAATGTCTGTATTTTGTTCATATTGCAGAGCCCTAGTAGAAAAGTGTTATCTGGCACACTGACATGGGTG